>CAJQZP010001208.1:0-220000 GCA_907164705.1 Parnassius apollo | reverse complement strand
GGTTAGCCATCGTAGCCCTACTGTACAAACACTTCAGCACTTCGATATACCGACAGTCAACTTGGCACCGCTGAAGCGACTGTAGCCCCGCCCAAATTTCGACGGAATCAAAGGCTTTCTCATAGTCCACATACGCCAGGCAAAGTGGCAGATTGTACTCTTCGGTCTTCTGTACAATCTGCCGCAGGGTATGTATGTGATCTATGGTACTGAAGCCTTTTCGGAAACCGGCTTGTTCGGGAGGCTGGAAGTCGTCGAGTCTGCGTGCGAGACGATTCGTAATGACTCTCGAAAACAGCACGTAGACGCGGCTCAGAAGGGATATCGGTCTGTAGTTCTTCAAGAGAGCGTTGTCGCCTTTCTTAAAGAACAAGACCACCGCGCTTCTGCTCCACGCCTCCGGAGTAGTGCCACCATGGAGAACGGAATTGAGAAGCTTCTGAAGGATTTCAAGTACCGGTGTTCCACCCGCTTTCAGAAGCTCCGCTGTAATTCCATCCTCGCCTGGGTCCCTGCCGTTTTTAAGGTACTGGAGAGCCATTCCAATCTCGCTCAGACTGACGTCCGGGATATCATCGGAATAGTGTCGGATAAGACTTGCTCTTGGATCGTTACTCACACTTGCGTGTGGCTCCAACGATGATGTGTACAGCTGCCCATAGAACCTCTCAATCTCACTCAAAATCTCTGTCTTCAGCTTTGACAGTTAGCTCTTTCTGTAGTTTGTATTTTGTACTTCATATGCCCACTGAGTAGGACATTGCTGAAATTGACTATATAATTAGAATATAATAGAATAATTTTTTATTCAGTATAGATTACAAGTAATTCTTACTGAAAGTCATTTTTAGGGTTCCGTAGTCAACTAGGAACCCTTATAGTTTCGCCATGTCTGTCTGTCCGTCTGTCCGTCCTCGCTTAATCTCTGTGACCGTTAGTACTAGAAAGCTGAAATTTGGTACCAATATGTGTATCAATCACGCCGACAAAGTGGTAAAATAAAAATTGGAAAAAAATGTTTTATTGGGGTAGCCCCCTATATGTAAAGTGGGAAGTGATTTTTTTTTTAATTTCAACCCTAACGTGTGATATATTGTTAGAAAGGTATTTAAAAATGAATAGGGGTTTACTAAAATTTTATGTCAATAATTTCGAAATAATCGCTCCAAAAGTAAAAAACAATGTGTCCCCCACTCTAACTTTTGAACCATAGGTTTAGAAAATATGAAAAAAATCTGAAAAGTAGAACTTTATAAGGACTTTCTAGGAAAATCATTTTGAACTTGGATGGAAACAACAGTACCCACTACCGGGAGCAGTTGCAGGAGCGCGGAGCGCTGCTGGAGTAACATAATGGATACTCACCTTTAAACTCATAAGTGGGAACACTTATTGTGACGGACGGGAAACTACGGAACCCTACACTGAGCGTGGCCCGACACGCTCTTGGCCGGTTTTTTTTTACTTTACCACTGGTTCGAAAAAAACCTGACCTGGGATGAACCAGCAAGAAACCCAGCGGGACTTTTTTTAAAAATGAATTTTACGATGTCAATGGTCACAGAATATTTACAAAATTTATTTTAGAAACGGCTCGGAAGTGACCACCTCATTCCCAGGGGTTATTATCAACCATGTATTCATTTATATCATAATAACCCTTTTTATATAGTTTTTGTTTAATTAAATAAATTATATATCTAACATTTATTTAATACTTGTGATCCACGAAATAAATAAAATGAAAATGCAAAATGAATATAAGCATTACATTATCTGTTATTCTAATATTGACATAATATCTATACATAGTGCGGTTAACCATCTATGGCTGCATCACCACTTACCATCGGGTGAGATTGAGGTCAAGTTCTGGCTCATGATAAATAAAACAAACGTGTACAGTTCACACGCGGTAGAAGTGGAACCTACAGAAAATTGCATTGTGTTAGCGCCATCTACTTCATTCTATAGGTAAAGTGATTTTATTGTACAAAAATTGATTGACTCAATGTGGTACGTAAAATAGACGCTAGATGGCCTAAACACGACTAATTTAATATAAACCAGTAAATTATGAATTCGTGAATTGTTGCAAATGGATTGGATATTATGATAACTTTATTTAATTTGGTTTTATTTATTTCATAACTAATTCTGTTTGAACTGTTTATTTTAACAGTTCCAAAGTTACATCAACCATCTTTAAAATACCGCACAAAGAGGAGATCGCGCTAATAGGACACACTGTACACTGTATTATTCTCTCGCAGGCTAAATCCTACAGATATCGAATTTCAAATCACAACGAACCTAAGGAAGTTATTACTTCAACAATAATAATCTACAGATAAACGACGCGAGTGAAGGTAAAACCGGTACACCGGAGGCGATGGAGACCAACGAGGACAAGTCCGAGGTGTGCGCGATGGCTTCCTGCGCGTACGACGGCAGCGTACACCTCTGGAACTTCTCCAGGTCAGTTAAGCACTAAATAAATTTGTTTTTTTTTATAGAATATAGGTGACAAACTAATACACAGTTCACCTGATGGTATATGAATGATGTGGCCCATAGATATTTAAATCTATCCTCGGTTAAGAATTAAAACTTAGACGCGTTGTTCCTATTCTATAAAAAATAAAACTATTAAGTATATTGGTCAATTGATAACATTCAGTATTTACTTATGGAATGTGCTAAGTTCAAGAGAGAAAGAGAATTATTGGTTACGACCGTGTGGCGCAGTGGCTTAGTAACGAGATACAGTGCTATGGGCCGCGGGTTTGAATCCCGCACGAAACAAGTATTTGTATTGCCTACAATTAATTGTTCGGGGTCTGGATGTTTGTCCTTGTGAATTGTATGTTTACATAATGATTTTTTATATTTACGCGAACACTACACATTTAAATAATACCAGTTTTTACGGATTTTATCGCGTATATTAAACTTTTTAAATACCCGACGTTTCGAGCACTTTACAGCACCCATGGTCACGGGGGAGACTGAGATGTTCAACGTCTAGATGTCATAGTTAACCGAGGTTACCATAGATTAAAATTTAACTTTTGTTCCGAACTACACAGTATGAACTTATGGTATCTTGAAGTCTTGCAGTTGTATGCTTGGGTTGGGATTTAATTTTATTTATTATAGGATCCCAAGCAGATGGTAGCACCCAGCCATCTTCTCTATTGAAATTAGGATGTTTTTTGATTTAAATAGCCTTGCGAATCCTCCTTGGAAGAAATCGGTGTTCTTTAGCGAGGATTTGTGGTCTATCAAATCTGATGTAGTGTCGGGGGCGATCCTGTACGTGTACAAAGATTGCAGACTTCCCGGAGCATCGATTCTTCACATCAGCTACATATTCTTTAACGCGGGTTTTAATTGATCTTTTAGTTTGCCCTATGTAGGAGAGACCACATTCACAATCAAGCTAGATGTAAGAGTGTACAGCTTGTATGTGTTTATGAAATATCACTACATATACAATACAAGTAGGTAGGCTTCTCAGCAAAGTTTTTAAGTTATTGCATAGCTTTTATCGCGGGCTTTGAGCGCGGCGACCGAATCAAGAAATTCCGTAACGAAAATAAATCTAACACCCCCCAATCCGACTGACACATCGGTGCGGCGTTGAAAGCCGTGCATCGTCTAACGTCGTTAAAGTTCGGCAGACTTCGGCACGGTGTTTGTGTGCGTGCGACTAGACGTATGCGTGTAAACTAGTTGCATGTGTTGTAAGATAATAAAAATATTTTAAACAATAATATGGTTTATTGCAAGAAGCATATTCTTTAGATTTATATGAGTCTAATTTAGTATTATCGTTTGTCGGAAGAACTTGTTAATAACTTGTTAGAAGATATATCAAAGAAAAAAAAACAAAGAAAAACAAATACTGCATAAATAAAATAAATAAATAATTATAATTGCATAAGTTGATAAAAATGCTATGCAATAGCTTTACCGCGGCAGTCCCCGAGTGCCACACGTATATTTTTTTAACTGTGTGTCATTTACTAATGGCGGTCCACTACCCAATATCATGCCGTGGATATCGTAAGAGGCGACAGAGGAAAAAAAATCAGGAGATGAGTAGCAGCGGATTCGAACGACGAAGAATAAAAAGCTGCCATTGTTGTGAACCTGCACGTGAAGCGTGGCAACTGCTGGTCCAGTCGCTAGCATAAAAGGAGATCAACCTCGGAATAGGAGATAATAATGAATTTTGGTACATACCTTTATTTTGGCGTTCTTAAAGTTGCTTCAAAAGTCTCATAAATCTCTTGTCTGTGCCGTAAGTTATTCAGCGCGAACGTTAAAAATAACTGGTTTTTGAGATTATCTCGGTGTTTATTGCTCCTTTTATTGATGGTAATATCTATTATGAACATTGTAGAGCATAAAAATTGCAATCAAATTTTATTTAAAATATTTTTTCATGCGCTTAACCCTTTTTGAGATAGAGAGCGGTGAGCGCGCAGCACGATACACGACTTGAATTTTGAATAATTTGTATTATTTTATCAGCTTTTTTTAACTAAAATATGGGTGACAAACGAGCACACAGTCCACCTGATGGTAAGTGGATGCTGTGGCCCATAGACATCTACATCTATCCTCGATTACGAATCAAGATGCAGATGCGTTGTCACCCGTGAGGACTTAGATGGAATGTCTCATCTACACTCACCTAAGCTGCTATTTCACGCTGGTATTCTGTGAGAGCGTGGTCCTTCCCCGGTCGAGCCAAAACATTCGTGCTACAACCGTAATATAGCTGCAGCGTAGCTCTACCACGTATGAGTACCAGTTAATGCAATGTATTTAATAACATTTCACATATTTTTGATATATTCATTTAATAATACTTACATACCTTGTGTAATTAAAAACACATTAAATGAAATCGTTCTCCCCCAAAAAAAATCCGGGTGTTTTTTTTTTTTTCGCTTCAAAAATCATGCTAATTTCTATAGAGAAGGTGGCTGGGTGCTACCATCTGCTTAGGATCCTATAATAAATAAAATTAAATCCCAGCCCAAGCATACAATTGCAAGACTTCAAGATACTATAACTTAATACTGCGTAGGTCAGGGAACAAAGAATAATAATTTTAATCTAGAGGTAGCCGTGGTTAACAACTATGATATCTGGATGTTGAACACTGTAATGTATCGTAATTATTGTTAATAAAACGCACAACCGTCTGAACTGAAACATATATTTATTGACTGACAGTGAGTAAGTCGGGCGTAAGGCTGTAAGACGCCCTATATACAAGCTATTATAGTTACCAAGGATGCTGGAAACTATTCGAAACGTAGGGAGTATAAAAAAGCTAATATACGCGATATAATCGGTGATAGTAATGGTTTGGACACAGCGACAGACCGATGGCCCCACTGGGTGGACATGCACCAGCTCGAGTGGCTCGCGTGGAGTTCCACCCTTCGGGTATATATTGACCTGCTCAAAATTCAAAAACTTTATTACACTAAGTTTGTATAAAAAGGGTTGTTATCGTATTATGAACTTTATGGATAATAGTAACTCCTGGGAAATGTAATCGCTACCAAGCTATTTCTGTTAATTGTGTAGCATACATGATTATACATACATACATAAACACTCACGCCTGTCACCCAGAGGGTATGCAGAGACTACGGACTTCCATTTGGCACGATCCTGACATACCTCTTTCGCCTCCTTTACATCCAAATATCTACGCATACATGCTCGTTGGTTAAGGGTACTTCTAACGTGGCCCCTTTTTCAAAATATCGCCAATTTGGTCGATAAACTTTTTTCTAGGGCGTCCCTTCCCGACTCGGCCGTTCACATCTGCCATATAAATTTGCTTTGTCACTCTTTCCTCATTCATTCTTTCCACATGACCAAACCACCGAAGCATTCCTTTCTTAATCCTGGTCACAACATCATCTTGCATACCACATTTATCTCTTATCACGCAATTTCTCACCCTGTCATTCAGATTCAACCCTAGCATACTCCTTAAAGACCGCATTTCTACAGCGTTTATTCTACTTTCGTGCTTCTTCTGCCACACCCAGCTTTCACTACCATACATTAAAGTAGGGACTAACACAGCATTATGAATTACCATACGTGCCTTTTTTGATACATTCTGGTTCTTCACAATAGAGTGTAGTGCCCCATTCACTCTATTCCCTGCATTTACTCGTCGTTCTATATCCTTATATAATCTACCATCCCTGCTAAATACACATCCCAAATACACAAACTCATCCACTTGCTCAATTAACTCTGCTTCTATTCTTATTTCACATACCGTTTTGATTTCTTCTCTTTCAAAAACCATCACTTTCGTCTTACTTGCGTTCACTTTCATTCCCCTTTCTTTTAATGCCCAGTTCATTAATGTAACCATCATTTGCAATTCAGCCGCCGATGACGCAAATGTGACTTGATCATCGGCATACAAAAGGCATTTGACGGTTAACTCGCCCATTCTTAACCCACATTCTTCATCTTTCAAAGTTTGCAAACAACTGTCCATAAATAGGTTGAACAGCCAAGGGGAAGCTACACAGCCCTGTCTGACACCTTTTTGGATACCAAACCAGTCCGAGTAGACCCCATTGATCCTGACACAAGCACTAGAGTCCCTATAAAGAGACCTTAATGCCTGTATCAAACCAGCGCTCAACCCATATGAGTTCAGTGTTTGCCATAACACATTCCTGTCTACTCTGTCATAAGCCTTTTCCAAGTCCATAAACGCACAAAAAACTTTCTGGTTTTTGGCTAAAAACTTCTCCGCAATCATGCTCATGGAAAAGACTTGATCTGTACACCCCATTCCCTTTCTAAAATCCGCTTGCACATCCCAAATTTTTCCATCAGTTTCTTTCATAACTCTTTCAATTAACACCTTAGCATACAGTTTACCCACAATACTAAGCAAGCTGATACCACGGTAGTTTTTGCAGTCCTGCTGTGACCCTTTTCCTTTATATATTGGTACTATAACTGCTTTACACCAGTCATCCGGTACCCGTTTTAATTCCCAAAATAAATTAAACAAGGTGTACAGCAGGCCTGCCACCACTCCCTCTCCAGCCCTTAGCATCTCGAGTGATACTCTATCATATCCAGCTGCCTTACCTGCTTTCATGCTTTTCATTGCTTTCATTATTTCATCTACACTTATCTCCATACCCCTTTCCACTTCTTTCGGAATTTCTAGTTCATTTAATTCAGACGACTCTTCACTCATAAACACGCTTTCAAAGTATTCCTTCCATCTGTTTAAATTCGAAGCTTCATCATTCAGAATACATCCATTCTCGTCTCTTATAGCATTCATTATAGGCTGTTTTGTATTTCCCCTGGCAGTTCCTACGAGTTTCCAGAACATTTTTATGTTAGCCTGGAAATTATCAGATATCCTTCTATCATTCTTATCCGTTCTTTCTTTCTTTTTCCTTTCAACAACTTCTTTTACTCTCTTATTTAGACGTCTAAATTCTGCCTTTTTTCTTTCAATCTCATCATTCATACCAGAAGAATTACCAGCTTTAGTTGCTAGTAAATCTAACCATGCTTTCTTCTTTGATTCAACTTCCACCCGTACCTCATCATCCCACCACAACGTATTACTTTTCCTTTCATTTGTTCTCTTACTTACACCACATACTTCAGTGGCGGCATCCACCAAACCTTTCTTAATATTGTCCCACACAGTATTCAAGTCTAAATCATTCATACACAACTCATTCAAAGATCTAATATTTCCTCTCAATCTACATTTATACTTCTCTTTCACATCTTCATCTTGTAACTTCTCTATTCTTATACGATGTAACGCAGTGGTAGACACAGATGTCCGATGCCGCCAACGCTTGAAAAGATCATTAATTCGACATAAGACCATGTAATGATCCGTCCCTACGTTGGACCCCCGGTAAACCCTTGTATCTACGACTGCGCTCCTCATTCTTTCATCCACAATTACAAAATCTATCATGCTTCTATCATCACCTCTTTCCCATGTATACATGTGAATCTTCTTATGACGAAAAAAAGTATTCGTCACAAAAAGATTCTTTTCCACACATATGGTGAGGAGGTCTTCACCATTCTCATTTATACTTTCATCACCAAACGTTCCCAATATCCTTTCATAACCAGACCTCTTCACCCCAACCCTTCCATTAAAGTCTCCTAACATAATAATATTTTCATTTTCCTTACATTTTGTCAACACCATCCTTACCATGTCCCAAAACTGCTCTCGGATGTAAGTGGGCTTAGACATGTCTGGGGCGTACACCCCTAGCAGGAACAGCTTCTTTAAGCCCACTTTCATTCGTATCCATAGCAGTCTCGGGCTTACACATTCATACTCTTTCACACATTGACCCATTCTTTCTGAAAGGATGAAACCGACACCCTGGCATGCCCGTTCGGTCTCGTCTACGCCAGACCAATACGCGGTATACGTGCCATGTGCAGTGGCATCCTTTCCCTTTCGTTTCGTCTCATTCACACATAACACATCTATTCCTCTGTCATTCATCATTTCGCATACTTCATCCATCTTATCATTCATTCCTCCACATAAATTCAGCGTAGCCAGACGGGTTTCCGCAATCCACTTTTCGCCCCTCCGGGAGACAGAACGTGACGGGTGGCGAACCTCGTCGCCGTTTTTTCTCCCGGAGATTCTTCGCACCCCTGCCCCATTAAAGGGGCGCCGGGAACTCGGGGCCATTTCTTTTATTTTCTGAGTCATGGTGCGAACAAGGGTTGGTGGTAGATTTTACGCCGCTACCATACGGCGAGGAGCCGAGTCTATTTTTTTCGGCTTTGTCGCTCGTTTAGCACCACCCGGGGGACACGTGTAGGGTAGGCCTAACGGGCGTTAGGAAGCCTACGGACGCGAGCGACTCATCCCCCACATACATGATTGTAAGCTATTAATTATTTTTTTAAAGTCCCTCTCGGTTTTTTTTGCTGTTTCTTCCCAGGACAGAGGTGTAAAAGTGATCTTCAATAAGTATTATTTATTTACTTATTGAATATATATATATATATATATATATATATATATATATATATATATATATATATATATATATATATATATGTAATAGTGGAGACGAACTGTCCACTATTAACAGACTCCGAGTGGTTTTCTTTAAGGTGGAGAAATGAAACTACTGTTTATGTTTATGAAGGTACTGTCGAATGGGATTCGGAATGGAATATCTTTTGCATCAACCTTGCCTATATTTATATGGCTGGCTCACTATTGATTTGCCAATGGTAACAATTAATATTTTGCCTAGCCAATTATATTGCTTATTTTATGACCAATGAAAACTATTTAAAATATACAATTATCTACGTTTCGTTTCCCGGCGTGAGACTTGTTTGTTGTTCACGAAGCTACGTCGCTGGACCGGGCTATATAAGACATGCAGATCGGTGCGCACGCGTAGTCGGCGGGCGGCGGCGGTGTGGAATACAGCTCCGGAACAGCAAGAGGAAACGAACTGCGGCGTTGAAGAAACGGCTCACCATTGGTCGACGGATACGTGACGATAGCGGCGTGTGAAGTCGGTGTGGCGCTGAATGATATTTGCGGCTGCTTCTTGTTTCTTTATAAGAACGTCAAATTATCTATATACAGTCCGCAGTATCTCAGTAGCCAAGAATAATTAGGAAATAAAATGTTTTTTTTATTTATTCTCGCCTTCCGCGTTATGGTAGCAGCGGAGTATATATTATTTATTCCCGTTTAGGTTTGATTAATCTGGCTGCTACATCACTCTCCCCCCAGCGAAAGCGTACCGGAGGCTTGACGACTCGCCCGTATTTCGTAGTTTTTAAAATAGGTTTCAACTGGGTTGATGTAGATGATGAAGTTTCAAGCTTCCTCGCTGGTGGTTTTGATGATGATGATGAATCCTCTGCAGTATCCTCGTTAATAATATAGGCAGGCTTTAGTCGGTCGATCGATATAATCGTAGATTTCCTTCCGGGTATTTGTAGTTTAAAAGTCTTGCTATTTCTCTCTAATACTTTATACGGTCCATCGTAGGTAGGTTGAAATTGTTTTTTCATTGCGTCGTTTCTTACAAAAACTTGTTTGCATGTTTTCAAATCTTGGTGAATGAATACTGATTTATTATTTCTGTGTGATTGCATTTCGGTGCATTTCAACGATAAGGCTTTGTTAATTGATTCTCGAAGTTTAGTTACGAAATCGTAATCCATTTCTTGTTTGTTTGACGCTGCTGAACTGAAGAAGTCACACGGCAGCCTTATGCTGCAGCCGTAGGTTAGCTGAGCGGCGCTAAGACTAGTGTCTGCACGCGGTGTTGCTCGTAGTCCGAGTAGCACTGTAGGTAGCTCATCAATCCACTTTGTATGTTGAGATAAACGAGTTTTGAGTGCAGTCTTTAATGTACGATGCCATCGTTCGATTATTCCGTTTGACTGAGGATGGTATGCTGTTGTACGCGTCTTCTGTATTCCCATAGTTTGAAGAAGTTTGAGGAATAGGTTGCTTTCGAAATTCCTTCCTTGATCCGTTGTGATGGTTTTAGGTGATCCGAAACGAGTAATCCAATTTTCATAAATTATCTTCGCGACGGATTCGGCTGAAGTATCATCGGTAGGTATTGCTTCTGGCCATCTTGTTGTTCTGTCGATCATTGTTACGAGATAACGATGTCCTTGCGGTGAAGTAGGTAATGGTCCAACGATGTCAACGTGCAAGTGTTCGAATCTCTCCGTGGGTGGAAATGTAGCTAGACTACTTGATGTATGCCTTTGTACTTTGCATTTTTGGCATTGAATGCATTGCTTCGCCCAGTTGCCAACATCCGCTTGCATTGCAGGCCAAAAGAATTTTTCAGTGATGAGTTTTCTTGTTGTTCTAACACCTGGATGACTAATGTTGTGCAGTGCATTGAAGACTTCGCGACGACATTCTTCTGGTATGTATGGTCGCATGGTTGTCGTTGAGGCTTCACAGTATATAGGTAGATGCGTCATTGGCATTGTAACTTGCTTGATGGACAAGTTCCCTTGCTTCGATAGATGTTTTATGTTGTCACTATCTCTGTCTTGTGCTGCGGCGATCTTATGATAGTCGATTGATGTAGGGCACGTTACACTGTCGATTGGTACGCGACTGAGTGCGTCGGCAACTATGTTGTCCTTTCCACTGATGTGACGTATGTCGGTCGTGAATTCACTTATGAAAATAAGTTGTCTTGCTCTTCGTGGTGTTTCCGATAGTGATGGTTTCTTTGGAAGTACATATGTTAATGGTTTGTGGTCGGTAAAAACGATCAGGTTTCGACCCTCGAACGTTTTTCTGAAGTGCTTGATAGCCATGTAAATAGCGAGTAGCTCTCGGTCGAATGTACTGTAGTTACGTTGAGTATCGGAGAACTTCTTCGAAAAATATCCAAGTGGTTGCCATTTCCCATTGCTGTATTGTTGGAGAACTGCTCCTGCTGAGAGATCGGATGCGTCGCTGAAGATAGCAAGGGTTGCTTCGTGTGATGGGTGAGCGAGTAAAGCTGCATTTTGGATCGCAATTTTACAAGCTTCAAATGCCTTCGTGGCTTCATCGTTCCATTCGATTGACGTTTTATCTTTTTTCTTCGTGTTGTGAAGGTAGGCGTGAAGTGGTGCTTGGATTTCAGCGGCTTTAGGTATGTGTTCTCTGTAAAAATTTATCATCCCAAGAAAACGCCTTAGCTCTTCGATAGTTTTAGGTTTTGCATAATCGATGATTGCTCTGACTTTTTCGGCAGGCGGTTTTATTCCTTCCTTGCTGACGGTGAAACCAAGAAATTGAACTTCTTGCTGTCCAAATATGCATTTCGAAGGGTTGATTGTGATTCCGTTGTCTTCTAATCGCTGTAGCACGGTGCGTAGATGGGTTTCGTGCGTTTCTTTATCAGGGCTTGCAACAAGGAGATCATCAATAAATGCGAAAACGAAATCCAGTCCATGAAGTACTTCGTGTATGAATCTTTGGAAAGTTTGACCTCCGTTCTTTAATCCTGGGATCATTCTTGGGAATTCGAATAATCCCATTGGGGTAATTATTGCTGTCTTCTCTATGTCTTCATCGCGGACTCTTATTTGTTGGTAAGCTCGGTTGAGATCGATGGTGGAGAATATAGTCTTGTCTGATAGTTGATGAGTGAAATCCCTGACTCGCGGTATTGGGTAGCGGTCAGGAGTGGTAATAGAATTCAGTCTTCTGTAATCTCCACAAACTCGTAATTCTCCGTTCTTCTTCGGTACAATGTGAAGTGGTGATGACCAAGGGCTTTTGCTTGGACGGCATATTCCTTGCTCAATCATGTTTTCGAATTCCTTTCGAACTTGCTCGTATAGGTGTGGTGCGATTGGACGTGCACGACAATGAAGTGGTGGTCCATTGGTGTCGATGAAATGCTCAACGTCGTTCTTCGGTGTTAATTTCATTGAAGTTATTCTTGTGATACCAGGGTATTCTTCGAGGATCTTGTGATACGGTTGTTGCACATCTATGCTTCTTATTGTGGGCAGATTGGTTGCTTGTACAAAAGACTGAGATGCAAGATTGGTTTTCCCGTCGATGATTCTTCTATTTTTGATGTCGACGACCAACTGGTGATGTTGAAGAAAATCAGCACCGATGATTGGTTTGCTGACTTTAGCGACGATAAATCTCCATTTGAATGGTCGGCGTAGATTAAAATTAAGTTCCATTGTTTTTTCTCCATATGTAGGAATAACCGTATTGTTTGCTGCTGTAGCGGCGCTGTCGTCGCGCCACTAGCACACCGAGACACACC
This sequence comes from Parnassius apollo, assembly GCA_907164705.1. NCBI lineage: Eukaryota > Metazoa > Arthropoda > Insecta > Lepidoptera > Papilionidae > Parnassius > Parnassius apollo. The sequence continues at coordinate 207,137 of CAJQZP010001208.1, read as the reverse complement.
GAAGCTTAAATCACGCTATCAACATTCCGAATCATAGATAGTATATATAGAACTTCTCCGAACTATCACTCGGAGTGCTGGCCGCTCCCCGGGCAGAACATCTTGCCCGGCGGGAGATCTCCCCTTTTCCTTCCACGGCCACAGTGGTGACCCCGACGTGATCTGAACCACGCAACCAAACAACCTTCGAAAACTTCAAGCTTCATCATCGTCATAGAATACCCCACCCATTCGCTCCCGAGCAGATATCGTCTGCAGTCTTCATATCCTGCAAGCCATCTAGCTTCACAAGGTTCATCGCAGCACTGGAATAATAATGCTTCCCGTTCCTTCAAGCTACTCTCTGCGCTATACAGTGTTCGGCACGGCTCTGAGCCTTACTGCTCGCCTCTGCTTCACGGCACTCTCGCAGATTACTTGCCTTCTTCTCGACTCACCGCAGACAAGGCAATCTTCTGGCACTTGCACATTCGTCGACAACGAGACTTCACTATCGACCTCCGGTCTGAGCAGGGGGGTGATGTAGCGGCGCTGTCGTCGCGCCACTAGCACACCGAGACACACACCGAAGCTTAAATCACGCTATCAACATTCCGAATCATAGATAGTATATATAGAACTTCTCCGAACTATCACTCGGAGTGCTGGCCGCTCCCCGGGCAGAACACCTTGCCCGGCGGGAGATCTCCCCTTTTCCTTCCACGGCCACACTGCATAGAGTTGAAAATCTAGTGGCTTCAACTTCTGTCCTTGCTTCGGCGGTAACACTGAGATATTTGCTCCGGTGTCGATAAGGAAAGTGAGCTTGCTTTTTTTATCGGTGACGAAAAGACGGTAGGACTTTGCTGTTACGCTGGATCCCGTCGCATCGAGCGTACTAGTTAGTTTTCCGTATTCGTATTTTCATTTTTGAATGTACACGGTGCTGTGCATTTTCTTGCCTCGACCCCGAAACGTCGATGATAGTAGCAGTAAGGGGATCTTGATGTTGAGCTTATTCGACTTCTACTTGCAGAGCGGTTGCGACGAAAAGGTGATCTTCGGTGTTGCTGATTGCGCTGGTTGTACTGTTGCTGGTAAAAGGTATGATGCTGGGAAGCTTTGAGCGCGGCGACTTCGAATGATAGCTTCCGAATTTCTTCGAGAAGAAACTGGGTATCATTGGCCTTTGTTGACGTGCCTTCGATGATCGATATGTGTGAGCTACTGCTGTTTTCGATCATCTTGTCCGCCAGGAGTGCCAGTTCGTCGAGCTTCGTCTGCGTGCTGAATGTTTCGCTGACTGCTATTACCGATCGAATATGTGGTGGTAGGTGGTTTACCCACATTAGCCGTAGTGTTGAATCCGGAACTTTATCTCGCGCCAAAGTACGCATTTTGCGTAGGAGTTGTGTGGGTTTCTGGTCTCCAAGTTCTATTTCTGATAGAAGTTTTTGTAGCTGTCGACTGTCGGATTCTTCATATGCGGAGATCAGACGATCCTTCAGTGAATTATACTGGTCGACTGCTGGTGGGTTGTACAACAGGTCCGCAATTTGTTCGATGTCTTGTTTCTCAAGTTGGGCTATCACCATCTGTGCTAATTGCGCTTGGCTCTTCTTTAAACCATTCGTTGCGGCTTCAAAACTGACGAACCAAAGTCGTGGTTTGTCTCTCCAAAACGGTGGTATTCTTAACGATAGAGATATACCGGCGATTTCTGGTTCCTTTACCGGGTTTGATGTATATGTGTTTGCCTCCTGCTCCATAATGACGGCTTGATTACACTGATTTTATATAAACTGAAGTCTTCCTTCTCGGTGTTCGTACGGGTTTCCTTCGCGGTGTTCGTGCAATAGTAGTGGTACGTCGCAGGGTGTTCCTTCTTGGTGTTCGTACCGGATCTTCCCCCCTCGGTGTTCGTACGGGGTCACCACTGTAATAGTGGAGACGAACTGTCCACTATTAACAGACTCCGAGTGGTTTTCTTTAAGGTGGAGAAATGAAACTACTGTTTATGTTTATGAAGGTACTGTCGAATGGGATTCGGAATGGAATATCTTTTGCATCAACCTTGCCTATATTTATATGGCTGGCTCACTATTGATTTGCCAATGGTAACAATTAATATTTTGCCTAGCCAATTATATTGCTTATTTTATGACCAATGAAAACTATTTAAAATATACAATTATCTACGTTTCGTTTCCCGGCGTGAGACTTGTTTGTTGTTCACGAAGCTACGTCGCTGGACCGGGCTATATAAGACATGCAGATCGGTGCGCACGCGTAGTCGGCGGGCGGCGGCGGTGTGGAATACAGCTCCGGAACAGCAAGAGGAAACGAACTGCGGCGTTGAAGAAACGGCTCACCATTGGTCGACGGATACGTGACGATAGCGGCGTGTGAAGTCGGTGTGGCGCTGAATGATATTTGCGGCTGCTTCTTGTTTCTTTATAAGAACGTCAAATTATCTATATACAGTCCGCAGTATCTCAGTAGCCAAGAATAATTAGGAAATAAAATGTTTTTTTTATTTATTCTCGCCTTCCGCGTTATGGTAGCAGCGGAGTATATATTATTTATTCCCGTTTAGGTTTGATTAATCTGGCTGCTACATATATATATATATATATAGCCGTGGTAGCTCAGTGGTTAACGCTCGCTGTAAATATAACAGAACGCTAGTAACCCAGGTTCGATCCCCGCCGGCACCAATGAAATTGTTAATTGCAATTTTAAGTGCTGATTTACCACGTGCTCGGCGGTGAAGGAAAACATCGTGAGGAAACCTGCATGTCTGAGGAATAAAAAAAAATATTTCGAAGACATGTGAAGTTCGTCAACACGCATTTGGGCAGCGCGGCGGACACTTCCTTGCCCTAAACCCTCTCAGAAATGAGGGGAGGCCTGAGCCCGGCAGTGGGATGTATATAGGCTGTAACTTTACTTTACTTTTATATATATATATATATATATATATATATATATATATATATATAATATACGCGGTATAATCGGTAACAATAATGGTTTGGGCACAGCGACAGACCGATGGCTTCACTGGGTGGCCATGCACCAGCTCGAGTGGCTCGCGTGGAGTTCCACCCTTCGGGCCGGTTCCTCGCCACCACCGTCTTCGACCACTCCTGGCGCCTATGGGACCTGGAAACCGGTGAGCACCACTTCTAAGCACCAACTTTTTTATACGTATGATGTTCATTCTGTAAATACTAGAAACAAGCACAAGCTAGTTATGCCAATTACTCGACTGCAAAGAGTCAGTGATTTCTTCATGGAGTAAAATAAATAAGCAAGCCTTAAATTTTTTATTATGCAAAAATTTCTCCCATACGCCAAGTGGCGGTGTAAGAATATCCACTGGCCCACATCGTGCCGTGGGGGTCGCGGGAGCGCCAGAGGGAAGCAACGCTGGAGACGGGCAGCGGCTCTACACCCTGGGCAAACCACACGTAGTCTGTGCCCAAACCCAAATTACTTAAATTGCATTTTTCAAACATTTCTTAACAAATTTCTATGTAATAATATTATATAGGTAAATTTGTTAAGAAATGGTTTCATAACTATCTCTTTTTCTTTCTGTGTGGGTTGCAGCGACGGAAGTTCTGCATCAGGAGGGTCACGCGAAGCCCGTATATAGTATCGCGTTCCAAGGCGATGGCTCACTAGCAGTCACTGGGTGAGCCTCTTTGTTTTTTTTTTAGGGAAAAAGGGTAACGAACGAACACTCAGTCCACCTGATGGTGTTTGCTATGGCCTATAGACATCTACATCCATCCTCAGTTAATAATCAAAATGCATATGCGTTGTCACTCTTAAGGACTAACATGGAATGCCTCGTTTCCAGTAAAAAAGGTTTCCGGTTCTCTACACTTATCATACGAAACACAACAGCGTTAGGGCCTATCCTCATTATAATGCCGTTCACAGTTCGTTCTTGGTTCGATCTCGGTATGATAAAATATTATCAAGTAAAAAATATGTATGTACATTATTCATACTATCCGTAACAGTCAATTTTGCTCGAATCCCATTCCAGTAATATAATAAATCAGAGCGAGATCGGACCGAGAACGAATTGTGAACGGCAAATGAGGGTTGGCCCTTAAGCTGCTCTTTTACGATGGTATTCTGTGAGAGCGTAATCGTTCCGCGATCGAGCCGACTCATTCGTGCTAGAACCATACTGTTACGAGCTTAGGGTGCGAACCCTCGTAGAGACAATAAAAACTGCCGATTGAATTACCAAAACTGACACTTTAATTACCGAACACAAATCACACTAATAATTTATCACACTTAACACTTTAGTTCACTTTATTTCGCTTCGAAAGCTTCTCTCGTATCGCCAATTCATATTGCCCCGGTCGCAGCAACTAACGGCTTTAAATAGGACTTTTCCACCGAAATATCTAGAATATTCCAGCAAATACCGGTCCCGACCAACTAGGTGTAGAAAGTTCGAGTGTGAAGTTGTCTGGCAAGCTTAGTTCTTCTACTCGATACTAGATGGCGCTGGAGGTGAAAGATTCTAGCTTGGCATTTTCTAGAACACTCAGCTACCCAACACTAGATGGCGCTAGGGGCATTAATTATGGCTTGCAACAATACTGTAGTTGCAACGTGGCTTTGCCACGTAACATAATAAATTCCATGCGTGTAAAGTCGCGCGAGAAACGCTAGTATGTAAACACATGTGGCAGTGGCAGTAAGTGGAGTGTTCCGCAGAGGCATGGACGCGTTCGGGCGCGTGTGGGACCTGCGCACGGGCCGCTGCGTCATGTTCCTGGAGGGCCACGTGGGCCCCCTGCTGGCCGTCGACTGCGCGCCCCAGGCCTACCAGCTGGCCACCGCCGCCGCAGACCACCAGGTCACCACACACCACCCACCACCACCACCACCACCACATACCTGGACACACCATACAGCAACACGGGCCACCGTTGGACCGGAGGGGAGCAACCATAGGGTTTTCCCCCGATGCAGAACTGTCTGTCGTTTTTTTCGGGGCAATATTTGCGCACTCATAAACAATCGTTTATCATTACGAAACTCACACATAATTAAAACAATAAACTAACAATTTCACACACATATAGATATATTATAACAGTATTCTCGGTGACGGCGACAACTCGAACGCAAACTCCGATCAGTCTCTCGACTGAGCTGCATGTTGTATGCGAAACAACACGACCATTACTGTTGTAATTTGTAAGTTTAAAAGAAGTAAATAGCAATAATGTGATTCAAAATTATTTATATTTTTTATAGAATAAGGGTGACAATCGAGCACACAGTCCACCTGATGGTAAGTGGATGCTGTAGCCCATAGACATCTACATCTATCCTCGATTACGAATCAAAATGCAGATGCGTTGTCACCCGTGAGGACTAAGATGGAATGCCTCGTTTCCAGTAAAAGGGTTTCCCGTTATCTACACTCACCATACGAAACACAGTAGCATTAAGCTGATATTTGACGGCTGTATTCAGTGATCCTTCCCCGGTCGAGCCGATCCATTCGTGCTGTAACTATACCAGAGCATGGGTCTACCACATTTCACATCCCAATCGGCATAATATTTACTCACTCCGCATAAAATTTCAATTTTGGGGTGAAAGGCCAAGTTATACATAAAATAAGTTTGTGGGAATAAACTTGATACAATTTTTTGTTGTGAACATGCAAGTTATTTTTCAACTATCAATTTATTATTATTATTTGTTTACGGATTATTTTAACTCTGTGAAAGGCCTCTGTACAGCAGTGGTCTTAAAATGGCTGACAAAATTGAGTATAGTGTTAGTCAGTTAGGACTTAAGCATACGCAATACACAAATTTCCACTCAGCAGTAGATGAATGTGTTGTGCATTTCTTTTGATCGAGCACACGGTCTACATGATGTTAAGTGGTTGCTGTGGCCCATTGACATCTACATGCATCCTCGATTAGGAATCAAAATGCAGACGCATTGTCACCCGTAACCACTGAAATGGAATGCCTCGTTTCTAGTAAAAAAGAACATCTCTAGTTCTTTACCCTTATTATACGAAAAACAATAGCATTAAGTTGCTATTTCACGCTGGTATTCTGTGAGAGCGTGGTCCTTCGAGCCGGATCATTCGTGCTACAACTTATATGTCTTTAGCGTAACTCTATAACGTTTTTTTAATTGCGTGCATTTATTCCATAGACTAAGATCTGGGACCTGAGGAGACGAGCGTCGATCTACACCATACCAGCGCACACGCATCTCGTCAGCGGTGAGTTTCAGATAAGACTTTAAAAAAATTGAAGTACAAACGGACTTGCGCGGCGTGATGAGGGGACGCGAGAGGGGCAACGCATCCCAGCGAGGTGCAGAGATATTGTGACCGTGTTATAGCTTTTATTAAATCAAAGGCAGCTGTGATGTGAACAGAAGTGGTTTGTCTGGAGATTTTTAGTTTTGTCGGTTCACCTGATGGTAAGTGGTTACTGCAGTTAGTGAATCTGTAGCCAACTACAAACAAAGAAGATTACAGATGCGTTGTCACCCGTGAGGACTATGATGAAATTCCTGGATTCCAGTATAAAGGGTCTCCGGATCTCCACACTCACCATACGAAATACAGCAGCATTAAGCTGCTATTTTACGTTGGTAATTCTGTGAGAGCGTGGTCCTTCCCCGGTCAAGCCGATTCATTCGTGCTACAACTATACTACTAATATAATTGCAGAATGGCTCTACCACGTAAGAAATGTTTCGCTGTGTTTCGGTTTAATTCAAATAAATTACTTGTACATTCGTAACGTTGAATTCGAATTTAATATCTTAACGGGCACGCAACTAATTGTACCTACTCTAATGGTATCAGAAATATATTTCTAACAGTTCTAAAAAACTTTATTGTATCTCGATTGTTCTATCATATTAGTTCTAGTGTTATTGAACAAGTAATTTAAATTTAATTAATATATTTTTTGAATTGAAAACTTCTTTAGCGGCGTTGTACACTTTTTTGTAATGGGCAAAAATTTTTAACTCGCGTCAGGACACGTGACCTGATCGAAAATGTGTAAGACGGACGGTGTAGGAGAGGAAGTATCCCCCTCTCTTTTTACGGCGTGGCTAAAATGTATGCCTGCGCCTGCTGTTTCGTTTAGGCGGCGCAGAGCGCTTGCGCGAATGTAATATAAATTGTTATGTTTGTGTACGATAGCGCAATAAATAAATATTGTATTCTACCACATAAATGATATTACTTTTATACTGATAATTAAAGCAATTCGTGCAAAATTATTCCCTAACCATTCCAAAATAAAAAAAATGCACAACGTTAATATTTAAGTTTTCACTTCTGCCGGCGTTCCCGGAGTGCAACCCGTCGTCTTTTTATCTTTACTTCTTTATAAACTATATGTGGGAAAGGCTTGTGTTCAGCGGTGGACTTGCTACGGGCCGTAGTGAGGGCTGATAATTTTACGCGCACCAGATGTCGCTAGTTGGCACTGAGGTGAATTTATTTACACGTTATGCAGTGTCATCATCATTGAAATGTTGCGATTTAGTCGGTTTCAGGTTTAAGTTACATACACTCAAGAATGTCTTAGTGCTGTATTCGTTAATTTATTACATTTATTTAAATTCTTCTAATTTAAAGTATATCCGTGGTTTGTTTTATTCATTTCTAATTTAATTAATATAAAATGTAACATATTTCAAAAAGAAATATTAATCTCTTCACTTTTCTAACAAATTAATTTCCCCTGCTGTGAAATCTGTAAAATATTCTATGTAGAGTGAGTGTAGACAACCGCAGACCCATTTTACTGGAAACGAGGCATTCCAACTTAGTCCTCAGGGGTGACAAAACATCTGTATTTTGATTCTTAATCGAGGATACATGTGGGTGCCTATGTGCCACAGCAACCACTTACCATAACTAACTTAACATAATTAGGTGGACTGTGTGCTCGTTTGTCAACCTATCCTATAAAAAAAAGTATTTACGTGAAAAGTTGTAGATGCCCTCATTATGATAGCGATGTTTAATTAATTGCTCGATCTCGGCCATGTTCAGACGTGCGGTACCAGCGCAGCCACGGGCACTTCCTGGTGACCAGCTCTTACGATAAGACCGCGAAGCTGTGGTCCAACCCAGCTTGGCATCCTCTACGCACTCTCTCCGGACACGACAACAAGGTATAACTTTGCACACTTACATTGTATCTGTGCCTGTGTAATGTCTTCCAGAGTGAATTTCGATCACGGTAGCCAGTTTTAACGGAGACTAGCCATCAACGCAGGAAAGGATTATAGTGGCCGAGTGTATGCGCAAGCACAGATGCACTCTCTACTGCATCACTCTCATAGTCCGAAGAGACGGCATTCCGACGCGACCGAGACCGCTTTATGTGCTCTCCGAAGTGCGGGGGTGAAACACCCAATTCCTGACGCCGGGCTACTTGACCAAATAATTGATTTTTGGTCCGATCCGGGATTCAAACTCGACCACTCAATCAAAGAGGCAGTTACCGTGTCAGTCAGTCAGTCGTGACCTGTATCTGCAACCGAGTAGTGGTGGTATAGACTATACTTGTGTGTGTGTGGATTTTCCCATCCCACTTCGTCCCGAGGGTGTCAAAAGAAGTGTTATTGGGACATGTCAGAGAAATGTTATGTACAAAATGGAAAAAAAAAAACCATTTTGTACGTAACATTTCTCTGTTCATTGCTGCTATATTTTTAACATTTTGATAAGCTTTTTGTTTGTAAAAAATGTTTTGTAGAAGCAAGTTGCAGCAATAAGTGTTCTTCTGTTCTTTAATAATACTGACACCGGAGACGAGACGTCAAAAGCTCTCAACGTCTTGTACTAGGACTGTCAATGCACTTGCCAAACGTGTTGATTAAAGGTCTGACCACACTACAATCACAACACGTGGGCGGGCGCATTTTGTATTGGAAATGAATAGTGTACAATTTACACGTATCACATTTTGCCGTCATTTTTCAAAGCACGACACAACTGCAAAAAGCTGCAGCGACACTATTCACATATGACCACATTTTGGCGCTACGATGTGGTGTGCTTGTGGTACGTGTGGGCAGACCGTAAGACAAATCTTGCCTACAACGGTGGAGGTTGATAAAGTAGTACAGAACTAAACACAAACAGAATTTGTTCGTTGTATAACAACACAGTCCACAGCTTTCGCTTGTGACCAAACGCTTTTAGTCCATTTCAGCAAGGAGGACAATAATCATTTAGTAAAAAATATTATATCACATACTTTGTGTTGGTACTTCGAGCCGGATAAAATAATTTTTCTTGCAGGTGATGAGCGCAGACATATCTCTCGACAACAAGTACATAGCGACGTGCTCTTACGACCGCACCTTCAAACTGTGGGCTCCCGACCTGGCGTGATGATCCAGAAGTGTTTTTTTTTAAATAAAATATAAAATTTATGTGATAACTCATAATTTATTTCTCCAAAGCAATAGATCCTAATACAGAGTCTGAAACGTATGGCAGGCGATCCTAGGAGCGAGCAAATATTTTTTTATAGAATAAAGATGTTAAATGAGAGCACAGACCACCTAATGATGAGTGGATGCTGTGGTCCATAGACATCTACATCTATCATCTGTTAGTAATCAAACTGCAGATGCTGTATCACGCGCTAACATGGTTCGTTGAATTTCGAATCAAGCGTCTCATATTTATTGTTCGTTTGAGTTATTATGCATAAAATAATTAGCTTCCTAACATTCACCGAAGATACAATAATTTTAATCGAACCCAAAAAAAGCAAGGCAATCAAATTTTCAGAATAGATTTAGTATCAACATGTGGTCAGGAGTCATAAATGGGGAAATGGTTGGGCCCTTTGAAGTCGTCTAGGTTGAACGGGTCCCAGTACCTGAATTTTCTACAAAATAATTTAAATGGTTTATTGTTTGAAGTTAATTTACAAACGAGGAGGGATATGATATTTCAAAATGACGGTGCTCCTTGCCATTTTGAAAGACAAGTGAGGGAGCACCTCAACAGAACTTTCCCAGGAAGGTGGATTGGGCGTGCAGGGCCAATCGAATGGCCTGCACGCTCACCAGATTTAAACCCTATAGATTTTTTTATTTGGGGATTCTACAAAGAGATGGTGTATGCTAGAGAAATTAATTCGGAAAATGAATTAAGGGAAAAATTGAGACAGTGCGCAGAAAAAATCAAAGAAAATACGAATGCTTTTCGAAGACTAAAAGCAAATTTTTTAAGACGATGTAGACTGTGTATCGAAGTTAATGGCCGCCATTTCGATTTACTAATTATTATTATTTACTACTTTTATTATGAATCTTGAAATCATTTGTCCAGAACGTAGTAAAATGATACCTTGTTGTCTATAAATTTTAAACAATAAGTAAAGACACTTGATGTTATTTTTGCTAACCTAAAGCATTTACTATCTTAGTTTAGCCCTAGAAATGATAAAAAGATTTTTTTAAATCAAATTAACTATTTAGGTAGTTTCCTGCCTGAGTAACTTCAGAAGTCTGTAACAGAAAAACTGGCCTATTAAGTATCATTTTATTAATGTTATTATGAAAGATTAAGGTACTGCAAAGTTTTTAAAATTAATTAGAAAGTATGAAATCATTTATTACTATTTTTCATTTAATGTTGAAAATTCAAGCCCCACTCTCCTGACAGAAAATTTTTAAGGTTCGATTAAATTACTGTATCTTCGGTGAATGTTAGGAAGCTAATTATTTTATGCATAATAGGGCAACTCATAAGGATCATGCTACAAACAAAAAAACTTGGAAAAAATTTCACAATTACATTTTTTTTAATGTTAAGCTGTTTAGGGTGAATATTTTCAAAAAAAAGGGTAAAAAAAATCATAACTCGAAAACTACAAAAAATCGCGTAACATATAATAGGGTATTTTCGGATACCCCTAGGTGTGAGGAATCAAAAAAAATTTATAACCTCACTGTTTGGACAGCCTGTGTTATATATATAATTTGTATACATGTTAGGGCTCTTGCCAGAATGCACAATTTATTTTTAATTAATCCCAGGGCTTCTGAAGTATTCATGATTCATCGAATAGTATGGGACTATGACCACTAACGAAAGTGGAATTTTGATATATATCTATGTTTTTATCTTGAATTTGATTGTTCAAAAACATCATTGTATAATTTTGACCCGATCATAATTATTTGCGAAAATACCTCTAAAAAATCACTATAGTTAAAATTACAACAAAATTACTTAATCTATATGCTTGAGAATCATTCAAATATATTCATAACATCAATATTCGTAATTTACTTGCTCATTATATTGATAACTTAAATCAATAATTTAAAAAAAAATAAGATTCTGACAATTTCTAAGCGGTTTTAATCGTCGCGGGCGCTACGCAATTTTAGACCTTAAGACGGCGTTTTTTAAGTTTCTGTAGAAATTATGTATTCACTCGGATCAGTAGGGCGATTGCCCGGAACAATTTTTTCGATGTGTCGTCTTAAGACGACCCTGTTGTTACATCCCAGCGCGTTTAAACGGTTCACGCATTCACACAGCCTTCAACTAGCATCGAGTTCACTAAGTTTGACATCAGCGCTAGCTAGCTGTGTTGACGTAGGGTTTTTGCTGATTGATTTCCGCATTCTGAACTATCACATAGGTCTAAAGGACTTTCACTTGGACATCACTACTTACCAGCGGAGGGTGGCCTGCGGTTCTTCAATATTGTTAACAAATCAATTGATAACGATTAAAGAGAAACAAAATAAGAGGAATATTATAAAACCATTTCCTTTATTTAGTTTTTTTTCAAGTTGCAATTAAACATTTCAGAGTATGTCCACCCACTTAGCGTCTATATTTAAAATTTGTGGTTTAAAAAAAAGTTTCCAAGAATGGTACGTACAGTAATAATCCGTTTTACGTGGTAGAGCCACGCTGCAGATATACTATGCTTGTTACACGAATGGGTCAGTTCTACCAGGGAGGACCATACTCTCACAGAATACATATAGAACACTATGGATACGGGCCATGTAGTGGCGGTTAAGAATATCCACTACCCCATATCTTCCCGTGGGTGTCGTAAGAGGCGACAGAGGGAGACAGGCAGGAGATGGGCAGCAGCGTCTTCCTGATAACAGCAATAACATAATAAAAAACTGCGGTTGCCAACCCGCTCGCCAAGCGTGGCAACTATGGCAATATACCCCCATGAACAATTACACAAATAGACGGCCCCCAATCCACGGCGGCCCCGCTATTCCTGGCTACGGTGGCGACCATGGTAACGGCGGGGCAGGGGGTGCTAACAATCTCCGGTGGAGGTTCAATTGCCATCTACGACGACTCGACCTGGCAACATATAACGCACGCATCCTGAGGACTGATGAGAAGATCCTGGAGCTGGAAGAAGAGATAGACAAGTTGCGCTGGAATATTATATTATCCGAGGTCCGAAGAGAGGTGGCGGACACGTAATTCTCGAATCCGGCAACTTGTTCTATCACCGGGAGGGCGACCATCTGTCCCAAGGAGGTGTCGGATTTACCGTCCACAAGTCTCTCGTCAACAACGTTGTAAAGATTGGGAGTGTGTCGACGAGGATCGCGTACCTGATACTCAGAATCACCAAACGGTATTCGCTGAAGGTCATACAGGTTTACGCACCAACCTCGGCACATCCCGATGAGGAGGTGGAGGAAATGTATGAGGATATTTCCAAAGCCATGCATTCCTCCAAAACCTACTACACGGTGTTGATGGGAGACTACAACGCAAAACTAGGCACAAGAGAAAACGGTGAGCTGAAGTTAGGGAAATTTGGAGTAGGGCAACGGATCCGAAGGGGCCAGCGGCTGGCCGACTTTATGGAGAAAGATGTACTCTTTATGATGAATTCTTTCTTCCAGCAAGTGGTTTCGGCCCCACAGGAAGTGGACCTGGTCGAGCCCCGACGGTTCGACAAAAAATGAGAGTGACTTCATTATGACGACCAGACGCCAACTGTTCCGTGATGTCTCAGTGATCGCAAGGGTGAAAACTGGCAGCGATCACTGAATTGTTAGAGGCACACTGAACCTAAACGTTAAGTTGGAGAGGTCTCGTCTAATGAAGTCAACGCTCCGTCCCCCTCGTGCTCTAATCCAGAATCCCGCAACCTTTCAGCTCGAGTTACGTAACCGCTTTCAGTGCCTAGATTGCAATGCAGTGGACGATATGAATGACAAGCTCGTGGAAACTGTCCATGCGGTCAGAGCTAAGTTCTGCAAGACCCGCCGCAGAAGAACACAAAAACTCTCTGATCACACTCTTAATCTCATGGCTGTTAGACGGGAGATGAGGCTGCAATCGTCAACAGATTTGACAGCATTCAGGCAACTGAACAGACAGATCTCCAAATGCATGCGGCGAGACTTACGCAACCTTTAATACTGCTCGTATTAAAGAAGCGATCGAGCGGAACCAGGGCTGCAAAGTCTTTGCCAGAGATCTGTCTGCCAGTAAGAGCCAACTGTCAAAGCTGAAGACTGAGTGTGGCAGCATCGTATCCGGGACACCTGAGATTCTGAGTGAGATTGAGAGGTTCTATGGGCGGCTGTACACATAATCGTTGGAGCCACACGCAAGTGTAAGTAACGATCCAAGAGAAAGTCTTATCCGACACTATTCCGATGATATCGCGGACGTCAGTCTGAGTGAGATTAGAATGGCTCTCTAGCACCTTAAAAACGGCAGGGCCCCAGGCGAGGATGGAATTACAGCGGAGCTTCTGAAAGCGGGTGGAACACCGGTACTTGAAGTCCTTCAGAAGCTCTTCAATTCCGTCCTCCATGGTGGCATTACTCCAGAGGCGTGGAGCAGAAGTGCGGTGGTCTTGTTCTTTAAGAAGGGCGACAACGCTCTCTTGAAGAACTACAGACCGATTTCCCTTCTGAGAGGTCCACGTGCTGTTTTCGAGAGTCATTACGAATCGTCTCGCACGCAGACTCGACGACTTCCAGCCTCCCGAACAAGCCGGTTTCCGCAAAGGCTTCAGTACAATAGACCACAAACATACACTGCGGCAGATTGTACAGAAGACCGAAGAGTACAATCTGCCACTTTGCCTGGCGTATGTGGACTATGAGAAAGCCTTTGGTTCCGTCGAAATTTGGGCGGTGCTACAGTCCCTTCAGCGGTGCCAAGTTGACTGTCGGTATATCGAAGTGCTGAAGTGTTTGTACAGTAGGGCTACGAAGGCTATCCGAGTACAGAACCAGAGCTCGAAACCTATCTAACTGCAGAGAGGTGTAAGACAGGATGACGTTATATCCCCGAAACTCTTCACCGCTGCATTGGAAGACGTTTTCAACCTACTGGACTAGAAAGGGTACGGTATTAACATCAATGCCGAGTACACCACTCACCTTCGATTTGCCGACGATATAGTCCTTATGGCAGAATCGCTGGAAGACTTAAGCACTATGCTCAATGACTTCAATAGTGCCTCCCAACGGATAGGTCTTAAGATGAACATGGACAAAACAAAGATCATGTTTAATGTCCATGTCACACCTATGCCGGTAGTTGTTGGGAACACTATGCTCGAAGTTGTAGACGAGTACGTTTACCTGGGACAAATAGTCCGACCAGGTAAGTCCAACTTCGACCGAGAGGTCAATCGACGGATTCAACTCGGCTGGGCAGCGTTCGGGAAATTACGACATATCTTCTCGTCAGGTATACCTCAATCTCTAAAAACTAGATTGTACAATCAGTGCGTGTTGCCAGTGATGACTTACGGATCTGAGACGTGGTCCTTCACCGCTGGCCGTATGAGGACGCTCAAGGTCGCTCAGCGAGCTATGGAGAGGACTGTGCTTGGAGTTTCTCTGCGTGATAGACTCAGTAATGAGGATATCCGCGGTAAAACCAGAGTGACCGACATAGCCCAACGGATTAGTAAGCTGAAATGGCAATGGGCCGGCCATATAGCTCGAAGAACCGATAACCGATGGGGAAGAAAGGTTCTCGAGTGGCAGCCACGTACCGGTAGTCGTAGAGTAGGGACCCCCCACTAGATGGAGTGACGATCTGGTAAGACATGCAGGAAGTCGATGGATGCAGGTGGCTCAGGACCGTGCTTTGTGGAATTACTTGGGGGAGGCCTATGTTCAGCAGTGGACTTGTGAAGGGCTGTATTGATGATGATGATGACTTTATGATATGCCAAAAATAAATAAATATGAACAAAAAGAGGAGAACATAGAAATGTGGTGCAATTAGGGTTGCCACCTTTTTTTAACAAATATAGTATTCTTACCTTAAAAGCTTTGTCACCCTATAAAACCAAAACTAGAGGAGGACAGAGACAAAAACACGAATTCGTAATACTAATGTATTAAGAGAAAAATGGTAAATAAACTGGCAATAATTAGAAACACTATGAAAAATCAACTTAAAAAACAGTTAATGTTGATAAATTAACTTGGCTACTGTCAAAATGACGTCGATAAATTAGCGCCTTTTGAACTTTTATTATTTGAACGACTGATGAAGAGCTATCGTATTACAGAGTTCTCCACGAAAACAAAGCTGTAGTTTTTGAGTTATAAAAAATGACAATATTACATTCACGTACGCTAGTAAAATACAAAATGAAACAAATTAACGATTAATAAATTTATTTCCAATAAAAATTTTAATTCTTCATAATTTTACAATAACCAATACAATAGAAAACATACAAAAGTTCCAACTTGTTGATCGTAGAGCTAGAGCACTAAAGCCAATATTAGTATAATATTACCAGATACTGTTATATTGGTTCCCACAATGTTAGTGGGGCAAATTATTTACATCTAGTAACATTATATTTTAATACGTGAAGTACATTTTGATATAAACATTACGTTAAAAATTGCATTGCATTCCCTATTTTTTACAAAATTCGAAGGGCACGGAATGAATGCCATTAGCTCACTAGGCCAAAAACTTTTATGAATACTACTAAACAAGCACTGCGATACTAATACATTGCGCATTAAGTTACGAACAATTCTGCGGCCAGGTGAGAAGACTAGTTCTATCACGCAAACGTTGTTTTCGTTACTAAGAAATCTCTCTCATTATTATGTGCGCACTTTGTCAACGTGATTTAACAACTTCCCTGTCCGCGAAATAGACACAATAGTTAAACAATCGAAATGTTCATATATGACTCATGGGACAGTGAAATGGTTAAAGTTTATGTTCCAACATAGAACCCAGTGTACTGTCCAATGCAAATGACGTCATGAATCGACGCTATACTGGTGATTCGTTCCAAAACATAGGACAGTATATGACGTCATACGTTTGCGCCAAATTGGTTAAGTGTTGGCTATTATTTTGTCATTTTGTGCTCCAAAAATCCTTATATTCTCCTAATATCAGCTACCAGCAATTATTCTATAATTTTTTGTATTTGGATGAATAAAAACAAATGCTGACATGCTTCATTCAGCGCACACACAATTAAAAATTGTTTTATTAGGGCCGGATATCCGACAAATATGGCAGCGGCACGCCAGTACAATATGGTGTCAATTGATGACGTCATTTGTATTCGGCAGTATACTGAACGTTTCGGAACATACCCAAAGTTTATTTGAGTTGGCTAAAAACAACACCAACAACTATGTGACATATTTACCCTGCCATCTACCCTATCGCGCCCGCGCGATCCACAACAGCGACACAGTTCTGTACTGAATTGCCAGCCAAGTAGTATACAAGAAATCTTTGGTTGGAATAAAATTTTGGTAATTTTTCTCCCGACGATTATCACACACAATATTAATTATTTAATTATCACACTTAAGTGACTTTGGTGCGTAAAAGTTATCATCCCTTTTTAGACATAATTTACTATTATTTGTATTATAATATATACCTCTATGGCTGCTTGCGTTTAGAAAATTCTACACAACAGAGATTATGTCTTATTTTAATTAAGTAAATTCCCAGTCTAATTTTATGCTTAAATAGCACGTAGCTTTTATGAAATTACATAATCTATCTGCCCTCTGAAGGCCTGTGCCCAGCAGTAGGAGTTATGTTATAGAGGCTGTATCTTTACTTTACTTATACATAATCTATGCCGTACCATAAAACATGACGGGAACAGTTAATCTATGATAAATATTAAAGGCTCTTTTAAGGCTTTATTATCATTAATTATTCATCAGATTCACTTATTTTAAACTTATAAAAACTACACTCGATTAAACTTTTTAGTGCACGCTAATTTACAACAAAAACATTTCTGATTTCTTATATTTACGCGAACGCTACACATTGAATGAAACTAGTTTTTACGGATTTTATCGCGTTTTAACTTATTTCACTTTTCAAAGATCTTTTTGCGTAGATTAGACAAAAATTAACAATTTTAAACTGAAGGTAGCTGTGGTTAACTGTGATATTGGGACGTCGAACAATATCAGTCTCCCCGTTACCAAGGATGCTGTAAAGGACTATAAAATATATTAATTAACCGCGATAAAATCCGTAAAAACTAGTTTCATTCAAGAAACATTTTACTATTAATAATATGATTTATATAAATATTAAGAAAAAAAATACTTTGACGTATCAGTATTTATACTTATCGCTACATATAAAAGCTAAAATCTACTAATTTATAAGTTTTTAAGCAAACTGCTGCCTTGATAATAGAAGCTTAAGTTAAAAATAGTGTTCCTTTCTCTGGTCAATAAGCGTTAATCAAATATATCAAAAGTAAGTCCTTGCGAATTAGTCGGAATAATAATTAAAATTTAAACATTAAAGTAATGCTACGTACTACAAGAGACGTCTAGCTTTGGTTGTTTGCGACATGCAACATGCTCATGGGCTCAAATGTTCTTAGTCTGCACAGATTTTGTTCGCGGTGTCTGTCTAGTACGTAGTAGAGTCAGGCAGGGTTATTGTAAGCAGGGGTACAGGCCGTTTCACGAAAGAAGACGGAAAATGTGCGAACTAAAACTTAATGTATGGAATTTGACAGCAGATGTCAAACTCTGCAAAGACTGTGGTGCTGCGGCTAAGGGACTTCTTTCGTGAATCGGACTGTAAATTGGAAACAAGCTTTAAAAATCCTTTCATTACCGCGTTTCGGAGTTCTGCATAGAACTAAACGTAAATTTTGTCCATGTTGTCACTAATTAAAAACTGAACCATAGTTAAACCGCATTTTGTTTTATTTTTTTCTTAGAAAAACAGTTCCGCATATTATTTGACCTTATAGTATGGAAAAACAAATTTTATACGAATTACCGATTGTCTTATAGGAATGATAATCATCGACTCCACCGAGTCAATAATTCATTCCTGGGGCGATGTACAGGTACGCTTTTACAACAAAATCCCAGAAAATATACAAAATTTGATATACACAAAGTTCAAAAACTTTATTAAACTAAGTTTGTATAACAAGGGTTATTATAATATTAAGGAATTTATGGATGATAATAACCCCGGGGAAGGGTGGTTTTGTGTTGTTAATTGTAACATATATAATTGTATAAAGCTCTTATTTAAAAAAAAAGTCCCGCTGGGTTTCTTGTTGGTTCTTCCCAGGACAGAGGTGTTTTTTGCGAACCAGTGGTAAATGAAAAAAAGTGACTTTTAATAAGTATTGTTTATAATCCATATTGAATAAAAAAATCTGTTTCTGCGTCTGTTTCATAAGTAGTAATTGTGCATGTACTTTAAAGGTTATGTTTCATATTTTTGTATGAAATCGCATGTTTACCCCAGTGATACCATCTACTGGGGTAAATGTCAACATCATTTGAGGCAAATGGATATTCTTGGTGATGAGTAGCTGGAAATTTTTTTTTAGGTACACATTATGCCTAAAATTATAAGAAAAAGAAAAATCCTTTAACAGATATTCAATGATCTGTCGAAGATGTAAAACGAAAATATGTAAGGAAAACATACCGGGAGGCTAGCTTAGCCTAGATAGAATGAGTGTACCAAAAGCTCAACAACGAAAATTCTTATGTAAAGGCAAATATATTAAACGCTGGAACGGATATTTCTTATGGCAGTACTATGACTAAATAAAAAAATGAAATCCCTAAATACCTTAGGAGGAACCTTAAAAAATATTTGGTATACTTACGAGTCCACAGAAACGTTAAAAAGCTGTAGTGTCGAGTTTAAAGCCTAGCGCTTTTGAAAAAGTTTTGACTAGCAACGAAGTACCTAGTGTAGCAATGGAATAGTGGTTAAAAAGTTTAAACCTAAATTTAATGCTCGAAGATGCCAGAAAAATAATAGGACAGTCGTAAAAGAACAAAAAGTATTTGAACCAAAATTGATTTAAAAATTTGAGATTTGTTCGAAAAATATTAAAATATAATTATCCTTTATATGATATTATATTTGTTTACCATTTTCCCCTGACATTTTATAGAAAATTATTAATTTGTTTACATTTATCCCAAAATATCATAATTGTTATCAATTAACCCAGTATTGCTTTCATATTGTAAATACAGCAAGATCTTTGTTTACATTGACCCCATATTGCAAATAAGTAACACTTCCATTTGAAAGCAACATATAATAATAGAAATAAATAAGAATTAGATAAATAAAAATAGGCATATTTATGAAAAAAACACAATGTTCATCGTTTACATTTACCCAACTTTTAAAAAAAATTGAAAATCAATATGGCAATTGTAAACAGTCAATTTCAAAAATGTATATACTATTACTATACCCTGAGTAATTACTACTATTGTATATCATTTGCAATATAATCCACTACTATATGGTACATTTTTATTGTCACAAATGTATTTGCTATTTTTTATTTAAAAAAAGAATATTAACAATGCTATAACATTACTAACATTCCCCTTATCCACTCGTGGTAAGCTTACGCTTGTGTTACGAGTGGTTCACGCCAGTAGTCTAATGGCGGATTCGAACCCACGACCTTTTTGAGTTCGCGGTCCGTGCCCTGCCATTAGGCTACTGTCGCTTCGATCTACGGTCGCTATGGTTTCATGGAAATAAGAAACAGTCCGTAAAGTTTATTTCCACTACAATTAACCTGCCTGACCCTACAATGAGTTCAATTAATTCAAAATAGCGATCATTTTACCACATATTTAAGGTTTCAAGTCTATAGTTCGTCCTTTAGTTTTAAGCCGATTGCAAAACAACAGACATATAAAGAAGGAAGTTAATAAAAAAGTAGTTACAGAAAACACAATAAAAACGATGACTAGCAGTTCTAAATTAAAAAAAGGCTTTTCCAGATTGATGAATAATATGTACATTTGCATAAGTATTGTTATGTTGGGAATGGCGAAATAACGAGGAGCGAAACATACTAATTTTCACAGGTAAAAAAATTGGTTCGTAAAATAGTTGCCATACTAAAAGGTAATCATTTTAGTAAGGCCGTATCTTATCGCGACATACGATACGATAAGTTACTTTTAAAAAAAATGCTGTATGGAATTATACAACTCGCGCAGAAACAGAATGGGGTTATAAATGGCGTCATATATAACTTGCATACTGTCGTTGTCTATACTCACACCCGGTGGTAGCGACTACAAAAAAGTGATCAGCCGTCACGGTACGTCCGGTAGAATTTGTAGCACACGAGTCGGTTTTACTGCGATGACACTATATATTGAAGTCATTTATGCGTTGCAATAAGCGCTTTTGTGCTTCCAACTTTATGCCTGAGTAACAGAACATAACTGTTCAATAAACTTTTTAATCTATTGGGTATCATATTTGCAAACTTTTAAAAGGACGTAGCGTAACCCTCGAATACACGACTCCGATGAAATTTATTGTTCCTATCCTATCTGAAATTGTTTTCGCTTTAGGTATTGTGATATGCTGACTGTACACGCTGGATGAATCAGTATATACTCGTATACAGTACCATAATCTGTGGATGAGCTACCATTTTGAAGCCCATTCTTTATCCGCGTGGGTATTACGTTATTTTAGAATCATATGCGCATGTGCGTATTCATCTATTTATAAATAGATAATTAAATATTTCCATATGAGTTCAAAATTATATTTAAACTAAACGCTTGGTATGTATGTCGCTATGATAGTACTCGAGTTAAATTCACAGGCGGTGGATTTAATCCATCCAGTCGTCGCCGCCAAAGTCCGCGCTCTCCGAAAAGGACTGCACCTGCACCTAGGGAAGTTAAAATAATTATTGCCCTGATGATGGCGTGAAGCGAAACTGGTCGGTTTTTATAATAATAATAACACATTATTTATTTGCCACAAATCTTTTGACAATTAAATGGAACCCTGGCTTCTAAACTAGTTGTAATAACTGTATCTTAGAAACCAGTGTCTTCCCATAGGGGAATACTAATAGTAGTGGTACAATTACAATAGATTTTGGCGACTTACGAATAATTAGGATTCAGTTAACAATTAACTAACATTATATATATATATATATATATATATATATAGTTATAGTTAATACATTTAATAATTTTAAATAAATTTTGTGAAACAAGTACTTTTTTTATAGAATAAAGCTGACAAACGAGCACACAGTCCACCTGATGGTAAGTGTTTGCTGCCCATAGATAGCTATCTATCTCGATGAATCAAAATGCAGATGCGTTGTCACCCTTGAGGACTAAGATGGAATGCCTCTTTTCCAGTAAAAAGGGTCTCCGGTTCTCTACACTCACCATACGAAACACAGCAGCATTAAGCTGCTGTTTTACGCTGGTATTCTGTGAGAGCGTGGAGCTTTCCTGGTCGATCCGACCCATTCGTACTACAACTATACTACTAATATAACTGCAGCATGGCTCTACCACAAGCAGAAGTAATAGTAAAGTAAATATAAAATATATTTAATATTTCTGACAGATCCCTTAAGTTCTACACTTTTCTAACAAATTAACTTCCCCGCAATCTTCTTTTATGTGCTGCCATAACGTTCATCAGATTTCTGTGAAACTGTCATTTTATTCTTTGCACTTGCGCGAAGGTTAAGGTATAGTACAGTAAAGTTGTGGTATGTGGCGTGCGTACCATATCGATAATTTATTTGAAAGTACTTACCTAGTGATTTGTTATTTTTACGCAAACAGTACACATTGATCAAAACTACTTTTACGAATTTCATCGCGTTTAATTGATATGATTTTTAATTCCCGACGTTTCGGATGCTTTCTAGCACCAATGGTGATGGGGGACTGAGGTGACTAACGTCCCGATGTCATTGTTAAAGCCGGAGTATTAACACTGATATAATTTAGCTTTTCAATTATTATTTACGGTCAAATCTTCGCAGAATGATCTTACTGTGTCTTGAAAACTTGCAGGGTATGCTTGGGTTTAGTTTCAATTTTATTAATTACAGGGTCCCAAGCAAGTGGTAGCACCCAGCCTCCTTCTCTATTGAAATTAGAAAGTTTTTTAATTTCAATAGCCTCACGTATCATCCTTGGTAGGAATCGGTGTTCTTGCGCGAGGATTTGTGGTCTACCAAATCTGATGTAATGGTAGATTAGGTAGTCCGTAAAAGTAGTTTTGACCAATTATACATTACCTTTCAACTTAAATTATTGTTAATTAAACAATATAATCCTTTCAAATTTAAAAATGATATTTCCACAATTGTTCCTTCTGCGGCTGCAACGCGCCGGGTACCAGCTAGTATTATAGAAACAAGCTAAGCCTACTGAGAAGTTGCGGCGCACAAGATCCAGCTCGATCAGGCTTTCAATGTCTAATGTCCTACAGGCCGAATTCCGGGCATGCCTGCCTCAACAGAGGCTAGCCATCAGCGCAGGACAGGATTATAGTGCCCAAGTGTATGCGCAAGCACAGGTGCACTCTCTATTGCCTCACTCTCATAATCCGATGGGGACACCGCCAATTCCTGACTCCGGGCAACTACTGAGAATTTCTTGACGGAAAAACTCAATAATTAATTTTTGGCCAGACCCGGGATTCGAACCCAGGACCTCATGATCAGCAGTCGCACTACTACAACCACTAGACCAAAGAGGCAATAATGTCTATAATAATATTAAAGACTCGCTGCCCGCGGAGCGATAAGATGAGGAAACAGGACGCCGCCTGTCGCTTTGCGCTCTTTGTCGCGCTTATGGGCCTTAGCACCATAGTTGTTTTGTATTGCCTTCATTGTGGTTGTTTTGTGTGAAATAAATATTAATGTTACCTCCTCGTGGGTCGGACTGTCACTGAAGCCACCGCCCAGCGCGTAGCCGGCGAGTCCGCCCGCCGCCAGCGCGCCCACGCCCAGCCCCACGGCCGCGCCCGTGCCCATCCCACGCCGTTGTGCTTGTGTCCCAGCATACGTCTGCTCGTAGCCCTGCAGTTCACTCGCTCAATTACACAAACCAAGTCTAAAGTTTTTAAAGTGAAATCTTCTTCAGGCACGTCGCGTAGGGCACTTTTGGGTCGGGGAGAAAGCACCGAACTCGCGTAGTCATTAGGCTGAGATACATAAAATTGATGAAAGTTGTAATGTCGAAAAGTTCGGGGAATAAATAATACGTCTACTGGTCTTGAATGTAGGTTTATTACTAACTCTCTCTTATTCTATCCTACATATATATATGTGCACACACTACACGCCCATCGGCAAAAAGAAAAAAAATCATTAATTAAGTTATTTATAATTTCGAAAACTCATTTTTTCATGACATGAAATTTATATAAAAAAAGAAAACACTACTAGGTACACAGCTTAAGTTTGTTTTACGAAATATTTATTAACATTGAAAAAGGCAATTTTATTTCAAACAGATAACATCATTTTTGCTCCGTTGTCATTTCTAAAGAAAAAACGTAAAAAAAATACTATTACATTAATAAATTTATAATAATAGTGTATCGATATACTCTGGACTTTATTTTATAAGCAAAATATAAACCAAATATAGTTTAAAATGTACAAATTTTACATAAAAAACATATGCACACACTACAAAGTAATGTTGAAAATCTAATTGATTAAATTTTATAAATTTGGTATGTAGTGTGACAATTAAAAAAATTCTTAAAATGGCGCCTACTTATAGTGCTCACGACGAATTTATGTTCATAGACTACATGGACTCCCAGATACTGATTTTAGAAAAAATCGGTACAGAAACAAGAGTTTTAAAATGGCTGCCCTTATCTTCTGTTCTGATTATGCATGATGTGTATGTATACGAACCGTCTATTCTGGTCATATTTTGAAACGTAATAAATATAATAAACGTAACCAGCGCATCGTTATCGTTAACCTGAGATCATATGATCTAAAGTTTTTATTAGGTTTAGTTGCACACAGTCAACCTGAGAGCAACTGGATGCTGCGACCGAACACAGTTTTATAAATCCTCAATTAAGAATTAAAATGCATATGCGCTGTCACTCCTGAGAGTTAAGAGAGAAAGCCCCGTTATCGGTAAAGTACAGTACAGTATTTTGATTGTCTTCAATCACCATACGAAACCTGCTGTGTTTCTGAATATTATGCTGCAATTTCGCGCTGGTATTGTGGAGTTTTTTGGTCGAGCCCATTATTCGGTCCATCTGATAGCAAGTGGATGTTGTAACCCAAATATAGTTTCTGTTCTCTATTGAGAATCTAAATGCAGATGTTTTGTCACCCATGAGGACAAAGAGAGGATGTGATTTAAAAAGTTCGTGCTACAACCATAATATACAGCATCAGTATGCAGATGCGTAGTCGAAAATAAGTGTTAAAATGGGTCTCCGGTTCTCTACACTCACCATAAGAAACACATAAACATTGGGTATGTAAAATAGCAGCATTTTTGTATTTTGATTTATTCTTTATCGAGGCTGTGTCTATTGGCCGCAGCATCCGCTTACCATCAGATGAACTGAGCGCTCGTTTTTCTCACATACTTTTTTAAAAAAAATCAAGTGTAGTCCATAATAAGCATCATTCATTACTTACCCCGGATGTGAAACCTGAAACAAAAAAGTTATATTTATACATTTATAATAATTTGTAGCACGTGCTTGTCGTCTTTTTTAAACAAGGATGGGAAACGAGCACACAGTCCACCTGATAGTAAGTGGATGCTGTGGCCCATAGACATCTACATCTATCCTCGATTAAGAGTGAAAATGCAGATGCGTTGTCACCCCTGAGGAATAAGATGGAATGCCTTGTTTCAAGTAAAAAGGGTCTCTGGTTCTCTAAACCAACCAAACGAAACACAGCATAATTGTACTACAATTTTATGCTAGTACTCTTTGAGAGCGTGATCCTTGTCCGGTCTAGCACGTCACGTCCCTTCGTACTACAACCGCAGCAAAGTGTTTTTTTTTTTAGGAGAGGGTGCAAACGAGTATACGGCTCACCTGATGGTAAGTGATTACCGCCGTCCATGAACAACTGCATCACCAGGGGAATTGCAGATGTGTTGCCGGCCTTTTAAAAAGGAGTAGGCTTGCTCTTTTCTTGAAAGCCCCTAAGTCGTATCGGTCCGGAAAAATCTCTGGTGGTAGTTGATTCCACAAGGAAGTTGTGTTTTATTGAATCGCACAGTAAACGATCCGATATTGAGTGCCGTAGGAACTGTGTCAAATGCTAGTACTCAAGGCCTGGATCTATGTTACACGGCTTTCCACAGCGGACTATATTAGTTGTAGCACGAATGGGTCGTCTCAACCGGGGAAGGACCACGCTCCCACAGAATACCAGCGTCAAATAGCAGCTTAATGCTGCTGTGTTTCGTATGGTGACTGTAGAGAACCGGAGACTCTTTTTAGTAGGAACGAGGCAACTCCATCTTAGTTCTCAGGGGTGACGACGCATCTGTATTTTGATTCTTAATCGAGGATATATGTAGATGTCTATGGGTCACAGCTACTTAAAGGTGACTGTGTGCTCGTTTGTCACCCTTATTATTTATTTAAAAAAATCCACTATTGCTTTATGGAATCTGCTGTCGACGTTTAATACCGGATAATACCCAGACAGTATGAAAAATGTACGTAAATTTAGGCAATATAAATTAAAACTATTGAAATAATTAATTTGACCAGGGTCTTTAATAAAGTGCTGTGCTTATTGGGCAGAGTAATAAAAAGACAGGTTGGGTTATGTTTTTTTTATTTAATGTCACATATTTAACTATTTAACACAATGGGAAAAAAGTTTTTCATTATTATTTTTTCTTTGTAACGCAAAGAAACGAATACATCCATACTGCAGTAGTTTTCCCATCCTTCAAGTTTTTACACTCTCGTTACTTTCAGATTTGGTATATTAATTACTTATTGTCCTAAAAGTGACCACGATACATCAAGCTAGTTAGATTACATCAAACTGTTACCCATTTTAGCCGCGTTTATTTCAATTGGATTTCATGGGTGTTCATTTTTTTACGAAAAATAAATAAGGCTTCCTCTTATTTTTTTCCTACTAACCTAAGCTACTTCTTATTACATCAGCTATCTGTCAGTTCAGTTTTTCAAGTCCCGTCAAAATCGGTCCGCCCGTTCCGGGGATTAGCCGGAACAAATTGACAGACGAAAATTTTAAAATTGTTTTTAAGCTGTTACATAGCTTTTATAGCGGGCTTTGAGCGCGGCGACCGAGTCAAGAAATTCCGTAACGAAAATAAACCTAACACCCCCCACTCCGACCGGCACAGCGGTGCGGCGTTGAAAGCCGTGCATCGTCTAACGTCGCTTCAATTCGGCAGACTCCGGCACGGTGTTTGTGTGCGTGCGACTAGACTTAAACTTCTAATAACTAAAATTCCTGAATAACCTACATGTATTGTAAGATAATAAAAATATTTTAAACAATAATAACTTTTCATTTATTGAATAAAAGAAAATTTGTTTTCTTATCAGTCACCACGCTCAAAAAGTGTAACTTGAATTAATATCAAAGAAAAAACTTGAATTAATATCAAAGAAAAAAATTTGAATTAATATCCCAGAAAAAACTTGAATTAATATTTAAAAAAAACTTTTAATATCAAAGAAAAAAACATGTTTCGTATGGTGAGTACAGAACGGGAGACCCTTTCGACTGGAAACGAGGCATTCCATCTTAGTTCTCAGGGTTGACAACGCATCTGCATTTTGATTCGTAATCGAGGATACATCTAGGTGTCTATGTGCCACAGCAAGCACTTACCATCAGGTGGACTGTATGCTCGTTTATCACCATTATTCTATAAAAAAAAGGTCTTCGGTTCTTTACTCTCACCATAGAAAACAGTAGCATTAAGCTGCTGTTTTACGCTGGTATTCTGTGAGATCGTGGTCGATCGAGCCGACCCATTCATACTACCGACATATACCAGCATCGTGGTTTTACTACGCATAAAATTTACGAGGAGGCTTAGCCCCTCAACTACCACATACTGTCGAATAAAAAAAATTGTCGCACATATGAAAGATCACCAATTGAAAACAGCTGGATCTATTGGGTCCCGGGAATAAACATAAACCATGTTGAGATCCATAAATTACCCACGCCGGCCCGATCAGTGGTAGTAGATAAATAAAACGACACGATTAAATGCAATTCTGTATTAAATATATTTTTTTTAATAATACATACACAATCAATTCTCAAATTAAATACAATACGATGCACCAACTAGACAACTGACAAAAATTTGACCGCAAAATACTTATAACCTAAGGCGTATAAAATGTAATGCCCCAAAACACGAAATACATTTATTTATTTTTATAATATATTCACATATTTTATTACTAAAATAACAACCTTTTATCTATATCTATAGTTTTGGAGGGAGTTTACTTGTGGGCAATCAAAAAAATGTTAGCTTATTAACGAAATTTATTGCTAGTATCTGGTGTAAGGACGAGTCTTTGTCAAAGATTTCTATACATACAACTGAGCACTAAGGTACGGTTAATTCTCAGAACTTTAGTCGACTGCGAGTGATCGAAGCCTAGTTTTTTTTGTAAACCGCGAACTTTATATTCGACAATCTTATACTAATGTTGTTTAATGTAACTAAGAAAACTGAGTCATTATTTATGTGCGCATTATGTCGTGGTTTGTTACAGTTTATTTCAGATGAGTAAATAACTTTATTTTGTATTTAAAGTAACAGCCTATATACGTCCCACTCCTGGACACAAGGCTCTGCTCATTTCTGAGAGGGTTTTAGAACAAGGAATTGTCCGCCGCCCTGCCCTAATGCGTGTTGCCGAACTTCACATGTCTTCGAAATGTTTTTTTCTTATTTCTTAGACATGCAGGTTTCCTCACGATGTTTTCCTTCACCACCAAGCACGTGGTAAATCAGCACTTAAAATTGCAAGTAACAATTCCATTGGTGCCGGCGGGGATCGAACCCGTTTGCTCGCGTACTGTGAAATTTACAGCGAGCGCTAACCATCTGAGCTACCACGGCTATTTTGTATTTGCCTAAATGGAAATATAACTGCGTGGCATATTTAGCGTGTCAGCTATCCATCCCCGCTATCCACAACTATTGTTCTCAATTACCAGGCCAGTAGTATATATAGAAGTCTTTGGTGTTGGTCACTAAAGAAGTAACTGTAGCCACGGCGTCAGTCTTCGAAAAATTCGACATTCGCCGTCAAATTCCATACTTTTTTTTGCATATTTTCCACAGGACTTGGTTTTTGAAACAGACTCATAGTTTAATCCAGACATTAATTAGAAACTACTTTTTGTAATAAGTCAGATTTAAGTTTCTTATAAACATGCTTCAATATCTTAAATTTTAGCTGTCAATTAAAACACAACACTAACATCAAAGTAGTAAAATCGTGACAAGGCAAGGTACATCCATTACAAAATGGCGGGAACGCTTTAAAATGGCGCCTAGAGTACGCAAAATCGTTCAAAAATGTTCATTATTAAAAAAATATGTAAATTAAGTAGCTCGACTGAAGCTTCGGTCACCTTTAGCAAAAAATCCTTCTGCGAAACCTTCGGCCAAAATAAGCCGAAGTTTTGAAGGTTTCTTAGCAAGCTCCATAATTAAACAAACTGTTATGAATGGGCGAGAGCGCGATGCACGTGGCGACGCAATTTTTAACATCTCCAGATCAACTTCTAGAGATGATTAAAATCACCTTTGTATATTAAACAGCGAATATAAACGTTTTGTTTTAAAATTTTGGAATTATTTATTATTATTATTAATTCGGCTTTGGAATCGGCCTGAAATCGACCTTTAATCGAACACTAAAATTAAGTATCTATGCCTTTATTTATTTATTCCTGTTTATTTCAATTTCAAGCGGGCTTGGTAGAAAAATTTAAATTTTGTGAAGTTGACAGGCACACTTAGTGCCTGTCAACTTTAAACATTTAAAAGTAGCATTAAAATCCAACTCAAATTATAAGTCCACGCGGTCCTATGCGTACAATACAACTAGTCGCGACCGCACTGCTCACTAGTGACTAGACTTAATTTAGTTGCGCGACTGACTGAATCGACGAAAGAATTAATCCTGTATGGTTGCGACAGCGCACACCCTTGCATTTCGTATTTGTTAGTTGAGTTGGCTGTCATAATCCTCCTCTCTTCCGTTCCTTCCCCGCACGGGCCTGCCTAGGGGGGGAGGGGAGCTAGATACTGGTGGTACCTTTGGTCCTCCAATGAGAGGCGGGCTCCGCCAAGATGAAAGGGGAGACGGCGGAAGCTATAAGAAGACGCGCGCCACCACCGTCACCCGACAACAGTTCGCAATTATCATCGTGCCCGCATGGCCGTACAGGCCGCTTGCCGCTTCCCCCACGTAAGTGCCCATCTTTATTTATGAGCTGTTTTATTTGTTGCGCATTTATCCGCAGCAGCTCATCTCCCGTCGTGTCAACACGACTCGAGTCCCAGGTCGCTGTCCAAGCAAACTGATTATTTTGTTAAGAGAATTTTTCATGTTGTCACTTGACGGGTCGCTGCGTGATCTAACTTTGTAAATTAGGGCCTTCTTCACAGTGTCTTTGTTGCATGAGTTCTTTTTGTTTCTTTATGATTGGTGTCCATCTCTGGAGTAGCAGATACCACTTATAATGTAAATGATACTCGTATGGGTATAATGGTACAAGAAATCAATATGGCGTTTCCTTAGGTGTTGCCATTCGTCCCAATATATCGGTACTGTCACCGTACCTGAGTCTTGTGTTCTATGAGGGGGCGACACAAATCGTATATAGTTACAAAATCTATAGATCGGTATAATATCCAATATCTATACATCGTGAGAAAACTATGTATTGGATACCACTGTAGTACAGCGTAACATGAGAGAACATCTGGAATGAATTCGAAGAAATAATTATAACGTAAAATATCTAAAATATGATACCATGAGCACGCGAAAGAAGGCAGTATTCAATCAGTTGCGAATCCAAAATAGTAAAACGTGGATGTATTTTAAACGCCAACTCGCACGTTCGTGACTTTCCTCACATTTGGTGTAACACTTAAGAGAATTGGGAGTCCTGTTTACTTGATTTGGACCCCTTAGGTAATAAAAGTTTGTTTACATGCAAATAAGGAACATAATTCCGCTAATCAACCATTTTGCTTCATATTTATAAGATATTGTAGATTTAATATGTTCCATGTAAAAGGTAGGTTTTGAATGTTATATATTTTTAAATGCAATAGAAAATACTTTACAGTATTTTGAACTCGGATTTTCGACGCTGGTATTTTAAGGTGGACATACTTAGAAACCCTGGTATTCCGATTTGCAAGAACAACCCATAATAAGTCCGCTTACTGATTCTACCTTGTATTAAATGTTTGTTTTATAGTAAAAGGCAAAAGGAACTATGCCCATACAGCCTAGTCTAACATGTATTTTGTTAACATTTTTCACAATATTATTCACAATATATTGATCCATTTTAAATTATTATTTAACCGATAATACAGGAAAGCTGCAGAATCTACCTGCTATCAAGTTCCCTCCAAAACTTTAATAAATGTTTTATATTTGACAGTTAAAATTTACTTGCCAGTAACGTATTCAAATTGAACCAATCAAACTTGCCCACGCTGTTGTACTCCTGTTCATAAATATTTTATTAAAAAGGAAACTATAAGCTACAACATTTGGATGAGAAATACTTAAATAATAAACTTTGAAAACAAGAAGGAAATGTTAATCACACCTAATCATTTATACATTACGATATAATATATTGAAATTTGCTTTATAAACAACTAAAAAAAAAACAAACAAAATGTACGAAGAGCTTTTTGTTAGACGGCTTTAACTCTTCAAAGTGCACCTGAAAAGGAAAAAATAATGATAATACTTTAAAACTAAAAAAAAAGATACACAAAAAGGCACTAGCTCGAATTTTCCAGTGTTTTAATACACGTTTTTAAATGTGACTACTTTACAGAAGTTTACCATTTAATTAGTTTTTTTTTCTCTTAAAAAACGTCTACTCCTCCTCCTCCTCCTGTCTCCCGGACCTGACTTATATCACGGAGGCAGTCTACAAACATAAATTTCACAAGGATCGATCCAGACCCCCAACAATTATTTGAAATCCATACAAATACTTGTTCCATGGGTGATTCAAACCCGCGGCCACAGTGTTTGTTGCCGGTGATGACTCGCAGAACCGAAACGTAGCCCTTAATTGCTGGTCGTATGAGAATGCTCGGATGTTCTTGGGTGTCGAAACCGTAACAAGAATATCCGCAGAAGAAAATGAGTGACTGATGAAAGAACAGATGGAGAAGAAAGGTTCTCTGGTAGCAGCTTCATACTGGAAGCCAAGTCAGTTGCGGCGTTGTGTTGGGAGCTGCGAGGTGGAATTCCGCACGGAACAAGAATTTTTACGGCCTACAAATAATTTCGCTGAGTCAGGGTTGTTTGTCCATCTGCAATTTACGTATGTAAACTACCTCCACGATACAGGATCCTGGGGGGGGGGGGGGTAACGTTTTTTTATTTTATTTCTGGCAGCGTTTGAGAGCAAGTAAGCGTCCACTGCGTTGCACTGTGTGTTAGAGGATGTTACATGCAATTTTTTAAACATTTTAAAGTGAAAACTACTTTAAAGTCGTTGTGGTTTAAACCATGAAACGAAAAACGACACTAAAAAGAGACAAACATATACATCTATAGGATTTA
This sequence comes from Parnassius apollo, assembly GCA_907164705.1. Classification (NCBI taxonomy): domain Eukaryota; kingdom Metazoa; phylum Arthropoda; class Insecta; order Lepidoptera; family Papilionidae; genus Parnassius; species Parnassius apollo. Next base: position 174,925 of record CAJQZP010001208.1, on the reverse strand, counting down.
TCCTGTGAGAGAATGAGATAGAATACAGTATGCAGTATTTCCTATTATCTAGGTTTCCCCTTTGTGCGGTGCTTCGTAGCCTCGTCTAAGTTCTGAAGGTTTCATTTCTACCGTATGTGAACTTCGCAATTGTTTTTTTTTGTGTTTTCACACATGCTCATGATGTTTACCTTCACCGTCCAGCACCGTATTACCACGTGCAAATGGAGTCTTATTGGATAACTGACTCATGTTTTTATCTGTGAGAGAATATATTAAATTATACCACTTTTTGGATAATTATATCCTGAGGTTTTATTTGAAGATACTGAATTCCTAAAAGCAAGTCCAAAACATTTATTATAAACGATAGCTTGATGTTAAATTGTAAATTCAAATTTATTTTGTTTGTGAATAGATAATGAGTCAAAATAGATCTTAAAAAATAGACATGTTGGCTGCATTCAAGCCAAGATGATGGTATATTAATCCTATGGTTAAAATATTAATTAAAAAAGTTTACTGAAAAGGGAAAAATTTTATACCCCATGTTAGCACATTTAAGACGAATCTTATGACACCTTATGTTAAAATCCATCAAGCCGGCTACACCGCTTGCCTGAGAAATGGACATAAATAAATACGCTCGAAAAACATTTCTTCCTTGGCAGTGGAATTTTATCTAATAAATTAACTGTAAATATTGCATGGCTGGTAACTTTTAATACTTTTTAAGTCCGCCAATTAATTTACTTAAATAATTTTCACTACACGTTACATACTCTGTGGTCGTCTCACACAATGAAGGCAAAAACGCTCAGCAGGACCAGAACCCAGAGCGTAAAGCCAGTTATTAAAAAAAAATGAAGGCAACAAGGGTGGGACGAATTTGGAATGAGGTGAAATATTTGACAGATTTTATAGTGGAAGACGTAAATTTAGGTTAGAAAATGTAAGGGTTAAAGTTTATGAAATGTTATCTATATTTTATATTAATTAGATAAGAAATTTATAAAAAAACTTCGGATATTCCAAAAAGTAGAAATATTTAAAAAAGTTAAAAATATATAAAAAATTGAAAGAGCAAACAACTGAGGAATTCTTTTGTGTATATTAGTACAATACTCTAGAAATTGATAAAGTTTTACTTAAAGAGTCATGCCCACTTTCCGTACATTGATTTCTTTAACAGGTCGCGTCTACCTACAACTACTGTTGTATAAAAACAATTATTGTTTGTAATAACATAATAACTTATCATCTTTTAGTATAAAGGCCAGGGAAAAATGCTATTACATAAGTAAAAAAAAAAAAAAATTTGAGGTTGTAACAGCTGTCAGATAAAGTCTGTACACTTATTTTTCTTTCCATACCATAGTATAAAACCATTCATACCATTTCAACCATTCATTCAACAATCGTATCTAATCATAAATTAATAAGTTATAAAAAAAATTGGTTATTTTGAACATTAATAAAACATTTTTTTAATTTTTCCACTGGCCCTCCTGGGGTGGAGTGAATGACGAATGAACAAATTTTTCGTAGTCTGAAATGGAACGTGGAAAACACGATTTTAATATATTTTGGCATAGCTTCTGGGGCTGTAAACATTTCGTTAAAAGTCTATTGAGAATGATAAACAAAGTAACATTACTTTTTTTCCTGGCTTAATACGAAAATTCAATTATGCGATACGAAATAAGAAAAAAAAATATGCAATTTTATAAGATATTTTCATCACTAGACACGTTAGAAAATTTTCAGGTCAATAATGGGCATGATTCTTTAACTACTCAATTAAATGACATTGTGTGACAAATAATATAAAAAAATCGGAATAATATTAGCCCTCATTACATTGATATGCCAATGCTCATCATCCATGCGCTTAACACACTTGCCTGCTCTTAGTTTTATATTTAGCTTCAAGTGCCGTGTTAACGCTTTGCGGTGGGTAACATACTACGTACTAGATTTGTCGATTTTGTTTCTGTGTTTATACCAGTTAAGTTTGCTGTCCAAGGTAAGACCTAAGTATTTTACCTCGGAGGATAGCTGGAGTTTTGTGCTGAAAAGACTTGGAAGACGAGTTATTCAGCATTCGTTTTGTGTTTGGATTAATGGTTAGGTCATATTCCCTGCACCATCTCTCCACTATACGGAGAGCGGCTTGGGTCAGATCGCACACCATACTTGCCCCTTCCAGAGACCAGTATTGTCAGATCATCTGCATTACCTACTGTGTAGAAATGATTATAGAATAAAGTCTCCATCCATCTCGATAGCTATGCTTACATCGTATAGCTTCCGATTTAGATTAAGGCCAATCGCCAAAAGCATAGACCCGGTGATGAGGAACAGAGGTCTACTAATACAATCGTCAATCAGACTGTTAAGCGTGATTAAATAAAATATTCTTTAAAACAGGAACAATCCAGGTCCAGCGGTGGATTGTTACGAAATTATGAAGAAGATATAAGAACTTACACATCAGTTAACAATTGTGTCATAAAAGCAAAAAATAAAAAAAAATCACCTACATTTAGATACCAGCTGCGACCGCTATAAGCCATCAGTAGAAGCCTGCGTCAAAACAAAAGAAAAATGAACAAAATGTTGCTAGTTAAAAAAATACTACCAAATGGTACAATTACAAATAAAACGCAAAAAAATACGTCACAATATTTTTACTACAGATAACCCAAAACCATTAAATGACAACCCATTTTATTACGAGTATAGCCAAAGAACCTACTAAAGTACTTCATACTAATACATACAGTAGAACTCCAATTAACCGAATCTCCAATTATCCGAATCGGTCCTAAGCGTAATATAAAAAATTAAAACCAAGCACTGTAAGTGATGTAATTTTTGTTTTGTTTTGTTGTAACAAGTTGGAACTCGCTGGAGTCCAGATGTATTTCAACTGCTATGGTTGAAAGCTAGAGGCAAGGCACTACATGTTTTGCGTCGCGCGGCTTTCAGTGCTTGTCAGTGAGCTCTTCCCTTGTTGTAGAACCGTGTTTGTTAAACTTAATAAAGTTTATTCTACGTGTGACAGTTCGTTTTTATTTATTACCCGTCTTTGTCCGATTATCCGAATTTTCGATTATCCTAATCGACCCCGAACCCAATTAATTCGGATAATCGGCGTTCTACTGTATATTTAATAGACTTTAAATATTATCAACATTACCGATAGTCCGTAAACCATTCTAGATAAGTTTAAAATGCTTGTGATTTCTTATATTTAAAATGCTTTGTGTTAGGCACAGAAGTAATATGTACTACGTATTAGAAGAGACGCCGCGACCTAGTCGCTTGCAAGACCTAGCAGTTTGTGGCGTAAAATGGTACTCTGTGTTCTTCCACGCGTACCACATTGTCGCACAGATTTTGTTCGCGGTGTCTGTTCTAGTACGTAGTATATATTACTTCAATGGTGTTAGGAGTGGTCCATCACAGTTGCATGCAGTGGATTCGAATCCTGACTTTATTAGTACCTCAGCACTAAGCTGCGGTCGCTTGGATAAATTACAATAATTACAGTTAGGCACCGACCTCTCATTTCTGAGGATGATTTGGGACATCTATAGGTAATATAGAATTGCCCCAATGGTGTTTGGAAGACTTTTGGCCAAACACTTAAATGCTATTTAATTTTAAGATGTCGTTAAGTCTCACGGTATCACAGGCACTTTGACTTTAAGGCGTGTGTGTGTGTGAGTGCTTGTGTGTGTTTATAGCATAAGTTTGACACATGAGCACACAGTCCACATGACGGTAAGTGGATGCTGAGGCCCATAGATTTCTACATCTATCTTCGATTAAGAATCAAAATGCAGATGCGTTGTCAACTCCCTGAGGACTAAGATGGAATGCCTCATTTATCATAGTTGCAACGTGACGTCACCACGTGAGAAACGCATGCTGTGCGTGCGTGTGTGTGTGTTTTAATAAATCATTATTAGCAGACAATAATATGTAGATAAATGAAAAAGTGCAAAAAGTGCATTACCGTTACAGCATAGATTGTTTCATGGGGGCGAATTTTGCCACAGTTGCCACGCGAATTGGCAACCGCAGTGTTCATTTTTAGTCGTTATTAGGTAGACGTTGCTGACCATCCGATTTGTTTCTCTATATCGCCTTTTACCACCACTACACGGTATATAAATGAAAACGTGCAAAACGTGCGTTATATAATATATATACAATATGTAATATAATTAACGCACACCCTCAGACACCCCAATTAGTATATTATATTATAATCATAATACATACACTGAATTTTTAGTTAAACATTTTATGCACTGATTATTTATCAAATTAGTTATACTAATTCCGGAAGAATGTTGTGGTCACAGTACAAATCCACGAACGCAAAGACTTTAACGTGCTTGAAATAAAGTACATTTTTCTTTATTTTTATGGAATGACACAATTAGTAATAATACAAATAAAACTGTACTCTCAAAAATTTTATTGCCTTAAGTTACAGTCCATTTCAGTTTGTTTTGAATGTACAGATTTAGTGTGACTGTAATTTACGTAGTTTTAATTATTTTTGGGATAAAAAATTACCTATATTAAAAATGATAGGAATCGATTCAGTAAACTCTCCTACTTACTCAAAGTGCGTTAATTATGTTACGTGTTGTATATATATATATATATATATATATATATATATATATATATATATATATACTTCTCCTTAGTAAGTTTTCTTTGTTCATTCTACGCTATATAGTGGCGGTGGGAGCACACCCACTAGCCCACATCGTGCCGTCGGTGTCGCAAGAAGCGACAGTGGGACACTAAACAGGAGATGGGCAGCAGGTTCTTCCTGCGGGCCAACCTACCTGCAAGCGTGGCAACTATGGCAGAATTCCCCTATGAGCTAATCTATGGGGGAGGCCTACGTTTAGAAATGGCCTTTTGAATGTTGTATCGAATGAACGTATTTTTAATTATATAGTAATAAATTTACAAAAGAACTGGCGATAAGGAACCGAAGAACCTTTTTACTGGAAACGAGGCATTCCATCTTGGTTCTCAGAGACGACATCTGCATAGTGATTCTTAATTGACGATAGATGTAGATCCATGGGCCACAGCATCCACTCACCATCAGGTGTGCTGTGCTCGTTCGTCATTCTTATTCTATAAAAAAATTAGTGTCAAACAAACTGTCAACATGTAACACACACTTAATATATACATACGAAACTTACCTTCTTGTAAGTATAAACACACTTTCACTCGCGATAACGCGCAAAAACGTTAGTAGAAATAAAATAAAATACTTAAATATTAATAATTCGTTATTCTAAAAGAAATCATTTATTAAATATATTATAAAGTTTTATGGCATTATTATTAGCATAGATATGATACAGTCAAAACTCACAACCAGTAAAAACCATTTTTAAATGCATAAATCAGACAATAAATGTCCCTTAGACAAAAACAGTTATGACTAACGTTCTTAGTCAAAAGTGGGTTTCCTGATTTAAAGGTCATATAATTTTAATTCAAATTATTCTACGCTTTTGGGTCAAATTACTTTGAAAATTATACTTCTTTATAGTTAAATATCGGTTAACTAACTTGGAAGATATGTTGTATATGTCACAGTCAACTAGCACAATTGGGCTTTCAGTTAAAAGCCTAGCTTAACAACCTAGTCGTTTTACTAAACGGCGCCGTTCAACCAGCGGTCTGAATGATATTCTGCCGTTCCGTCTAATAGAACGTTACACCTATGTTGTAATATCAGCGACATTAGATTAAGGTGGCCCTTAACAGATAATTTATAGATGACTTTCACGAAGAATGAAAAATAGGCCCTTAGTAAGATAATATTAGTCTAAATTTGAAACCAAACCAAAGTTTGGCAGTCTAATCTTTATTATTTACACCAGCCTTAACAAATATAATTATACACACTTCAATCATGCTTTGTAATATATTTTTTGTATAATAAGGGTGACTAACAAGCACACAGTCGAAATGTCGGTAAGTGGATGCTATGGGTCATGAACATCTACATCTTTCCGAGATTAATCAAGATGCAGATGCGTTGTCTTGTTGACTGAATGCCGCGTTTCCAGTAAAAAGGGTCTCCGGTTCTCTACGCTCACCATACGAAACACAGAGTTTACGCTGATATTCTGTGAGAGCGTGGTCCTTCCCCGGTCGAGCCGACCCATTCGTACTACAACTATAAAACTAAACTTATATTATTTGATAGACACATTTTTAAAATATAAAGGGATAGTGGAGAAAGTAATTACATGTGCTATAATATTACAACAACGGTATTCACATTTCAAGTTATTTGCAGTAACTTTATACCAGAAAGAATGACAGAATTCTAGAAAATTTGTTAATATAAACATAAATAGTATATAAAGCAAAATGCCAAATTGAAGAAGGCATGCCTAATAAAACAATATGTTAAAACGGTCGCAAAACCAAATATACAATAATTTTATCAAAATATAAAGCATATAATACAGATGTTGCACTAACACGCACACATAGGGTTACCCTCTTTATTTTGAACAAATATAGTATTTTCCCAAAAAAGATGCAAAAATATAGTACATTTGAGGAATGCAGCAGTACACACATTTTTAATTTTTATGTTTTTTCATATATATTTGTTATTGATCTTTGCTTTGGTTGTCAACGATCTAACCACCTTACCTTTTGTTTTATTTTTGTTATAAGTACAGTATATACCTTCATATAAATTTAGTAAAAAGCTGTTATTTTGACATTAAAAACAGACACTACAACCTTATTTACTTGTAGATTACTTAAAGAGAACACGCACATGCTGTCCTTGTCTGTAGAGTACGCTACCAGAAATGGAGTACAGGCTGATGCAACAAACATTTTGTTTAAAATTTTCTTAATAAAATGACAAACACGCTGTCATGCCGTTTGACGGTAAATGTATACAGTGGACCATAAATATCTATATCTATCCTTCCTTGATTGAGAATCAAAATGCAGAATTATTTTCACTCTTGTTACTAGAAAGGGATTCAGGTTCTCATCATCATAAAAATTTCAGCAGCATGAAGGTGCTATCTCACGCTGGTATTCTGTGAGTGTATTCTCCGGTTTAACCATTCTATTCGTGCTGTAGCTATAATATAGCTGTGGTGGGATGCTTTACCACATTGTTTGTTAATATAAAAATTTACATGGTTTCTAGTAAATTCTAAAGTAATTAAGATTATTTACTAAAATAGTAAAGCAATGGCAAAAAGATGATGTTTATTTATTATAAAAGAAAATAGTAAGTAGTAAAATTCGAGGTGAGTTCTGAGTTCTTGCGGACAATACGGCAAGTGTTGGCTACTTTTTGCACGGTAATGTAACTATTTTCAAGACAATCTAATCGTTAAAGGGAGTGGGACAAACATTTCGGGATCACACCAGTACTGGATGGCACCAGCGGCACAATAAATACTTTGTTCATTTTCCAGATTCTAGTTACTTCTTCTTTTAATTCTGTGTATTTATGATTTTTTTCAGTAATAGTTTTATGTAGATTATGGGTATTTGGGATAACTATATCAATTAGATATACCGTTTTATTTAATTTATCGATTAAAGTTATATCTGATCGATCGTAATGAATTGTTTTATCGATAATAATAGCTCTATCAAAGTACATTCTGTGACTGTCGTACCACCCTCTTACATATTTGTGCTGTATACAAGCAGCAGGGAATGCACAGTCTGAGGGGCACAACGAGCCAGTATTATTACTGCTGTGAGGCATTCCATCCATCATCTTATTTTTACGTGGTAGAGCCATGTTGCTATATTACGGATATAGAACGGCTCGTAGGACGCTCTTACAGAAAACCAGCGCGAAATAGAAGAACAATGCTGCATTTAGAATGGTGAGTGTAGAGAACCGGAGACCCTTTTACTGGAAACAAGGCATTTCTCAGTTCTCAGGGGTGACATCACATCTGTATTTTGATTCTTAATCGAGGATAGGTGTAGATGTCTATGGGCCACAGCATCCACTTACCATCAGTTGGACTGTGTACTCGCTTGTCACCCTTATTCTATAAAAAAAAATCTTAGTCCTTAGAGATGTAACATCTCTGTAAAGTTCTTTGTTACGTTAAAAAGATGATGATGATGTAACAAAGTTGGCTGCAGGTGTCCATGCACTACAATAACTACATCTTCATCATTACAGCCCTTCACAAGTCCACTGCTGAACATAGGCCTCTGCCTACTTGTGGCATTCCTTGGGCTCCCCCAGCACGGTCCTGTGCCACCTGCATCCATCGACTTCTTGCTTGTTTCACCAGGTCGTCACACCATTTAGTGGGGGATCGCCCTACACTTCACCTACCGGTACGAGGCTGCCACTGGAGAACCTTTTTCCCCCATCGTTTGTTGGTTCTTCAAGCTACATGGCCATCCCATTGCCACTTCAGCTTACTAAGCCGTTGGGCTATGTCGGTCACTCTGGTTCTACTGCGGATATTCTCATTTCTAAGTTACGCAGACAAACCCTGAGCCTCTCTATACCACGCTGAGCGACTTCGAGCGTCCTCATACGGCCAGCAGTGAAGAACCACATCTCAGTTCCATAAGTCATCACTGTACCTTAAAACCTGAAAATGAGACTGTACAACCAGTGCGTTTTGCCAGTGATGACTTATGGAATAGCTACATATCATTACCAAATTATAATTCCTAAAATCTTAAAAATTCCATAAGACAAAGATAACAAATATAGAAATAGATCATTCTTTTGACAGCAGAATGTATGTTGCATAAGTCTTTGTATATAGCATATTTCGATTGTCCACACTAAAAGGTCAACCCTGAGACGTATACTACCTTATTGCACTAATAACAAAGAATATATGGTGGCTGTTTTAGGATGGATAAACCGAATAACCTGTATATACCGTCCAAATCACCCCTCGCACACATCTTTCCATTGAAAGCACAAAATGTTAACCGACACTCCAAAATTTACACTACATTGTTTAGATTAACTACACTTCAAGCGAAATTTGTATAAAAACTGCTTACCTTGAGGTGCACCATACGCTGGTGCCCCATACACTGGAGGCGGGGCCCCATATGAACCGTAAGCGGGAGGCTCGGCCTAAAACAAAATAATTCAAGCTTTAAACCATTAACCCCAGTAACTCCTCACACAGGCCTCTCACATATAGCAACCGATTTATATGATTCATTTTTTATTGTAAAGGAGAAAATCCTAGTGTGGGATTAACGTTTATAAATAAATAAAAAAAATTACATTTAAACTCGGTAGGTGGCGCTGTTGTCGAGATCCAGAAATCACCCGAGCGGAGACGGGGCGGATCGCTAGTTATATATGTTTATATAAAAAAAATCATAGGATAAGGTGACAAACGAGCACACAGTCCACCCGATGGTAAGTGGTTGCTGCGGCCCATAGACATCTACATCTATCCTCAATTACGAATCAAGATGCAGATGCATTGTCACCCGTAAGGACTAAGATGAAATGCCTCGTTTCCAGTAAAAAGGGTCTCTGGTTTTCTACACTCACGATGTTATACGTGGTAGAGCCACGCTGCAGCTATATTATGGTTGTAGCACGAATGGGTCGGCTCGACCGGGGAAGGACCACACTCTCACAGAATACCAGCGTAAAATAGCAGATTAATGCTGCTGTGTTTCGTATGGTGAGTGTAGAGAACCGGAGACCCTTTTTAGACCTTTTTTTCGAGGCATTCCACCTTAGTTCTCAAGGGTGACAAGGCATTTGCATTTTGATTCTTGACTGAGGTTAAATGTAGATGTCTATGGGCCACAGCATCTCTATACCATCCAGGTGGACTGTGTGCTCGATTGTCACCGTTATCATATAAAAAAAACACCATACGAAACACAGCAGCATTAATCTGCTATTTTACACTGGTATTCTGTGAGAGTGGTCGTTCCCCGTTCGAGCCGACCCATTCATGCTACAACCATAATATAGCTGCAGCACGGCTCTACCACGTATGAAATTATATTAGTATTTATATTACTGTAGGTATACAGTTTCATTCGTGGTTCTCTTGGTTTACATGCACGACCCTCTGGATAGTTTAAGGCAACGGTGGTTTACGGGAAGGTTTTTGTTACAGTCATGTATATATCTTACTGTTGAACCGCCGGGAACTAACAGATGGATAGTAAACTGTGACTATTTTTGTTTGTACTTGGCAGGTAAATAATTTTATGTAAATTATACAAGTATTATTTTAAAAATAGAAAAAAGTTTTTTTAATCTTTTTGAATACCATTCTGACCATCGTCCTTTTTGGGCCCATTTTTAGTTGTTATACCAGTGAAACCACAAACTCAATATGCTCATATTAACAAAAAGGACCTTTCAAGTTCACATATTGTGTCCGGCAACTATGGAATCCTACCTCTACATTGTGCATGGCCCAACATGAAAATCCAGCCAGATATTTTGTGTTTAGATTTTTGATTTGATTGGCAGTTATTTTTTAAATAAAATAAAATGTTATATGTATATACAACATGTTAAATGTTATTTTATGTACCTTAAACTTCTATTATAACTATAATAACAACATTTTTTTATAGAATAAGGGTGACAAATGAACACACAGCCCATCTGATGGTAAGTGGACGCTGAGGCTCATAGAAATGTACATTTATCCTCGATTAAGAATCAAAATGTAGATATGTTGTGACCCCTTAGGACTAAGATGGAATGCTTTGTATCTCACACTCACTATACAAAACACAGCAGTATTAAACTGCTATTTCAGTTTAACAGACCCACTTGTACTGCAACCATCATATAGCTGCAGCGTGGCTCTGACACGTAAAACATGCGCTTACTTAAATGTTGTAAGTTAATCACTTAAACCTCTACTCACCATGTAGACCTGAGAAGGTGGAGCTTGGGCTCCCTCAAAGCCCACAAATTGCATCATGACGTCACCATCTATCGTCAGGTGCGATATGCGCTGGTACGGAATACGGTGCGGAAACTCGCAAAAGTGTACACCATTCAATGCAACCTGTAAGTAACATTAAAATTCCAGGATAGAACATGGGAAATTAAAAAAAATTAAGTGTAAATATTGACCCACCAATATACAATACAATATCCTTATTGTGCACTAAGAAAACATATAATATAACAAGAAACAAAAGAAAAGAAAAACAAAAGGCGGTCTTATTGCTATTCAGAAATTTCTTCCAGACAACCTAAATAGGAAATAAAAATAAGTGAAAAGTTAATTAATGGGTAGAGTGCACTACAAATAATATTATAATTTACAAATATAAAAGTAAATTAATATACATGCCGGTATTTACTTAATCGGCAGATAGATATTAATAATAATAATAATGTCCTCCAGACCGAATTTCAGTCACGGGGTCCAGTTTCAACGGAGACTAGCCATCAGCGCAGGACGGGATTATAGTGCCCAAGTGTATGCGCAAGTACAGGTGCACTCTCTATTGCCTCACGGTAATAGTCCGATGGGACGGTAAACTGACACGACCCGAGAGAGATCAGGCGCAGGACCAACGGCTTTACGTTTGAGGCGCGGGGGAGTGAGTCACCGCCAACTTCCTGACTCCGGGCAGCTACTGAGAATTTCTTGACGGAAAAACTCAATAATTGTTTTTTTGTCCCGACCTGGGATTTGAACCCAGGATGTCATGATCAGCGGTCGCACTACTACAACCACTAGACCAACGAGGCAGTCGATATTATAATAATTGCAAAGAGCCATCATAATTTCTTTTAACATGGAGCGGTCGTAGAGGTTACAGAGGGAAACAAATGAGGAGATGGGCAGTTAAGTCTTCCTAATAACGACTAGAAATGAAAAAAACAGCGGTTGCCGACCCGCTTGCCAACCGTGGCAACTATGGCAAATATCCCCCTATAGCCAATCTATGGGAGAGGCCTATATTCTCAGCAGTGGCATTTTAAATGCTGTTATGAATGAATAAATAGTAGTTTAGTTCACGACGGGCTGTTTTCCGCAACTCCACGTCTGAGCGCGTATTTTGCGTGTGGGCAGGATAATATGCTTATTCGAGCCATGATATCTCCCCGAAGAAGTTCAACAGTCCTTTGATGTTGCAAGCAACTTCGGGGAGCGATCCCGGCGTGCCGAAATGTCTAACCCTGTATGATGCGACTTCTGGGCATCTCAGCAACACGTGAGCCGTCGCTATCATTAAAAACTATGGTAAACAAATGTTTGTTAAAACAGCCATATCCTCTGACAGCACTTGTTACTATCCTGATTTGTGGCTTGTTCAGTCTCATTAGAACCTTAGTTAGACGACTGTTTATTTCAGGTAGGGCCTCCCTAGCTTGTCTACAGTCTACTAAATTTTTCCAAAGCTGAGCGTGTAAATTATTGAAGTATCTACATACCAGTGAACGAACGTAGCCAAAGGGGATTGGTATTATAAGTTCCGGCTCTATAGTTTCCAGAGCCAAACCCCTTCTGGCCAGTTCATCCGCTGCATCGTTGCCTCTAGATCCACTGTGTAAACAGTACTATACAGGGTGTTAGTGTAAACACCGTTATCCTTGAAACCAGTGGTTTGGTTTCACTTATAGAACGTAAATTCAATAAAAAATAACATTTTTTTTAGTAAAATCTATTTTTCTTAATTCTCCTGTTGCAGCAGCCAATATGAAAGTATGAAGGAAAAGTTACATCACAGGTTATGTGTACCTATTGTGTTTTTATTGGAATGTTGTGTAGGTAGATAGCGCGGGCGGTGATCTTTACAGTGATTACGTCACTCGGGCGCATAGGGTATCCATGAATTTACAGACGGTGTCGGACAGAAACTTTTAAATTTTATGAAAGAAAATAGCGTTTTTTTTTAAATTCATTGAATTTACGTTCTATAAGTGAAACGAAACCACTGGTTTCAAGGATAACAGTGTTTACACTAACATCATGTATAGTCATATATAGTAATAGACGTGGATCCCTTATGATGATGCCATCTATGGTGGCCTGTGTTCAGCAGTGAACTTTAATAGGCTATAACAGAAACGGTAAGGCCACTTACTTTCAAGGACTGGGGCTCGCACAGCACCAAGGCTTCGAAGGCCTCACCCCTCACCAGTGGCATACCACCAGCGGTTTCCTCCACGCCCCAGTTCATGGCGGTCAGATGGTTCCGCACCACGCACATCTCGACGAAACGGAAGTTTAGATGCAAAGCTATATCGTCGCGGGGGTCCGTGTTCGGACCGCACTGGAGATTAATCGCAAATCTGTAATTGATGCAATTTTTAGCTGACTTCAGGAACGGAGAAGGCTTAAAATTCTAAAAAACTGTTTAATGAAGGTTGTTACTTTATATACATTTTTATGTATTTACGAAAATTTAATGTGTATAAAACATTCGCCACCTTTTTTTGTTAAGAGGGTTAAGTTCAAGGGAAATCGTTGTATTTCTCTTGAATGAAATCGTTGTATTGATTTTGATGCGGTTTGGGGCAATTTATATTGTTTTTTGAGGTTAAGAGCTTATAAGACTTTGGAATAGATTGATACATTAGTTTAAAAGTTATCTAAAAAAATCATTTTTTATGTATAAATATACACAATTAGTAAATAATTATTGTAGGCCTACAATTTCATTCGTGGTTCTTTTGGTTTACATGCACGACCCTCTGGATAGTTTAAGGTAACGGTGGTTGACGGGAAGGTTTGTTACATAATGATTTCTTATATTTACGCGAACACTACACATTGAAATAATACTAGTTTTTACGGAATTTATCGCGTATATTTAACTTTTTAAATACCCGACGTTTCGACCGCTTTACAGCACTCGTCACGGGTGGGACTGAGATGTTCAACGTCCAGATGTCATAGTTAACCGACTAAAAATTAAAAAGTTGAATATACTCGATAAATTCCGTAAAAACTAGTATTATTTCAAGGTTTGTTACAGTCATGTGTATATATCTTAGTATTGAACTGGCCGAAACTAATTGATGAATACTGAACTGTGACCATTTTTGTATGGACTCTGCAGGTGTATGATTTTATGTAGATTATACAAGTATTGTTCTAAAATAGAAAAGTTTTTTTTTTGAATACCACTCGTTTTTTTTTGAACAAATAATTTTTGAGATTCTCAAAATCTACCGAGCCGAATTGATTCAAATTCACACAATAACAATAAAACATTTCCGAATGCCGTGAACCACATTTCAATTTGTTTAAGGTCAAGCTGTTCAAAAGTTACGTTACGAGCTTGAGGTTCGTAACAATAAAATTGGATAGAATTACCTAAATTAACTCTTTAATTTCTTTACAATTAAAACTTAAACACTAAAAGCAACTGTTATTTCGTTCCGAAGCTTCGCTTGTCTCGCCAAATTCAATACTTCCTCGATCGCGTATTGTAGCGCCTTTAAATACACATTCTCACCGAAACATCCAGAATATTCAAGTAAATACGCGCGCCAACCGACCAGGCGCCGAAGGTTTGAGTGTAGTGCTTCTAGAAAGTTTAGTTCTTCAATTCGATACTAGATGGCGCTGTCGGTTGAAAGATTAGTCATGTCATTTTCTGGAAAGCTCTTCTCGCTCTGTTACCCGACGCTAGATGGCGCTAGTGCCAGACGTCAACTTAGCCGCGCAACAGTTATAAGGAGTTTACATACATACACACACATACGAAGGGAAATCCTTGTAAGAATAGTCATAATAGTAAGAATAGCTTCCTAGACCTTTAAAATGAGAAGATCTGATGAGAACTCGATTTATGAAAACCGGCGTGAAACCAACAAGCTTCCGATTTTTTGAAAATAATTAATTTTTATATTAAAAAAGTGTTAATAAGGGTTTCCGGTTCTCCACAGTAGCTGTCTACTTCGTTCTACTTCTACGCGAGTTTGGTTCTTCTATAGACCGACCCATTCGTGCTACAGCCACAGTAACACACCAGCAAGTTAAGTAGTACAGTATTTAGACTCACCTCTGCGCACCGGGAGGCACGTTGCCTTGAAACCTAATCATGCGGCCAGGGTACATGCCACCTGGGATGGGGTGAACGCATGGGATTACCTGCAAACAAAAAAAATGTGATTTAGTATAATAACTAGTAACGCGCGTAGTATTTAGATAATTAAAGACTGCTCATTTTAACAATTTTTCGTTTTTTTTAATTGCCTATGTTTTTCGGTTAAAATATAGCTTACATCAATCCGGGCATTGCTCCCTGTTTGTGAAGTTTTATTATAATTAGTTCAGACATTTTATAGATATGTCAAACATCTTAAAAAAGGGTTATTAATAAGTACATATATAGAATAAAACACAGCGGTTGAATATCGTTATGTATTAAGCTTGGTAGTATGACAAAAGACAAAAACACTTCATGAGTGAATATTAAATTACCTACATTCAATTTATTAGTTAACAAAGTAAACAAGTACCCCCAAATAAAATAACAATAAATCTTTGAATATGACATATCTTCTCCATTAGTAAGTAACGTAAACAATATAATTATTTAAACAAGATAGGTACATAGCTTTTGAAATCAATCATGTCTAATTTATGATACTTATTAATACAAATTACAAACAAACACAAACATAAGATAAAGATTTTCTCTATTAGCACTTGATCTTTCATATGGTGTTTTGGAATGTAAACTTGACTTATGTTTTATCTTTCTACTTGTTGAAAGTGTAGTCTCTGCTGTTGATGGTATTCCTAATCTCTGCCCATTTATTAGAGTGTGGAATCTCAATTATTATATCAGAGTCTTGACTGCTTTCTGGATTTTCTTCGTTGTTGACACTATCTGAATTCTCAGGATATACATCCTCTACTGATTTAGAGGCTCTAACCATTCTTGCCCCGTCCTGCATTTCTGAATCCTTACATTGAATATTAGGTTCTTTTTTAATTAAATGATCAATATGTCGATTGATTGTTATACCATTATTGGTCCTGATCTCATAATTTGATGGCCCTTTTTTGTTAATTACTTTTCCTGGAAGCCATCTTGAGCCAATACTGCTGTAGTTGTGATACATAATCTCCTGACCTACATTAGTTTCTCTATTTTTCCTTTGACTGTTATTGCTGATTTGTGTTTCACTTTTTTCATTTTTTGCTGAATCTGGATGTATAGTATCCAAAAGTGTAGGTAAACATCTCTTCATTAGTAGTTCAGATGGGCTCTTATTGGTTGCGGTGCATGGTGTAAGAGTGGTCCTACCCCGGTCGAGCTGACCCATTCATGCTACAACTATACTACTAATATAACTGCAGCACGGCTCTACCACGTATGAAAATCATTATTGAGTGTCGGCGTGTTTTTGCAACCCAAAGGCCTGTGTTCCAGCATATTTCACTTTTTTCTTATTTTAGCTGTTCGATGCCAGAATGGGCCCGCTGTCTTTTGACATCATCAGACCATCGTTTGCTTTTCTCTTTTTCTTTGAAATCGAGGGGTTCATTCTGTTATTTCCTTTCGTCCATTTATTTCTATTTTCTCTGAGCATCTTTCATTTTGATTCCTAATCGAGCATAAATGTTCCTAATCGAGGATAAATGTATGTAGTGTCTATAGGCCACAGCATCCTGTTATCAGGTTGATAGTGTGCTCGTTTGTCACCCAAATTCATCAAAAAAAAAAAACATATGGTTGAGCCTACATGCCATCATTGTAACTTCTCATTAATTTCAAATGCAAAGCGCTTCATATTTCACATCCGTAACAGGTTCAAGATAGAATTGTTATATTATATATTGTTGTATAAAAAAATCGAGATATTTTGAAAAAACACTTTTTCGAGATTTCTTTCGACGACATCTATCGAACGAATCAACCGATTACAACGCGATTTGTAGCAATCGACGTCGTTTTTTGAGTAGAAGAGCTGATAAGATTATAGAATGAATCAAACATTTTTTTTAAATATAATAACATGAATTTTTGAAGTTTGATATTTGTTGCTGATTCAGTCTAAATTCACAGGGAATCTAAGTTTAGCGAAGCCCTTTCAGATGCCGCAAACCACTTTTCGATAGGACACTCCGTTACAAAGTTATGACATGTTTATGTACATACACAACTGTACATAAACATACATATATTGTACATATGGACATCATCGCCAAAATAGCTTCCTGGGACATCGAAACATCGAGATTTAATAAAAAATTCGATTTTCGAAAATCGAATTGAAAACAATAACTTCCTGATTTTTTGAATATCATTGATTTTCATAACGGGAAGCTAAAAATAATATTCATGTAGTATGTACCAATTTAACAGGACCCTATTTCAACAAAGAATCAACAGATAATTAATGGATTTGTTAAATTGCCGCCAATTATTCACGCGGGAATACCTGTTACATTGAGATGAATCAGACAAATTTAAATGACTGTGTACTCATCAAATATTTACGTCACAAGAAACATGGGCACGTCACTTCTTATTTTTAGGAGACTGCTCAATTCCAATAAGTGACATCTGGTGGACGAAAGATAATTGAGCGGTGAGTGGAAGAATCCCTCATTGTGAACAGTTTTTTACTCAAAGTTAGTATACCACAATTTAAAAAACACCTCCAAGTGACGGGAATAAAGTATTTAATGTAACTATTCTCTTGGCATACATTGTATCATTTAGAAAACCATCTTCTCTATCAACCAAGTATGTGGTGGTAAATCAGCACTTAGAATTGCAATTAACAATTTCATTGATGCTGGCAGGGATCGAAACCAGGTTGCTCGCATACTGTCAAATATGCAGTGAGCGCTAATCCCTGAGCTACCACAGCTCGTTTAGAATTTGCTTGACGGAGAAGGAAAACATTGTGAGGAAACCGGCATGTCAGAGAAATAAAAATAATATTTTGAAGACGTGAAGTCGGTCAACAAAGCGACAGTAGCCTAATGGCAGGGCTCAGACCGCGAACTCAAAAGGTCGTGGGTTCGAATCCGCCATTCGACTACTGTCGTGAACCACTCCTAACACAAGCGTTTTAAGCTTACCAGGAGTGGTTAAAGGAATATTAGTAATGTTAATTAATAGGATTACTAATATTTAAAAAAAAACATGTACTGGGGCAGCCCAGCGGACACTTCTTTGCCCTAAAACCCTATAGTGGGAAGAGGCCTGTGCTCAGCAGTGGGACGTATATAGGCTGTAACTTTATCAACCAAGAGTGCCTACTGAGTGCAGTATAATATATTTATCAACCAAAATATTTCTACTACATAATTATTATAATATAAATATTAATTATAACATAACATTTCTATTTAATTTTTAGACTACAATTATTTGTATACTGCTCAATTTTCAACAGTATATTAATTTTTTAGTATATGTAGCTTCATAGTGTTTCATTCATGAACAATGTTTTACGTGGTAGAGCCATGATGCAGCTTTATTAATTGTATAGTTGTAGCATGTACATGACCCATTCGTACATGTACGAATGGGTCGGCTCGACCGGGGAAGGACTACACTCTCACAGAATACCGGTGTCAAATAGCAGCCTAATGCTGCTGTGTTTCGTATGGTGAGTGTAGAGAACCGGAGACCCTTTTTACTGGAAAAGAGGTATTCCATTTTAGTCCTCAAGGCTGACAACGCATCTTCATTTTGATTCACAAACGAGGATAGATGTAGATGTCTATGGGCCACAGCAACCACCTACCGTCAGGTGGACTGTGTGCTCGCTTGTCACCCTTTTCCTATAATAAAAAAAGTCTAAAGGCAATTTATAAATTTTGGGATGCAAAACACTTGCTTTTCAGTTTACTTTAAGCAAACTGTATTTCACTTTCAACTCTATGTATATATTATTATATGTATTATCTTTTAAATAATTTAATACCAATTTTAATTGATAAGCATTATAAGTGGGTTGGATTTAGAATCGTTTAGCAGGAATTCGGGAGAGTAAGGTGTTTCATTTGGTAGAGGTTTGGTCCCCGATTATACCACTCACATTAAAAGTTAATGCACCGTTATCGATGTGCTCCCTAACATTTTTATCTGCCACCGCCTGTTCTTCGACGACTTTTTTCGATTCTAGATCCTTTTTTTTACAAAAGTTAATATTTTGGTGTTTTATTGTGTTTTATCGAGCAAAGCGAGCTTAGTTAGCTTAGCTTAGTTAGGTTAGAAGGGGTCTAGTGAGCGAGCGAAGCGAGCGAATTGACCCCGCTATCCCACTTCGTGGTTATTTTTTTATAAACCACTCAGAAGTGGGAGCCCCCCGAAACGGGGCTCCATCAAACGGGCTTCCCTCGACTGCGCTACGTGGTGCTTCCCTCCCCCAACTCTCCCCCATAAATCAGGTTTATAGTCAAAAACATAACCTCAAAATGAGATTTTTAAAAATTTATAAAACTAAGCACGTCCGGCAGGAGGGGGAAGTGAGGGCGACTCTACAACTCCCCGCCTCCCTCTACATCACCTACCACCCCCTAAATTCATTTTGAGGTTGAGATGGGATTTTCTTTTTGATTTTGACTTTTGACATTAATGACTGCAGAGGCTCTGAAGGAATACTGTGTCATGTTTGAGGACGATATTTTTATTCTTATATCAAGCCAAAGTCCAATGAATCTAACGGAAAAAATTAACAACATATTATTAAGAACAACGGACTGGCTAAATAAACATAACCTGCGGATAAACTTATCGAAAACTAAAATAACGACTTTTCACCCATACCAAAAACCGAAGTTAGGTGTAAATATAGATAATGATAGCTTCACTATATATACGGTTAACGAGCACACACTACTAGGTGTATAATAGATACTACTTGGAAACCACACATGGAAACATTACATAGAAAGTTAAGCAGATTTATGTATGCATTACGAGGAGTAAAAAAAAAACAACAGATATAGGGTTTGTTTGGCAAAAAAAAGCGCTGAAATGGTTACGGCCAGGACACGATTGCTACTTCAGTAGCGCTGACACAATCCGCCATTTTGCTTATTTAATTTGTTTGTTTTGAAGTAGTTTTGAGCAATATTCGTTTTAAGTAATATAATGACATGAATAAACATTTATACATGTTATTAAAAATTCATAATTGGTAAGTTTTTAATATGAATACTTTACAAACATATATTTAAATTAGGTTGCGTTCCCCGGTTAAAACTTCGTGTCCTAGAGGAAAATAGCTACCTACGATTTGACAGCGCTTACCGCTTACGATCGCCATTTTGCTTACAAGCGCTTGCTAGCACTTTTTTCTGCCAAACGCACCCATAACCACCACAATAACAACCTATGAAGTGTATACATATGCATGGCTCAGCTACGGCATTGTCCTATGGGGATGCAGCACTGAGGCCTCAAGTTTATTAACTAAACAAAAATAACTAATATGAATCATAGCTAATATACAAAACACAGAAAGCTGTAAAGCCTTATTGTATTAATATGTAATAATAGTGTAGAATACTACTATTAATATTAGTATTTTACAAATAAAATATAAAATTTTTCCCATAAAAGTATAAAGCTTGAAATTTCAGTAAGTTTTGTTACAATATTATTTGATTTAAAGTAACAGCATGCCATAATTGTTTTCATTAGGTTATTTTTTTATATAGGATAGGGTGACAAACAAGCACAAAGTCCACCTGATGGTAAGTGATTGCTGTGGCTCATAGACATCTATATCTATCCTCGATTACGAATCAAAATGCAGATGCGTTGTCACCTGTGAGGACCAAGATGGAATGCCAAGTTTCCAGTAAAAAGGGTCTCCGGTTCTCTACACTCACCATACGAAACACAGCAGCAATTAAGCTACTATTTGACGCTAGTATTCTGTGAGAGTGTGGTCCTTCCCCGGTCGAGCTGACCCATTCGTGCTACAACTATACTACTAATATAACTGCAGCATGGCTCTACCACGTATATTTACTTACAACATTTCTTCACAACCATAATTCCTAGCTAAGAAGTACCCATAAGTCCACTTACATTATTTTAGGTCTGGCAAAAATAAAATATAAACACATTTAGGAGTATGGCATGTGCATTTACAATATTATTACCTTGAGGATTCAAATCTGCTACTTGTAACATGATAATAAATTAAGAATAAAGCAAATTGAGGAACAATAATTATACCTTTATATAAAATAATATTTTATTATTTTATAATTGCAATATTAAGGCTAAATTTAGACTGCAATTAAATATCAAACATTATTAAAAATCATAAATAATGCCCAAATTTAAGGTGTGAAAAGCACATAACAGTTTTTTTGCTTTCCTGTAAACCTCACTTTTTGAGTTACAATGTGTCAATATTACAACTTAAGTTACAGGTTATATATATAAGTCCCACAACTGGACACAGGTCTCTCACTTCAAAAGAGTTCTTTATTAATCCGACAATATTCAAGTGCATAATGGTAGACTAAATGTGAAAGATTTAAAAAAATGGGATCCCAGATTGAGTTTACACTGATAAACTGCTGTGCTCTCATACTCCAAATGGTAACATAACTAAATATTTTAGAAAAGTCATAAAAATATTCAACTTTTCTAAAACAATAAAGCAGAATGAAAGTGATGGTTTCTAAAAGGGTAGAAAGTAAAATGATATGAGAAATAATAATGAAAAGAGAGTTGGTAAGCAAATCCTAATTACACAGACTCCTTCTGAGTTTAACTTTCAGTGAGGATTTGTATTTAACATGACATAACTGTAAAAGGAAAAGTGAATACAAGGAACAGAGTAATAAGTAAAAGTACCATGATTTCATTCTATTATGGGAAGTCAAATTGTATCAATAAAGGTATATATGGTTATTTACGAGGTGTGTTCAAAAAGTAAGGTGACTTTTTGAATTTCGCGGGCAACGCACATTCGATTTTCGATTTTTGTATTTTGTTGCGTTGGTACACATGTCCTGAGCATATGTTTCAAATTTGAAGTGTATAGCATGTTTAGTTTATTTTTGACAGTTACAAAGGTCAGACGTACTTTGGTGTGCTTGGCGATTTTCTTCTATCAAAAAAAATGGATCAAAGAATTTGCATCAAATTTTGTGCAAAAAATGGAATTACGTGCTCCAAAACACTTGAAATGTTGACAGTGGCATACGGTGAGTCTACTCTTAGTAAAAAAAAAATGTTTATAAGTGGTACAAACTCTTTCAAGATGGCCGAGAAGATGCCAATGATGAACCTCGCTCTGGACGCCCCAGCATGTCAACAACCGATGAAAACGTTGAAATAGTGAAGAAAATTGTTTTGGAAAATTGTCGAATCACTATCAGAGAAGTTGCGGAGGATGTTGGCATATCGGTTGGCTCTTGCCATGAAATTTTTTCGGATATTTTGGGCATGAAACGTGTGTCAGCGAAATTTGTTCCAAAATTGCTCAATTTCGCTTTTTGCTTGTGAGAGGTTTTTTGACCAAAAACAACACTACAATCATGCCTCAGCCACCATATTCACCGGATTTGGCCCCATGTGACTTTTTCCTGTTCCCAAAACTGAAGAGACCTATGAAAGGATGAAGATTTGCAACGATTGAAGAGATAAAAACTGCATCGCTGAAAGAGCTGAAGGCTATACCAGAAAGTGATTATCAGAAATGCTTTGACGATTGGAAAAAGCGTTGGCACAAGTGTATTATATCTGAGGGGGATTACTTTGAAGGGGACAACATATATATTGATGAATAAATAAATAGTTTTTCATAAAAATATAAAGTCACCTTACTTTTTGAACACACCTCGTACAATGTTTTATTACTCTTATTCTATATCTTAATTTGTGATAGTGAAAGTTGGGTTTGGCAGCAGAACCATGAGAGTAGTCATTAATTAGAAATGGGGTCATTTATGAGTATGTAAGTGAGGTTGGCAAGAAAATTCAGTATAAAGAAAGGAACACTTCAATAGTTTGGTCGACAAAAATGAGAGTGACAAGATGGTGCCATTAATTGTACTAAAGGGCTTCAATTGTGATTTAAACGTGAAATTTTTAAAAACTTATATTAATAAATATAGTTCCAGGAGGGGGGATGAGAACAGCAGAGAATTTCAATCCTCCCTTATCTCACCCACCCTCCCAATTAATATGCAGGAGTAGTTAATTTTAAGTTCTTCCTAATCTACAATGTACCATGATGTACAATGAACAATGCAGACAAATTCATAATCTATTATTAGAAAAACTAAAAACTAAATTCATAGCTACCCACTAGTTTGTTGCCAAATAATTAAAACAATTTTACAAGTTAATAAAAATATTCTAAATATGTAACATATAAAACAATATTCCTTTCATTAACTATTGAATAATTATCATTGATAATTGTACCTGTGTAATCTAAAGAGACTATGTTTATTATGTTTCCGAATAAGCCAGTTATTCATAGTACCTAGAATAAGCTTACTTGTTTTAATTTGGTGATAATTACGAATTATATTGCACAATAGGAAAGTCATCATTATAAAGCTAAGTCGTAACGCCCCATCGCAGCAGCGCACCGGTAAGGCCTTGAAAACTAATTTAGAGTCAACAAAAACTATTTAAGATTTGCCTTTAAATGGTTTCTGATAAAACAATAGTGTACTGTGTTTACATGGCAAATAACACTCATAGAAAATATCGAGAACGCCCTTGAGTCCTTAACAAAAGCCGTATCAAAATTTGTTATTAGCGGTAACCAAAAATATACTAATTTTCGTTTACTAGTAAGATTACTTACAGGATTGTAAATTGGTGGAGCAGCCATCTTCTCTACAGGCTTCGAGAAAATTGATTGCAAGACAAATTCACCGAGTTTACGCCTAAATACTATGGATACCAGACAAGCATTAATAAAATATTAGCTGCTGTTATCCAACACTCGACGAATTAGAACACTAGAAAACTGTAGAAATTTAATGCGTCATACGTCATACGTCATAGGACCATAGAGTAAAGTAATTTATACAGAAATGCATAGGACGTAGACCTACATATTTATTTATCTATGACATAGACAGAGAAATACCACAGACTAGGGAAGTTCGATGATCATCGATGTTAAAAATTATAACATCGATGTTAAAACATCATGTTGCCACATGTCAAGCATCGAAACATCGATGTGAATGAACCAATAATCGATTAATAAGAACTTGTAAACAATGCGAACCCGAGGAATCAGTGTTAACTAAATCTTGCATCTCCTATTAAAGGTTTAAAATTGTGAATAATTCAAAATTCCAAAACGTATCGATCATCTAAACAAATATCATAATGGTGTGTCAAACTTAATTTCCAAGTGTGAACTATCATTTTACATTTGTCACTGCTTTCGCTTCGTTATTCTGTGGTGGTTGTCGATTGTCGCCTAATAACTATTCTAAGTAAATTGATATTCAAATTTATTGTTTTTTCCCTCGCTGTCTATACCCACATAACTTTGAAACAATATGTAAATATCTACATAATTCAACTATATTAAGCTGCTTTTTTGAACTCGTCGTAACGAGTTTATTGCTTGCATGAATGTTATGAAAATAAATCACCGATCGATCGTGAGCATAGACAATTTCATTGCATAGTGCATTCGACTGTGCGTTTTATAAACGGCTGTGGATACTTACTACTTGGGCCAACTGATTAAAAAATTATGAACAAAGATAACAGAAAAGCCTATTATTTGGTTTGTGTGTAGTTTGTTAATTGTTTCTCAATATGTAATCATCAATAAGTAAAAAATGAGTAAATTCGTTAATAACTAAAGGTTGATAATTTCTTATTAGGATATTTTTTTTATTTCGCGATAGGAGTAGTTGATATAAATCCTACGTCTAAATCGTAAATTAGCTCCCATAGTTATTTTTTCATACCGAATTTATGAGTGTATAGGAACATTAAAATATCAAAATAACAACATTCATCATCATCGGCAAAAATAAACAAATGAACTTGATATTTGTTAACTTCTTCCCATTTTTTTAATTATTGTTTGACGCTTAAATTTTTAATAATTTCTTTTATTTCATTAATAATAAACCATAAACAACATCATTAATTTTTTAACCTATTAAATAGGTACATACGTACATGTGCAAAAACATCGATAATGGCCAACATCTATGTTTTGAGTAGGACACATCGATGTTAAGCTATCGACACCAACATCGATGCCATCATCGATGTTTCTGCAACATCGATCATCCCTACCACAGACACACACAGATCACCAGAGTTCGTGGACAGAGGTACCATAGTGCGTTGTTGAGGTAATTGAAGCAGGAAAAATTCGTAGACCATACATCCACGTATGATGTGTTTTAAATTGTACTCAATAAATTCTACAAATTATGCTGATGCGTTATTTTTCTATTCAATCCACGCTAATCCGTAGTAAGTAAAGTTACATCGTTACAATGGAGCGAGGATCTGCGCAATGTAGCTGGTATTAGGTAGAATATGTAAATGCCGCTTATGCGTGAAATCGAAGATTGGCCTAAGTAGTGCACCTTGAGAGAAACCTATGTCTAGAAGTAATGATGGTTTGTATAGAACATAGCGCCATATTAAAGAGCGCTATCTTTCCATTCCGCATAGCGCGTGTTATGTACATAGCTGCCATGGTGCTATGTCGCTATTAACCCATATAGGCCTTGAATAAAACCATATTTACGGATTTTATCGCGTTTAATTAACTACTTTAACTTATTTTTAAATTTCTGAGGTTTCGGGTGCTCTACAGCACTCATGGTCACGGGGGGGGGGGACTGAATACACAAAAAACATTAATCGAACGGACGAATCGTTTAAAAAAATATCCAATCGAGTAGTTTGCACAAAGTCTTCCCTCTGCCACAGAAAAAAATAGCATAAAAAGTTGAAATAAAAGTACCAAGTAATGTACCATTTTGAAATCCATATGTATTGCGCTAACTTTTGAATACAGTTGCCAGGTCCATGTGGGTACATTTTTTTACAATGTGAAGAGTTCAACTTGCTCGATAAAACTTTAATGCATAGCATATTATAAGCTTTACCCACAGGATGATTTTCCGGAAAATTTATAAATCAACCTTTATCTTTTAAACCACGCAATTTGGGTATAGGACTTAATTTATTTTTTTGAACAGTTCTTCAATGGTCTACAAAACCTTTTTCGTTTGACCGTTACGTTCTGGGACACCTTTTATAGTCCTACTGTACCATATGTGGTACACCGCCTCAGCCCCCTTTTTATTAAATATTTTTCCTTCGATTTTTAGGCTTTCTTGGATTATCTTTTGTTAATGAAACACGAATTTTTCACAAAAAAATTATCGTTCTAAATGGGTTAATATCTAGCGGCAGCTAGTTCTAGCAGCAGCGCTATTTGGAGTGGATGAGTGACGCAAATTTGATCTGGCAGCACGCTATTCATCGCGCGCGACCTAGTTTAGTGTTAGACGTTATTTGAGTTGTCCACTTGCAAAGCACTCAAAAGGCTGCTGGACACGGGTAGAGTAAACGGTAGAGTAGAGCGGTAGAGTTCTAACTATCCTACTTACTATACTTATGTAGACATCGCTGGTAGAGTAGAGTAGGCTAGCACCGTGGGAGTTACTCTACCACTTTCCTTCCCCACCCCGGCGTCCACTCTATTCTACCGAGTACTCGACCTATGTAAACGGTTAGTAGAGTAAATAGTTTAGACTTGTTTACAAAAGGCACATGGCATTGTTTACTAAAGTTGTACGCAGTTTTTTTAGTAGTAGTGATTTATGAAAAAAATATCATGAAGTGGGCTGAATCAGAAACTTTAAAACTAGTGGAGCTTTACGGGGAGTTTCCGTGTATTTGGGATATAAGCCAACGTGATCATAAAGATAAGAATAAAAGGAATGCGGCCTATGAATATATTATTCGTGCAATGAGCAAGGAAAACTTTGGAGTTTCTGAATTAAAACAAAAAATCCAAAACCTCCGATGTACTTATTACCAAGAACGAATGAAAATAAAAAAAATATCAAAAGTCTGGCAGTGGAAGTAACGAAGTTTACATGCCTTCTTTAAAATGGTACTATGTAATGGATACATTATTAAAATCTATTACACGAAGCACCGAGACTCAGGATAACTTTGAAGGAACAATACAATCTGAGGTACGTACCTAGTGTTTATTAAAACAGTATTTTATTACACTATTTAGGATATATGACGATATTGCCAGGGTACAGCTCCATCGTTGTTGAAATAGTCCTTCATTCGGTCACATATTCTCTTAGCTAAATTGGTGCTTTGAATACTCCCAAATCTCTCAAGATTACGCAATTCTTTAATCTCGGTTCTCCAACTACCGGGTATAATTTCTCCAGTCTCCATGTATATTTTCTTGATCGACCGCACTTACTAGCAAATAAGAAGGCGATGATTCACGCTGCCAGTTGTGAATAGAACAGGCTGCAAACACAAGTTTGCGAACTGTGGAAGGCTTCAAATCTATTTTTCCATCAAATATCCGAAACCTGCTCATCAAAATACCGAATGCATTCTCCACAATTCTTCTTGCTCGGCTCAGACGATAGTTAAAAAATTTTTCAGGTATTGTCAAAGGACCTCTGTAAGTTTTATATGGTTTTAATAAGTATGGCTTTAATGGAAAAGCATCATCACCAAGTAGGAATAATCCTTCAGGCAAAAGCCCTCTTTCTAATTCTGAAATCGGGCAATTTTTAAAAATACCACCATCTGATTGTGATCCTTCGGCACCAACATTAATGTACAGAAACTTGTAGTTAAAGTCGACAACTGCCAACTGAAATACTATTCGAGCCCTTGTAGCGGAAATATTCGCTGCCACAATTTGGAGGGGCTAGTATCAAAATATGTTTGCCGTCGATGGCACCACAACAGTTTGGAAAGTTCCAATGAGTTTCAAATCCACTACTTATTGTTTTCCAGTTGTTTTCTGAAGCTGGTACCTGCAATCAAAAGAAAATAATCTAATTATATTCTTTAAATACAGAATGCAATATCAGAAAATGAAACTGAAGTCTCAACAAATGCACATGATCCACAGCCATCGTCAGTCTCAATAAATGACTCACAAGAGCCAACGACCAGTACTGCACAAAATATTGAAGATTCACAGTCAGCGCCAATTCACATAGCTCCAACTTAGCCTTTTAGGCAAGGGAAAAGGAAAGACATCCAAAAATAAGAATTTACAGATTCTTGCTTCGGCTGTTAATGAAGTACGCGAAGTGCACAGTAGTTTACGCAGTAGTAACGACATAATTACAACTCCCGTTGGAGCTCAAAGTGCCAACAGTGCGTTTGGCTCATATGTCGCTTTAATGTTGGACAAAATGTCATTCGAACAATCTTTACTGGCACAAAGTGAAATACAAGCAATTTTGGTCCGGTTTTTAATACCGCCTTCGACCTAAAACACATCTAACGCAAGTACACCGTCAGTTATGACTCTCCGACCGCAACGCGAACAGCATAATGTTTACGTACCGGAAACCCAAGATGCTTCTCAGTTAGTCTTGCAGAATAATGTAGTTTATATACAAGAAACTCAAGATCCTTCTCAATCAATCTTGCAAACTGATGGCAATGTTGAAACTCAAGATGCTTCACAATTTTACTTACAAAGTGAAGTTAATGATCAAGAAACCCAAGAAGCAACTCAATCAATCTTATCCCAAGCTTGGAATTCTACAAATATTTAGTCTAAGTTCAAATACCGATACGTGTTTTTCCTTCATTTTTTTTCTTATTATAAAGTTACATTTACGAATTTGTCTTTTATTATTAAATTGCTTACACTAATTGTGCGTCACCACAGCGAAACACATAGAAATAGATATGTTTTTACTAAGCATATAATTTCAACTATTTATCGACTAAATATCTGCATAGGTTGCCGCCTTGCCATTTGTGGGTATGTGAGTCGATGTGGTGAAGCACACCAATAATATTGACTCCAGCTAATTTTTTTTTTTTTGTGTATTTTTTTTATTCGTTTTTTTTTTTTTTTTTTTTTTTTTTTATTTTTTTTTTATTTTTTATTTTTTTTTTTTTTTTTTTTTTTGTTTTTTTTTTATAGAAGAGGGGGGCAAACGAGCATGCGGCTCACCTGATGTTAAGTGACCACCGCCGCCCATGATTAACCGCAACACCAGGGGAATTGCAGGTGCGTTGCCAGCCCTTTAGAAAGAAGTAAGCTCTTTTCTTGAAGGTCGTATCGGTCCGGAAAAATCGCCGGTGTTAAACTATTCCACAGAGAGGTTGTACGCGGAAGAAAACTCCCTTTGAAACGTACAGTGGTGGACCGCCAAGCATCCAGATGGTGTGGATGGTATCGGGACGTTTGCCGCGTAGTGCGTTCACGAAATTTGGCGGCTGGGATTAATCCGAACAATTCCTCAGAGCACTCTCCATGGTATATGCGAAAGAAAATGCAAAAAGATGCAACATCTCTTCGCAGTGCCAGTGAATCGAGCCGATCGTAAAGCACTCGGTCGTCGACGATTCGAGCCGCTCTGCGCTGGATGCGGTCAAGTGGAAGGAGCTGGTACTGGGGAGCCCCAGCCCAGAGATGGGAACAGTATTCCATGTGCGGCCGAATCTGCGCCTTGTAAAGTTGCAGGCGGTGTGCCGGCATGAAATACTGTCCCGCTCTGCTGAGTACGCCAAGCTTTTTGGAGGCCAATTTGGCCTCCTCTTCCAAGTGACCACGAAACTGCACGTTACTCGATATGTCGACGCCGAGGATTCCGATACTGGCTGAGGCAACAAGGGGAGTGCCTTGAAACTGAGGAGACGACAAAGGGATTCTTTTAAACGGTTAACGCGCAAACTTGTGTCTTCTGGGGATTAAACTGGACTAGATTTAGTCGCCCCCAATCCGAGACTCGTTCAGCAAAGACTGACTTCAGACACAAGTTTGTCCCGGCACTCGGAGACGTTTTCCCGAGAAATATTGACTCGGCCGGTGTAAAGAGCATCACC
Organism: Parnassius apollo; assembly: GCA_907164705.1. Classification (NCBI taxonomy): domain Eukaryota; kingdom Metazoa; phylum Arthropoda; class Insecta; order Lepidoptera; family Papilionidae; genus Parnassius; species Parnassius apollo. The sequence goes on along the minus strand of CAJQZP010001208.1, from coordinate 144,874 downwards.
AGTGCTGTCATCTGCGTAGCAATGAATGTTACGGGTTTGCAACATATCATTGATATGCAGAAGAAACAGCGTTGGCGATAGCACGCAGCCTTGTGGAACACCAGCATTAATAGACTTGCAATCGGAGCTTGCACTGTCCACAACGACCTTGATGCTCCGATCTGCAAGACAGCTGGTGATCCAATCGCAAAATTTCTCGGGAAGCCCATAGGAAGGGAGCTTCGAAAGAAGCGCTTTGTGCCAAACCCAATCGAAGGCCTTCGCAATGTCCAAACTAACGGCCAATGCCTCCCCCTTGGACTCGACTGCCTCCGCCCATCTGTGAGTTAGGTAGACCAGAAGATCACCAGCTGAAAAAAGATGAAAAAGGGCGAAGTAATTGGAAAGATGAGAAGAACCGGTGTAAAAGTTATAAAGTGGATGGACAAAAGTCTTAATGATTACTTCATGCAAAAATCTTGATGCAAAACTTATAACTGAAACAAGACGAGGGAGGAAGGAACATATAAGGAAGCCAGAATGCATATTTTATCATAATGATGGCGAAAAGGGAATTGATTACAATGACCAAATGTCATCATATTACAGCACCTTGAAACGGGGAAAGTAATAGTTCCAAAAAGTAGTTCCATCATCAATTTACGAAACCAAGTGGTTTCGTAAATTGATGATGGAACTACTTTTTGGAACAGCTGTAGTAAATGCATGGGTGGTATATAACAATAATAAAAAAAATAAGATAGCAAAGAAAAAATTTATTGAAAGCATCATAACGAAATTCACAGGAGTTCCTTTTTACCAGGAAAAGATAATCCAGAAGTGACCATTGAACACAAATATATAGTGAATACCAAGAAGAGACGTTGTGTGAGTTGCTACGAAAAGGCACGAAGAACAATGACTAGCAAAGAAGCGGATAAAAAGACAAAACTGGTTAAAGGTTTCTGTGTGAAGTGTGAAAAAACTATGTATCTTCCGTGTTTTAAAGAAAAACAATGACATTTTTTGTTCTAAGCAGGTAGTCAGTTTCTAATTGCCTTACCTACTGTTTCATTATAATAAATGATTCAGTATCGATAATGTTGTTTTTCTTATTGTTTCCCATTACTATTTTTTCGTCGATACTATACAATATCGGCGAAACGAGATCTAAGAGTACTCGCATTTTTTTTGCTATCTAGTGCGGAACGAGATCCAAAAGTTCTCGTTTTTATATTTTGAGAATTTTCCGGTATTTTTTTTTAGATAACTTGAGGCGGTGATAACTTACTGAAAGGTCTGTTCATCCCCTACCTACACCTGCACATACAAAAAAAATGTAGGTTATTCAAATTTCATAGAAATATTGAGGTTTAAAGTGACCAAGTCGTACGCGACTTATTGGATCTCATTGCGTCATGTTAACTAGATGCATAGCTGGGCTTCCGCGATGAACGTGTTAATTGAAACTTACAAAATTAAATGTAAAAGTATTTTTTTTTTGTTTCAGGTTCAACAGCTTAAAATAATGCAAAAACTTAAGACGAAATGTGAACATCAAAAGAAAAAAATTAAAAGATTAAATGAAAAAGTGAGGAAACAAAGTACGAAAATATCTGATTTAAATTTTTTTATGAAAGATATAAAGGACAAAAATTATGTTAACGATGATCATACGACTGTGTTGGAGCAGTGCGCAGGCTCAAAAGATTTGCTTAAGAGACAAATTTGTAAATCGGTAGGATTGCCTATGAAAAGGCAATACAGCGAAGATGTTCGAAAATTTACATTGACGCTTCACTTTCTGTCTCCAAAGGCCTACGATTTTGTTCGTCGTACCTACAATACCTGTTTGCTACATCTGAGAACTTTAAGTAGGTGGTTGGTACCAGAATGTAAAGCTTTAAAACTCAAAGCTCAAACAAGTGAGATGCCAGTGATATGTTCTTTAGTGTTAGATGAAATGGCTATCAGAAAGTCTCTTTGCTGGGATCCTCAAATTAAGATTTATTATGAAAGAGTTAACGTGGGCACTGACTGTGATATGGACTCACTAGAAGTAGCCAATGAGTGCCTTGTCTTACTCCTGACCTGTATAAACGGTAGTTGGAAGTTGCCTGTGGGATACTTTTTCATAACAGCTTTGTCTGGGGAACAAAAAGCAGTACTAGTAAAAATATGCATCCACAAATGTGAAGAAGTTGGCATCAAAGTTGTGAGCTTGACCTGTGGTGGATAGGGAGTGAGCGCGTGCGCATCGCTGTGTTAAAATCGTATAACATTAGCTCCGATATAAAAATATTATTGTTTGTAAAGTTTATATTTCAACTTAAACGTTATGATATTTTGAATATTTTTAATAATTATTTTTACCTTATTTTATTCTCATTTTTGTGCGAATACTTTATACAATTTTTGCTTGTTTGTGTGTATTTTTTGATAATATATTGAAAATAATTATATGTTTTATATGCATGCCGATGCTAGCCAGTTCAAATTATAATATTATATGTTACTGTAAATACTCTTTAATTATTTGTGTTCAACATATCGACGATTGTATACATGAAATGATTATTCATACAATAATATTATTACAACATGGCTACTACTAAAAGTAAAAGTTTAAGAGTTGGCCTTTATAATGCTGGGTCGATCAGAAGCAACAGCAATGAGTTTCAGGCAGCTCTGCTACGTGAATCTGCTGATATTATGGCGATAAACGAAACGTGGCTACGAGCTGGTGAAGATGCCTGTGCTCCGTTAGTTCCCGGCTATCGCTTCAGTCATATTCCCCGTTCTTGTAACCTATCTAGGACACGTGGTGGTGGTGTTGGTTTTTACATCAAACGAGGCATTAATGCTCGTTGTTATTCCCATAATGTAATCTTTGATGAGGTGGAGCAGCAGTGGCTATCGCTATCCATTAACAAAGTTAAGCTTTTAACTGGAACGGCCTATCGACCACAATGGGTAAATGTAGAAAGGTTCTTTGATTCTCTTACAGACACTTTAACTTCGTATTCAAATTTCGATAGTATAATTTTATTAGGAGATTTCAATATAAATATTTTGGATGAAAGTGACAACAAAACGCAACAGCTTAATCAATTTTTGCAATATACTAGGTTGATAAACTGTATTTTTCAACCTACCAATTTTACACAAGAGAGTGCTACATTAACTGATTTTGTAATGACGGACGCCGGTGTGACAAATACTAGTGTAAAATATACTCCTAAACTTGGTGGTCATGCTATCATATTAGTTGATTTTAAGATTAAAAGACCCAAGGTCTAAGGCAGCAAATTATTAAAACCTATGAAAAATATCAATCTCTCATATTTTAAGTCGGAAGTTGAATCCATAAACTGGGACAGCATTACTAGGTACAATTGTGTGAATGATATGGTGTCTGTTTTCTCCAAACGCATTTTAGAGTTGTTTGATAAACATGCTCCAGAGAAACTAATAATTATGTGTAAGAAACAACTGCCATGGTTCACGAGTAATGTTAAGTACATTGTGCAGCTCCGGGATAGCGCGCACAATAAATATCGTCACACAAAAACTGAGAGAGATAAAATTCAATATCAGAACCTTAAAATTCTTGTAAACAGCACTCTCCATACCGAGAAGAAGGCATATTTTGATTACCACATTAATCAACATTTACATAACACAAATGTTCTATAGAAAAATTTGAAGTCATTTGCATTACCGTCGTTTAAAAGTTCGAATGACTTACCAGAATATTTTAGTGATGACGAAATTAATCGTCACTTTTTGAGTATACCGGGAACATACATCGCCTATTCATCTAATGTAATTAATTGGAAAGTATATACCGTATATCTGATACTTTTAAGCTAAAGCCAGTTCATGAAAATGTAGTTGCAAAAATCATAATGGGAATTAAGTCAAATGCTCAAGGCGTTGACCGTATTAATATGGATATGATAATTCTAACGCTTCCAAAAACTTTAATTGTTATAACTAAAATAATTAATAAATCCATTACAGAGTCTGTTTTCCCTTCTTCTTGGAAAACTGCGCTTATTCGTCCAATACCATAAAAAAAGTAACCCAACAAATGTAGGTGACCTACATTTAGCCATTAGTATACTGCCTTATTTATCGAAAATACTTGAGAAGGTTGTTTACTCACAAGTTTTGAATTTCTGTGAAAAACATCAAATAATACCCAACCTACAATCAGGTTTTAGAAAAAATTACGGAACGACAATAGCTCTTATTAATGTCGTGGATGATCTGTTATCTTTTTCGGATTCTGGAGGAGGTACTATTCTCACTTTATTAGATTTTTCAAGGGCCTTTGACTCAATTAACACAAATTTGCTGATTTCTAAACTTTCATATTATGGCTTTGATAAAGAAATACTCAAGTGGTTCAAAAGCTATTTAACTGACCGTCATCAACAAATAGTTTTAGACGGACACAATGGTAAAATCTGTGTCTCGAAGCTTCTTTCTGTTGATAGAGGTGTTCCTCAAGGTTCCGTGTTAGGGCCTTTCCTTTTTTCATTTACAGCGCTGATATAATAAACTGTCTCCAAAACTGTAAATACCATCAGTACGCCGATGATTTACAGTATACTTACCCATAGATCGAAAAAATATTAATGCTGTAGTAAATAAGTTAAATCAGGATCTTCAACGTATTTGCGATTGGTCAAAAAATAACTGCGTGGTAATTAATCATTCAAAGTCAAAATTCCTTATCACTGGCACTAAAAAGCAGATACAAGATATTGCTATAACAAAACTCGATATACGTGTTAATGGAGAGACAATTGCACAAGTTCATGAAGCACGAAATTTAGGCATCCTTTTTGACAGCAATTTGAGGTTTGAAAACCATGTAACCAATTTGGTACAAAACTGCTTTTTAAAGTTTAAAAGTTCTATACAAATTTAGACAATTCATTGCAGTTAATTTACGTGTCAAACTTTGTAAAACTCTAGTTTCAGCTAAATTAAATTATTGTATAACTGTTTACGGACCTTGTTTGCTTAAGAGATCTCAAAAATTAATCCAGAACAGGTACAGAACGCTTGTGCACGCTATTGTTTTTACATACCAAGTCATATCTTAATGCTTCGAATATGTTAAAAATGCAGGGGCGTCTCAAACTTTTTTATGCTTCCTTGCTATTCGGCGTAATAAATACAAAGAACCCAGAATATTTATACAAAAAACTTAACTGGAGAAATGACCAACATTTATATAAAATTCGACTATGCTCTAGAGCTTTTTGCGTCCCTAAACACAAAAGATCGGCTTTCCGGGGTAGTTTTAAGTTTATGGCAACTAAGTGTTGGAATGATCTCCCACCACCACTACGCACTATGACAAGTAAAACCAGTTTTAAAAAGAATTATAGACGTCACTTACTAAGCGAACAATTGCTGTCATAATCGAATTATTTTTACTAAATTACAGGGCCGTTTTATAAATAAAATAAATAAACATTGCCAGTAGGTGGTAGTAGACTTATAAGCTCAAATAAGTTAGGCACAGTAAAATATACGTGGTAGAGCCATGCTGCAGTTATATTAGTAGTATAGTTGTAGCACGAATGGGTCGGCTCGACCGGGGAAGGACCACGCTCTCACAGAATACCAGCGTGAAATAGTAGCTTAATGCTGCTGTATTTCGTATGGTGAGTGTAGAGAACCGGAGATCCTTTTTACTGGAAACGAGGCATTCCATCTTAGTCCTCACGGGTGACAACGCATCTGCATTTTGATTCGTAATCGAGGATAGATGTAGATGTCTATGGGCCACAGCAACCACTTACCATCAGGTGGACTGTGTGCTCGTTTGTCACCCTATCCTATATAAATATATTAATTTTAATTTTAACTTTGTTGTTACTGTTAGTTGTATTGTTGTAATAATTATTAAAAAAATATATATGTTATGGAAAAAAATATGATAATTAAAATATTTCTTAATTACTAATTTGAAATGGTTAATATTCGCTAATACTTGGGAAACCAAGAGATGTACTCTGATATGAACAGTTGTGATTAAATGTAATATAAGCAGGGATGCGCGCGTACTGTCCTCTTCATTTGTTGGGCGCTGGCAGAATAACAGCGTTGTAGGCAACTGCAACATTTATGCTGAGCTAGAGCCCATTCATTACTACACTATGTAATTATGGTTATTTCTGTGTGTACTGCTTACTGTAGTTTTATTGGTGGTAATGTATAAATGTTTTATTATTATTATCTCGGGGTATCTATATAGTTTTCTCATCTGGTTGGGTTCCATAAATATATAATTGCGAACGAAAATGATAAATAAACATAAATAACAATAAAATAAAATAAATACATAAAAATATTATTATATCTTTTTGGGTTTTTTTTGCTCTTTTTCTTTTGTTTTTTTGGTGGTTGTTTTTTTTACATAAATAAATAAAAGCCCAACCAGATGGAAGCCCTCGGTAGGGGAGACCAAACGGCCGAAGGTTAGGGGAAAGGGAAAGAAACCGGCGGACAATGCGGGCAGTATCGAGGAGCACCGCCTTCTGCATTTGAGCCCGGAGCAGTCCGTGACGAAGTCCCAGTCGCCTAAGATGACCCGAGAGGCTGACTGGGATTAGCCCGTTTGCAGAAACGACTACAGGTATAATTTCTGTCGACAGCCCACCCCACATGTCGGTAACCTCGTGAGTCAGTTCCAGATATTTTATTCGCTTATCTGTTTCGGCTTTCACGAGGTTCTCGTCATACGGAATGATAATGTCGACCAAAAATATCCTTGACTGTGTCCGGTCCATCAGCGCAATATCAGGCTTATTCGCAAGAATACTCCTGTCTGTGATGATGGCCCGGTCCCAGTAGAGCCTGGCGCGGTCATTTTCGAGCACGGCTTCCGGCAAGTACTTGTAATACGGCAGTTTCCGGTCCACGAGACCGTATTTCAGAGCGAGCTCCTGGTGTAGAATTCTGGCTACTAGGTTGTGCCTGTGCAAGTACTCAGAGTTAGAAAGCGCCGAACAAACGGAGATGACATGCCTAAGTGACTCACCGGGATGGCGACAAGCTCGACAGATGTCGACGTTGCCATCCTTTAGGATGGTCGATGGTTCTTGCTACGATAGTTCTCTTTTCTCTTCTATGAGCCCCTTTTATTTTGAACTCGATCTTCTGTGAACTATCTTTTCTTAACACTTTCCCGCAGACTGTTTCGATCGTAAGTTTTTCTTGCTTCCCTTCGACTCAGATCTTCTCAGCGATTGATACGTCTAAGAGTGTGACCGTTGACCCTTCGCCTAGTAATACTAACACGCGAACTTGGCCTTTTGGGCCATAGAGGTTCACTGGGATGATCTTCAGGTATGCCTTCTCTTCTCCTTTGGCGTTGTGAATTGAGGCGACCTTTTCTTCTGACGTGCTACTGGTGTCTTCTTCCTTCGCTTCTTTTTCTACTGGTGCTGGTGGTTTGTCAGAATGCAAGATGGTATGATGTCATCTTTTACACAGCTTGCAGACTGGGGCTTTACAGTTGATTCTTGAGTGCTTGAATCGAAGTCACTTGAAGCATATTTTTGCCTTCTTGGTCATATCCCATTTTTCATTCAGGCTTCTTTGAACTTCTTGCATTCTAGTGCGAAGTGTTCTTCTTCACAGAATGGAAATAACTTCTTATATTTTTCTTTTGACGCTTCTTGTACCGAATGAACGGGTTGTCTTATTCCTCTCTTTTGCTCCGAAGGTGCTTCAGGCGGAGCGAAGTCTCCGCACATGTCGGCTTCTGTTTCCAGGAACGCTTCGACGAGTAATAGTTCTTGAATTTCTTCATCTCTTCTACTTCTGTGGTAGGCGAACCAACGAAACTTCATTGATGTTGGCATCTTGTCTACTATCAGTGTTTCAGGGGAACTAAGATACTGTGGTTTCTTCAAGGCTTTGATTGTCTCGACGGCGTTCTTCACTTTGCTTGCAAATACGCATAAGTCGCTTGGGTTCTCGCCGACTTTTGAAAGGTTCTTCATTTTTTTCTAGTTCTGCTAATGCCAGTGCTCCAGGTCTTCCGAATTTTGCTTCTAGTCCCTTGATTACTTCGTGTGGGTCTTCGGCGGTGAACAGCAGGCTTTGGACGGCTTCTCAAGCTTTTCCTTGGATCGCTATTCTAAGGCGCGCTAGGTTCTGATTGTTACTGAAAGAAGCGGCTATATCTTCGTATGGTCTCTTGAAAGCCAACCATTCTTCACAAGTCCCGTTGAAGTGAGGGAGTTCGAGGTGCTTCGGTGAAACGACGTCACGTGACTTCTCGGATAACTTAAGTATGACTGAAGCCAGTTCCTGGATGTCACTCTTCTTTTCTTCTGCCTCGATCGGCTTGCGATTCTTATTAGGCATGTCCCCGGTCTGGATGAACCACTGCTCGACTTCTTGAGTTCGTTCTGTTACATCCCTATTTACACTGTCACATCACTATTTGTTAAAGTAAAATGCTGACTTGCAATTATTGCTGGTTTATTCAAATACAATATTAAAAATCAGCAATAATTTTGCTATAAATACGCAAGACTTTCCTAAATTCGTTCAGTTGGTTATTCTTCAGCTAAACTGCTCCCCAGCTACGGACCTGGTTCTTGCCTGCCGGCTGGCTATCAGTGAAAGCTAAGAATACACTCCGGGTCTACTCTGCCCTTCGCCAGGGCTATCGTGCTGTTATAATCCAAGTCGCGTATAAGTTTTATGTAATAGTAGAAATTCTGTGTCCGAACTTGTGTATGAGTTAAACTTTTAATTAATAAATAGTTGTCGAAATTTCAGTACTGTTTTTTTTATAAGTGCTGGATAGGACAATCTAACATTTGGTGTCAGAAGAAAAGGGATTTCTGAAGTCCCTCGGGTCGCCTACTCCTGACGACGACCAGCTCCACACAGAAATCGGTCCAGACTCGCGATCCTGAACTGGCAAGTTGGCCACCTGCTGTCCCTGCCTGTCTTCCTGTCGCTGTAAAAAGCGCCGCCAACCCTAGTCATCGCAGACAACGTGTCAGCATCGCTCCATTGTGCGTGAGGGTTTTCTGGCCAGCACCGAGTTATTGGCTGCACAAAAAAAAAAAACTAATATTTCTACACAAAATACATCGCGACACTTGGTTTGAGCGTTGACCCGTACCACCCGCAAACGTTGCACATTTCATCACTTCCGCCGCATCGCCGCACCGTCACCCGACACCGACGTTACCGAGCCGCCGATGTTTCCATGAAATCGCTGTATCTACTAATAATACTGTGAGTGTTGTTTATTCGATTTATGTTGATTTATTTTTGTCATTTGCATTATTTTGCGTGTGGATATTTTATAATATACTTATATTATACTCTTAATTTCCTACTCCGTTTCACGTAATTAATTAAATTAATTCCTAAAATGGTTAATGAAGATGGTAAACTTGAAAAGAAAAGCGTTCAGTCGTGTTTAAGTTTGCAGACTGTAGGCATAGAGGAATTAAATTTTTCAATTCTCACTAAATTTATTAAGTCATTAGAAGGGGATAGGAATAAATTATCACCATTTATTAGAAATTGCGAAAATGCTTTAAATCTAGCTACTGCGTCGCAACAAAGTATCTTATTCAAATACATAATTTCCCAACTAGAAGGCAAGGCTGAGTCCGCCTGCTCTCTTAAAATTTTTGAAACCTGGTCCGAGTTGAAACAATTTTTAAAATCCACATTTGGTGAAACCAAACATAGGGATCACTTACTTTTAGACTTACAAAGTTGCAAACAAAAATCGAACGAGTCTGTCACACAGTATAGTTTACGAATAGAAACATACCTCACACGTTTACAGACGGACATTACACATTCCACTAGGGACCCTGGTGAATTAAGAGGTAGAATCGCCAGTACAGAAGACTTGGCGCTACATACCTTTTTACTGGGCTTACCTAGCCACATTTCAAATATCGTAAGGTGTCGTAATCCTACCTCTTTACAAGAAGCTATAAATCTCGCTATCCAAGAAGAAAAATTACAAAATTATATTCAATCTACTAGATCTTCCGAATATAGACCAAAGTGTAAACTTTGCGGCAAGTTAGGTCATTCAGAAAAAACATGTTTTTTAAATCGCCAACGTCATATTAACAACTTTCAAAATGAAATCCCAAATCAGGCTCAACCTTCTATGTCTTCAAACTCGCAAAATAATAACTTTTGTAGATATTGTAAAAACATGGGTCATGATATATCTCAATGTCGTAAACGCCAATTTAACAACTCTCGTAAAAGTAATAACTCTACCAATCAATTTCAAAAACAAGTACATAATCTCACACCAGTAAGCGATTTTGATAATAAATTTGATAATCCAAACTCTGAACTGGATGAAAATTTAAACTAAATAAGGTTCCGGTTACGCGTCGTACGGAATCTTCAACTCAAACCGACGCTTTTGATCTCTTATCGAGACAATCTCTCAATTCTAAATCCACTGAATCTAATACTAACCCTACTAAATCCTCTGAATCTAATACTAAATCTACTATAAGCACTGAATCCAATTCCAAATCCACTGAATCTAACACTAAACCTAGAAAATCCACTGTATCTAATACAAAATCTACTAAATCCTCTAAATCGAATACCATGTCTATTAAATCTAATAAATCTACTGAATCTAATACTATACCTACCAAATCCAATCAATACTCTACTCCTATGTCTAATAAGTCTACTAAATCTACTATATCAAATACTCCTACTAAATCTTCAAAGTACAATGCATCTATGTTACCTACCATGTCATACAATGAAAATAACAATTGCCCATCAAAAAATAACAATTTAAATAATGTTTCTGATTCGTATTCTAATTTATTTGAAATTAATTATAACAATAAAATACATTTGCCTCATGTGTATATTAAATCTAAATATTCTGATAAGTTACTAGTTCTTTTAGTTGATTCCGGTGCAGGTGTATCACTAATAAGACAATCCTCAATGCAAATTCAACCAAAATTAGTTTCAGAAATTGTTCAGTTTAAAGGAATCGACAAAAATAAGGAATACTTAAAAAGTCTTGGTCACTTTCAATTAGATTTTATATTTCCAAATAATGACGTTATTTTCGGCAAATTTCATTTAATACCAGATTGTGTCGATGTAGAATTTGATGGCATTATAGGTAACGATTATCTCAAGTCTCATGATTCTAAAATAGATTACAGGAATAAGATTTTAGACATAAAAGATCATGTTCTACAAATTCATTTTTCCAAACCAGAATATACTATTCCAGCACGTTCTGAAATGATTATAGAATGCTATGTTCTAAATCCCGAAGTAACTTGAAAAAGTCTGAAATTCAGAAAGGTGTGCTTTTATCTAGTTGTCTCGTTACACTTAAACAAAACAATCATGTCACTGTATCAATCCTTAACACTAATACTGAAGATGTCAAAATAAAATCTCTTTGCGTAGTTCTAAACCCTTGTGACTTCTTAGATGATTATTTACATAATATTAACACTCTAAATCTTTCTAATCCCATCAATCAAAATACTATATCAAATAGATCCTGTGAAGTTAAGAAACAAATACGAACTTCACATCTTAATTCTGAAGAATCAAAAGCCTTATTTGACTTATGCTCTGCATATTCCGATCTGTTCTATTTAGAAGGAGACACTCTTACTTGTACCAGTACCTTGGAACACAAAATTAAAACTACTAATTCACAACCAATTCACGTCAAAACTTATAGATATCCTGAATGTCATAAAGAGGAAGTTAATAAACAGATACAAAAGATGCTCGATCAAAATATAATCAAACCTTCAAATTCCCCCTGGTCTTCTCCCATTTGGGTAGTTCCTAAGAAACAAGACGCTTCTGGTCAAAAGAAATGGCGTATAGTCGTAGATTATAGGAAATTAAACGACGTCACTGTCAGAGACGCTTATCCTATTCCTAATATCACTGACATCCTGGATCAGTTAGGTCATAGCAAGTACTTTACTACGTTGGACCTGGTGTCAGGTTTCCATCAGATTCGCATGGATCCAGAAGATGCCCCTAAAACAGCTTTTTCTGTTCCTAATGGTCATTTTGAGTACACTAGGATGCTTTTTGGGTTAAAAAATGCGCCAGCCACGTTTCAAAGACTTATGAATACAGTCCTCGCTGGTCTTCAAGGTCTCCACTGCTTCATATACCTTGATGATGTAATTATATACTCTCACTGCCTCTCTTCACACATAGAAAAACTTAAATTAGTCTTCGATGCTCTCAGAAAGCACAATCTTAAGTTACAACCAGATAAATGCGAATTTCTACGACGAGAAGTTGCGTATCTCGGTCATATCATCACTGATAAAGGCGTCTCTCCAAACCCTGATAAAGTCAAGGCCGTATCCAAGTATCCAACACCCAGAAATCCAAAGGAAATAAAATCATTTCTCGGGCTAATAGGATACTATCGAAAATTCATAAAAGATTTCTCCAAAATTACTAAACCCCTAACTTCACTACTTCGTAAAGATGCTTCTTTCAATTGGACTCAAGATCAAGAAAATGCTTTTAATACTCTTAAATCAATGTTATCTAGTGCTCCTATTCTTCAATATCCTGATTTTTCTAAAGAATTCATTCTTACTACTGACGCTTCTAACTATGCTCTAGGTGCAATACTTTCACAAGGAAAAATTGGCGAAGATCTTCCAATCGCATATGCCTCTCGAACCCTCAATAGAGCCGAAGGTAATTATAGCACTACAGAAAAGGAACTTTTAGCTATTTTATTTGGTGTGAAAACCTTCCGACCCTCTCTTTATGGACGCAAATTTAAAATTGTGACTGATCATCGCCCTCTCGTTTGGTTATTTAATTGCAAAGACCCTAGCAGTAAATTAGTTCGATGGAGACTTAAGTTAGAAGAATATGATTATGAAATTGTTTATAAATCTGGGAAAACTAACCTCAACGCTGATGCACTATCTCGCCCTCCTATAATATATCCTATCAATGATATAGATCTTACTAACGATATCACATATGCCAATATTCTTCGATCTCGTTCTAATCCTATGGTATATAGTACTGAAATCCGTGAGTTTAATCAAAATCTGTTAAGAACACCCTGCTCTACAATCGCTTATCCTACTTCAATTGATCTAGACTCATCTAATCCTTACTGTGAAGAAATTATTAACCTCCTAGACGATAAAGAATCTTTTATAAATTCCGAGAAAGAACTATATTCACTAAAGGATACTAAGGTTAATAATAAATTATATATCCATATGTTTACTAAAATTCATCACTATGATTCTTGTACTTATAGAGAATTATTTAAGGTGTTAAACTGTCTCCGAAATGAATTAATTATATTCCATCCTGATGTAAAAGAAATTTCTATGTCTGATTTTTCCAATCCATCTGACAAACTAGAATTTATTATAATTTACGAAATCATATCTTTTATTTTTCATAACACACATATTAAAATTAATATCTACCACAATAAACTCATTTATCCTAAGCCTAACGAAATTCCTACGATTTTAAGAGATAATCATGACTCACCCATTGGTGGACATATTGGTTCCACACGTTTGTATAATAAACTCAAAGATTCTTTTTATTGGAAAGGTATGAAGAATGATATTGAATCATATGTTAGGCGGTGTCCACAGTGCCAACAAAATAAAGCTTTACGTGCTTGCAATAAAGCTCCGATGGAGATAACTTCTACATGCCAGGAACCTCTCCAAAGAATAGCAACTGATATTGTTGGCCCTTTACCTGAATCAGGTCTGGAAAAATACAAATACATAGTAACGTTTCAGGATGATTTAACAAAATACTCCATGGCTTACCCTATTACTAATTCAACAGCTGAACAAACAGCTGACTGTTTGATAAAATTTATTTCTCATTTTGGTATTCCTAAGACTCTTTTATCCGACCAAGGTGTTCATTTTATTGCCGAAGTATACAAACAAATAACTTCTCTTTTCAAAATAAAACATCTTTTTTCTACTCCATACCATCCTCAAACTAATGGCGCTCTAGAAAGAAGTCACGCCACATTGAAAGAATATTTGAAATCTTACGTGAACGACAGTCAAGATGATTGGCATAAATATCTCCCAACTGCTCTTGTATCTTACAATTCGTCTGTTCATTCTTCTACTAATTTTATACCACATGAATTACTATTTGGTTGTAAACCAAACCTGCCAAGTTCCATTTATGATATCGAACCAACAGTCACATACCCTGATTATATAAAAACTTTGAAACAAAAGCTTATAAATACTAGAAACATAGCCAGAGAAAATATCCGCCGTAGTAAAATTCCAAAATTTATTATGATAAAAATACTAGAAATATTACTTATAATGTCGGAGATATGGTATATTTAAAGCAACATCATAGATTACGCAAAGCCCTTTCTAGGATTTGGAAAGGCCCATATAGAATTATTAAAGTACATAATAATAATAACGTTACTCTTTTAATTAATCGTAAACATATTAGACATCATTTTGATGAAATTAAACCAGCCCATGATAATTCCCTTCCAGGGCCGTTGCGTCAGGACTCCTCGCAGGACCAAACATGATCACACCAATAATTAATAGTCTAGGTCTTTTCTACGATCCTATTGGTGCACTGAAATATTATAATAATCATTGGAAAATAGTTACATATTCTGATCTATCTTATATACAGCCTCATATAGAAACATTACAAAGAATTCTAGAAACATGTAAACAAATCTGTAATATAATGATTTCTTATATTTACGCGAACACTACACATGATTAAAACTACTTTTACGGATTTTATCGCGTTTATTTTTGCTTTTAATTACTTTTATTTTTAATTCCCGACGTTTCGGGCGCTTTCCAGCACCCATGGTCACGGGGGACATGGGTGCTGGAAAGCGTCCGAAACGTCGGGAATTAAAAATAAAAGTAATTAAAAGCAAAAATAAACGCGATAAAATCCGTAAAAGTAGTTTTAATCAAATCTGTAATACACATCAATCTACTAAAGTCAAAACTGATTGCTGGAATATCCTAAGTCCTTTAGAAAGTCTTTTTATCAATGTTCAAAATAATTACATCTCTTTATCCCATTTAACTAATGCTAATACTACTCACAAATTTAAAAGGTCTGCCTGGATTGGTATAGGTGGTCCAATCTTGAAACAACTATTTGGTTCTCTAGACGAAGATGACACTAAGGCTTTAACTGATGCGATTAATGCGGTTCAAGACGATCAAAGACACCTAGCTTCAATTATGAAAGAAAATATTCACTTAATAACTTCTACCATTTCATCTTTTAACAATACTATTGCCACACTTAACGAAAACGAAAATATTCTTAATAGCAATATTCGAAATTTAGGCAAAATTTTAGACACTGTTTCAGCTAATACCAATAAGTTAGAAATAATATCACATTTATCAATGACTTTTAGTGACTTAGAAAGTTCATTAATGATACTTAATTTTAACCTTGAAGATCTAATCAATGCTATTCTATTTGGGAAACAGAATGTAGTTCATCCATCAGTGCTAAGTCCAGTACAGTTGTATAACGAACTGAATTCGAAAAGTAATGATATCCTTTCTAGTTTGCCTTTACATTTATCTCTTGAGAATATTCATACAATAATAGATATCGCAGAAATATCTTCATTTATCAACGAAAATAAACTAATATTTGCCATTAGAATTCCTCTAGTTACTTTTGTAGATTATAATTTATATCACATATATGCTTTACCAACTCCACACTACATTCAAAATCCAAATACTTTTGCATTAATAAATCCATCCGCAAAATTTCTAGCTGGGACACAGGATAAATTAACATATTCCGCGTTACAAGACTTAAGTGAGTGCAAAGTGATAAATAATAATTACTATTTGTGTAAACTAGGAAATATAGTGTCGGAAATCCTATTTGTGAAGTGAGTATTTTAACTGAACATGTGAATGTTCATGTCTATGTTCCTAAACCAAATTTTATTATTATAGAAGACGATTGTTGTTCTAAAGCTACTGTAAATCAAACATTACCATATTTAACTCCTATTAAACTATCTCATGTGAATCTTGATTCGTTACAATATGCTTCATATAAATTAAATCAAAACGAAGCAGAACTAACTAAAATCGAAAACCAACCTTACCATATTAAGTACAGCTATTATTTTATATTATATGATATGATATTTTTCTTATAAATTGTATAAATGTCTCTGTTTTAATAATCGAAGAAACAGTACATCCTGTTGTATTAAAATTGTCAATACCTGTATGACTAAAACTCATATAAACATTCGTGCAAGGTCTAATATTGAAATGGCCAATACAAATTATGATACAGAAAGTACTGATTCTAATATAAGTACACCAAGGCGAAACCTTGAGTTATTGTAAAACTTAAATGTACAATATAATTATCACTTTTTCATTGTATTAGTATTATATTTCATTAGTCTTAAGTTAAATGTTCTCTCCTCAAATTTATATTTCTTAATTTCTATATCGTTACATGGATTATACTCACATACTTCTTCTCTATTCCGTATGTTCCGTTTTAAAGGGGGGGAGATGTTACATCCCTATTTACACTGTCACATCACTATTTGTTAAAGTAAAATGCTGACTTGCAATTATTGCTGGTTTATTCAAAGACAATATTAAAAATCAGCAATAATTTTGCTATAAATACGCAAGACTTTCCTAAATTCGTTCAGTTGATTATTCTTCAGCTAAACTGCTCCCCAGCTACGGACCTGGTTCTTGCCTGCCGGCTGGCTATCAGTGAAAGCTAAGAATACACTCCGGGTCTACTCTGCCCTTCGCCAGGGCTATCGCGCTGTTATAATCCAAGTCGCGTATAAGTTTTATGTAATAGTAGAAATTCTGTGTCCGAACTTGTGTATGAGTAAAACTTTTAATTAATAAATAGTTGTCGAAATTTCAGTACTGTTTTTTTATAAGTGCTGGATAGGACAATCTAACAGTTCGAACAGTTCTTCTCCGGCACCATATTCTTCTTCTGACTCCGCGGTGAGAAGTTCTAATTAAGCTTGAGCAACTTTTGTTCGAGCTTCTGCCAGTTCTAGTTCCCTTAATGCCACTGTCATTCTTGCTTGCGCTTCTGCTCTCTTCCTATGCGACGAGCGAACAGAATGTGTGTCTAGATCGCAGGTCGTCTTCTTACGGTGAGGCCGCTGTAGACTCTTTTCTCTGAACGTTGGTGTGCTTCCCTCGTTCAGACGTGTTTTTACTGCGACACTTCTTTCTTGAATCTGCGGCGTTGGATGACTCTCTTCTTGGCGAGGAACTGACGCTTCGACGGTGCGGGTCGGGGGGGGGGGGGGTATGAGTTTTATTCTCCGATGTTGATTCCTCTCCGGCGGTGTTCTTGGTATGAAGTACGGGTTGTCCGTGTACGCTGCTGGGCGGTGATCTTCTTGTAAGCGTCAATCGATTTGAAATTGACGCGTTCTGTTATACCCTGTATTTGTTAGCCTTATTGCTGCACTGCCCCTTAATAACGTTAACTTGGCCTTAAGGTTAGTGAGTGTGTATAGCAGTGGAGCAGTTCGGCCACTTCAGTCTGCTTCTATCTTCGAACCTGCTCGGTTGTCTACGGACCTAAGTTAATTTCTAACCAGTTTATAATATTAATCCCTTTATACTTAATTAAATTTCAGTGTGTTAAATAAATCTTTTTTTAACATCTATCAGCCCGTCTCCGTATAACATTTTGGTGGCAGCGGTGGGATACGGAAATCCCCAGTGTCAAGTGAAGTGGAACCGCTCAGCAGACTCGCTCCGTATCCTAAATCCTATAAAATTAAATCTTATCCTGTGTCGTGCCGGCACGTCCTAGTGAACCTAAATATAGTGCAAGTGCTATACTCATCGCTACGGCCTGGACGTCCATTCCATTACGGAGACCCAATTGATTCCTGGAAAGGAATCCACATACTTACTAAGGAGGACCCCCGATTGCATCCTGAACCGCAATCATCGGTTTTCAGAAGAGGAAATCATCTAGAGAAATTAGCCTGAAAAAGTCCATTCTCATAAAATAATTATCGTCAGAGAATTCATTAATTAGAATTCATCAAGTTCCGTTCCAGTGCGCTACAGAAGATGCTCCTATCATAGGAAATTTCCCGCTTATCGTGGTCGCAGCCGTCACCCACGCATTCTTAATAATGTGAGTCGTTGGCCATTGTTTTGTCTAGACCGTATAAGCCAAAGCTTCTCAATCTTTTATGATCCTTTGTTTAGTTGAACCTAAATATTTTAAAATTTATTAATATTTTATTTTTGTGATTGTTCTATATTATTGTGTGTTTTTATTATGATTATTTTATATTGTTTTTTGTGTTCTTTTGTATTTGTTTTGGATTGTTGTTGCATTTTCTTTAGATTTATACATATTTTATTATGCCAAAAGTAGTCAAAGGGGAAGAAGCTAGTTTAACCTTTGAACTCTCAGAACCGGGTATTAGCGACGCCCCGAAATCCACCCCAGCTACTCCAAGAGTCACTAAGGCCAGCATTGCAACTACTGCAATGACCGAGATGGATTTAAGCACCTTATTCAAGTTTGTTAAACCATATGACGGTAGTAGGGAGACCGTAAATTCTTTTATAATTAATTGTAATAATGCTTACGAATTAGCCTCAGAGTCTCAGAGACATATTTTATTTAAATATATTATTAGCCAGCTTCAAGGTAAAGCGGAAATTGCTTGCTCTATAAAAGAGTTTAAAGATTGGGAACAGCTCAAAGACTTCTTAAAGACACAATTCAGTGAACGTAAACACTATGCTCACATTCTCACCGAATTACAAGAGAGCAAGCAAAGTCCTCATGACAGCGTTAACCAATTCGCACTCCGTATAGAGGACCTGTCTCTCACAATTATTAACGGAAATATCCCTATGCAACACTAAAGCAAAAGAATTACCAGGTAGGGTTGCGGCCATGGAGGACCTTGCCCTACATCATTTCCTTATGGGGTTACACCACCGCATTTCAAATATCGTTAGGTGTAGGTCTCCAAAAACCCTTAACGAAGCCATAAATTTAGCCATCTCGGAAGAACGCATCCAACAAAACCTTTATAAACGACCACAGCTAGAAACAAAGTGTGAACAAAAACCTAAGTAAAATTTCGTTACATCTTTCAATTCCAAACCAACCATTCCTCAAAAATACTCACAGTATCCTAGTATGAACCAATAGAGCCCGCCTAACGCTTTCTGTCGATATTGTAAGACGGCGGGGCATGACTTTATGGCCTGTAAAAAACGGGAATATTCTAATAAGTTTAGGTACCAAAACAATCCGTCAACCTCCCAATTCCAGCATAGGGCACAACCAAGGGTTAATTTTATAGAGCAGCCCAATTGTGAGGTCGACCAAGTAGAATTCCATGCTCTACATAATGATGACAAACCTTTAAACGATCAAGAGTCTCGTCACGGTGTCACTCGAGACTAAACCCAAAAGCCGGCACCAACCATTCCTTCCTCATATCCAACGACCACACGGGTAACCAGCCCCAAGCAAGAGTCCATCAATCCAAGGACCACACGGGTCACCAGCCCCAAGCAAGAGTCCATCAATCCAAGAACCACACGGGTAACAAGCCCCAAGCAAGAGTCCATCAATACAAGGACCACACGGGTAACAAGCCCCAAGCAAGAGTCCATCAATACAAGTTCCACACGGGTAACAAGCCCCAAGCAAGAGTCCATCAATACAAGTTCCACACGGGTAACAAGCCCCAAGCAAGAGTCCATCAATACAAGGACCACACGGGTAACTAGCCCCAAGCAAGAGTCCATCAACCCAAGGACCACACGGGTAACCAGCCCCAAGCAAGAGTCCATCAATACAAGGACCACACGGGTAAAAAGCCCCAAGCAAGAGTCCATCAATACAAGGACCACACGGGTAACAAGTCCCAAGCAAGAGTCCATCAATACAAGGACCACACGGGTAACTAGCCCCAAGCAAGAGTCCATCAACCCAAGGACCACACGGGTAACCAGCCCCAAGCAAGAGTCCATCAATACAAGGACCACACGGGTAACAAGCCCCAAGCAAGAGTCCATCAATACAAGGACCACACGGGTAACTAGCCCCAAGCAAGAGTCCATCAACCCAAGGACCACACGGGTAACCAGCCCCAAGCAAAAGTCCATCAATACAAGGACCACACGGGTAACCAGCCCCAAGCAAGAGTCCATCAATACAAGGACCACACGGGTAACCAGCCCCAAGCAAGAGTCCATCAATACAAGGACCACACGGGTAACTAGCCCCAAGCAAGAGTCCATCAACCCAAGGACCACACGGGTAACCAGCCCCAAGCAAGAGTCCATCAATACAAGGACCACACGGGTAACAAGCCCCAAGCAAGAGTCCATCAATACAAGGACCACACGGGTAACAAGCCCCAAGCAAGAGTCCATCAATACAAGGACCACACGGGTAACTAGCCCCAAGCAAGAGTCCATCAACCCAAGGACCACACGGGTAACCAGCCCCAAGCAAGAGTCCATCAATACAAGGACCACAAGGGTAACAAGCCCCAAGCAAGAGTCCATCAATACAAGTTCCACACGGGTAACAAGCCCCAAGCAAGAGTCCATCAATACAAGGACCACACGGGTAACAAGCCCCAAGCAAGAGTCCATCAATACAATTTCCACACGGGTAACAAGCCCCAAGCAAGAGTCCATCAATACAAGGACCACACGGGTAACTAGCCCCAAGCAAGTGTCCAATATCCCAAGGACCACACGGGTAACCAGCTCCAAGCAAGCGTCCATCAATCCAAGGACCACATGGGTAACCAGCCCCAAGCAAGTGTCCAATATCCCAAGGACCACAAGGGTAACCAGCCCCAAGCAAGTGTCCAGCTATCCAAGACCCATAACTCAAAAGCTCCTTCTTCAACAAGCGGAATCGAAATCTATGAAATAAATTTAGACACAACTAAAAGATTGTTACCACATGTTCTGCTCGATTTATCCGTCACGGATATCCCACTGTTTTTGCTTATTGATTCAGGGTCTGCCATATGTTTGCTAAAACAATCGAGTATCCAGAGGAACCTTAAACTAATAAAAGAACCTATTAAAGTTAAGGGCATAGACCCGGGCAATGAACCGACAACCACCGAGGGCCATTTTCCGTTAAAATTAAAATTAAATAAAACTATATCCACGTCATATAAATTCCACGTCGTAAAAAATATCAACTTACCATATGACGGTATCATAGGCTCTGAATATCCGCGTCATATAAATTCCACGTCGTAAAAAATATCAACTTACCATATGACGGTATCATAGGCTCTGATTTTCTTACCGCGTTTGGCTGTAAAATTGACTACACAAACGACACCCTGAAAATCGGTAAATTGGAAATAAAATTGCATTTCGTTGATCCATTTTATATAATTCCACCACGCACCGAAACTGTCATTGAATGTTCGGTTTGCGATACCAATCTTAAAGAAGGCCTTATCACGGACCAACACATATCAGAAAACTTGCTTATATCCAATTGTATCGTAAAAGTCAAAGAAAACAAACACGTTAATTTAACTATAGCCAGAACTTCAGAGTTTCCTGTCAACCTTAATCCAAATGTAAACCTTAAAGTTACACCTTTACACTCTGACGCAGTCCAAGTGAACACAAATTACTCTAACACAATTAATAGAACAAATGATGTAATAAACTCATTAAGAATAGAGCATTTGAACCAAGAAGAGTCCAACGCCCTCATTGAACTTTGTTCCCAATATTCCGACATTTTTCATCTGCCCGATGATAAATTAACCTATACATCCGCCCTAAGCCATCAAATAAAAACGAACAGCGAGACGCCCATCCATACTAAAACATATAGGTTCCCAGAATGTCATAAAAAGGAAGTTGAGACCCAAATCAACAAGATGGTCGACCAGGGAATTATAGAACCCTCATCCTCACCTTGGAGTTCACCAATTTGGATCGTACATAAGAAACTAGATTATATTTCTTTATGATTATATTTATTTATATTTTATATTCATAGATTATATTTATTTATAGATTATATTATATAGACTATCGCGCATTTAATGAGAATGCGCGTGACGCATCGGTCTGTGACGTTCATAGGCCGAGTCGATTATCTTAGTTTTAAAAATATTTAACATCGGTGTTTTATAGTCAGTTCCATCTCTAAGTTAATTTTGCCGTATAATTAATGTGTGGAAGTGTTTTCCAGTGAATATGTACTAAAATTAAAAAGAAACTAACAAATGATCCTAGGTGGACTGTAAACTGCTGCTGCTGACATACCCTCCGAGTTAAAAATAAAATATTATGTACGTACAAACAATTAGAAAAAAAGTATTAATTATTGCCGAGAGCTCTAATTGGATCAATTCAGTGTATTTTGTTCGCCACAAAACAATACATGTAAAATCGTGGATAAAATTATCAACGGATCTAAGCACAACGCCATCTTTACACGAACAGTGATATTAATACCTTTGCACTTACAATTAATAAGAAAATGCCTAAGTGCGGGTACTGTGGTAAATTTTTATCCAACGCGGACTGTGTGAGGTGCTCTAAATGCGCAAATAATTTTCATCGTACTTGCTGTTCTGTACCGACGGGGCCAACACCTCAAGGATGGGCGTGCCAAGGCTGCAAAGTCAAAACCAAAACAGACCCGACGTCATCCTCGAGGGCATCAAAAACGTTATGTGGTGATATGTCGTCAGAAAAGTCAACCCCTCAATCAGATCTAAGTGAGAATACACCCACAACGAACAACCACATGCTACGGGAGTTAATGCAGGAGATAAGAGATCTGCGCAGTGAGCTGAGCAAAACAAGACCTGAGATTGCGGACTGCAGGAGGGAGATTCTAGACTTCAAAGCAGAGCTACATTCATGCAGCGCACGTTTAACTGCCTTGGAAGACAAAGTGTCTACACTGGAGACGAGCTGCGAAGTAAAATCTCCCGGCAATGTGGAGAAGCTCGAAAACACGATTACCGAATTGAAGCGACAATTGAACGAGCGTGAACAAGTATCTCTGCATAACGATCTGGAAATCTCCGGCCTACCTGAAGAAAAAAATGAAAACATCTTGCATGTAACCGGGCTTATAGCTGTAAAGCTAGGCATGAAGTTGGAGGACCGGGACGTTGTATTCGCGGAGCGGGTGGGCTTCTCGCGGTGCAACCGTGCCGCTGAGGACGCGACCGCGTCGCCACGCCCACGCGCCATCGTCGTTAGGCTGGCGCGCCGAGCCCTGCGCGACGACTTGCTGCGTGCTGCGCGTGTGCGCCGCGGCCTCACCTCGGCCGACATCAGCATGCCGGGGGAGCAGCGCCGGTTCTTCGTCAACGAGCGCCTCACGCGGCTGAACCGAAACCTGTTTGGCATGGCGCGGGAAGCGGCATCACGCGCCCAGTGGAAATATGTTTGGACGAGAAATGGTAACATTTTTGCTAGAAAGGATGACGGTAAGGTAGCCGAGCGAATTAAAAATGAAAATGACACAAAGAAAATTTTTATATCTTGATTTGTTGGTCTATGTATTTTTTGCAATTTTTTTCTATTATCTTGTATGAAGTTGATTGTATTCAGTATGTCATTCAGTTGAATATTGCTTTATTCAATATGCCACAACAATGTTACTTTTTCACAAGAAAAAATTATTTGCTCCATACTTGTATCTTTTTTATATTTGTAATCGCAGGAAATTCTCTTTGTAGCACGTCTTTGCCGTTTAGAATATTTTTTTACTTTATAATTATTTTAATCGAATATGTTTTGTGTTGCGTTCTGTGCCGTCTTTAAGGCAGGGCCCGCAGGGCTCCCGGCCCGAGGCCCCGAGGCAGGCAGGGGCCCCACAATTCTGAAAATTTTCGATATACAACAACAAATTTTATAACATAATAAGAAAAATATCAAATCACACACTTGGTAAAATAGAAACAAGATTTAGAAAATTTGTTTAAAAATTTATTTTTGCACTAAAATAACAGTAATTATATACAGCTTAAAAAACTTTTTTTTCTCGATTTCTTCGCAGCAAAATTAGATATGAGTTCATCAAAATCAATCGATTTTAATAAGTCCGAGTCTATACTCATTAAACTTAGATGATTCAATCGTGACTGTGACATTGTGCTTCGATGATCGGATTTTATCAACTTTAATCTAGAAAATGATCGTTCACCAGCACAATTGATGATCATTAGGGTAAGGAATATTCGGAGACTTATTTCAATATTTGGGAATGTAGACGTCAGAAATTCTTTCTTCAGTTGCAAGTATAGATCAGGAATAAATAATTCTTCGTTCTTTCGTGTATCACGAAGATAATGTTTATAATGTAAACATTCTGATATTAAATTTTCTGCAGAAATGTCTTGATCATATTTTCTGGCAAGCTTTTCGCAGCATTCTTTTATTCCTTCGTATGTCATGTTTGGTAGAGCAGTAAAAAACTTGAAGTTATCATTCACCGTTTCGTAAGCAGTTTTTCTGGTTTTCAAATTGGAACAAAGTGAATCGATTATCGGATAAAAAATCTCTATTTTGAGCTTTTCATCTCCAGTAAATTGTGTATGTTCACTCTCTCCTTCAAAGCGAGTAAGTTTTACGCTTCTTCTTCGATTTCTTGGCTCAGATGTAGATTCACTTTCGCAGATATCAGTAAAGCTTTTTGCTTTTTCTAAAAACTCATCGAATTTATCCCTGATATCCAATAAATACAATTCTAAGGAATTTAAAAGACTGCATGCTATATACAAATCCATATTTTCTTTTTGTAAATTTTTAGATGTATCATTAATACGTGTCAAGATTTCGTGCCATACCACAGTTATAAAGACATTTTCAAATTTTGTAATTTGCTTTAAAATGGTCTTAGCTTCAAGTCTAGTCTCGTTAGACTGCGTATCATCCTTTGATAAATCATCTAGAGCTTTCGTAATATCTGTATGACCTGTGAAAAGAGCGATGATTGCATCAGCTCGGGCTGACCATCGAGTAGCGGATAAAGATTTAACGACTTTTTTTTTCGTTCCTAAATATGACAATAGTTTTTGCCATCTATAAGTCGATCCTGATAAAAATGTGTACAAATTTTGTACGATATAGAAATACTTAACGACTGCATTAACACATTCAGCTGCCTTAACGCCGACTAAATTTAACGAGTGCCCGGCACAAGGAATATAATCAGCATACTTATTGATTTCCCTTATCCTGGTTTGCAGTCCTGAATAGCGTCCAGACATATTCGATGCGTTGTCATAAGATTGACCTCTACAGTCATTTATATCAATATCATTATCTTTAAAAAATTTGACTACAACCTCTGTTAAATATTCGGCATTATGACCTTCTATAGGAACGAACATTAAAAAACGTTCGATAGGCCCCTGATCGGTAACGTAGCGCACGGTGAACGTTAATTGATCTAGATGAGTGATGTCCGGCGTAGAATCCACAGAAAAAGAATAATATTTTGCCTTCTTCAACTCACTTATAATGCAAGCAAGAACTTTTTCCCCCCATAAGGCCTATAAATTCCTCACAAATATTAGCTGATAAGTATGATGTTACTCCATGTCCTTTATTTCCGTAGGTATTAATGTGCTCTTTAAGGAAAGGGTCATATTCGCTCAGTAATTCTAAAATACCTAAGTAATTGCCATTTTGACTAGATCCGAATCGTTCGTTCTCCCCTCGAAAAGCGAGACCTCGTGAAGCAAGAAACTTTATAGTGTCAGTTATTCGACGTAATACTTGAATCCAATAATTTTTCTCATTTTTTTGTTGAATCGTTAATGCATTTTCTAAACTACCAGTTTCTCTTCTCCGTTTAGAATAAATAGTTAAAGTTTGTTTATGAGCTTTGCTTTGCTCATGCTCCGTAATTCGCTCTGGGTGTTTCCAATCATTAAATCCGTAAAATGTAAATTGATCTTTTTCAGATGAAAAAAGTCGACATACAAAGCAATATATACGTCCAGTTGATGGCGAATACGATAACCACTCACGCTCTACTATTTCATTATTTTGTAGTTTCAATTGAAATAATGATTTGTTTAGAGTTCTCACTTTTTGTTTATCTCCTTCTTGGTAAATCCGTGCAGATTTTGAGAAATCTTTATCCTTATTGCTGCATAAACCTGGATTTTTTTGCAACCAGTATAATCGTAACTTCTCGTTGATTTCGCCCCATAACGCAATATCAGTCGAATAACTTTCAATTTTTTCTGACGTGCTTCTCAATGCTGCCTCCTCTATTAAAATAAAATATATTTTTGTAAATCGCTTTTAATTGAAAAAAATATTTAAAATTATTCAGCTTTTTTAGAATCTAAATATTTACAATTTGAAACTCTTTATTTACCTTCTGTTCTATGATTTATAAGAACTTGTGTAGCTACTGATAATTCCGACTGTTCTGAAGGATTCAAATCGACTGATTCGTTTTGAATAACATTTTCCTGTAAATCAGCGGTACCTTTTGGCGTTTCATCATTTTTGCCTAATAAATAAAATGCAATGATCTTATTATCATACTGTTAGCACGGTTTGTTTCATAAATTAATTTCATAAAAATGATATTAAATCGACTTTTCATAAAAAAAACTTTTGCTACATGCGAACAACAATGAGGTTATAGGACTCAATTAATGAACTAATCACTCTTAATTCAAATAATATATAGTATTACTTACTAGTAATGTCATGTTGTTTTAAAAATCCAGTAATTTTTGGTAACTTGTCTATTTTCTTTTGTTCTTCTTTCGCTTTTCGTTTTTTTGCAGCACCACTTTCATAAACACGATTCATGATTTTGATGTACTTCAAATGATTCGATAAACAATACTAAATTAACTGTTGCTACATCGCGTGAAAATCTGGTAATGAACTAATGAACCTGCTGGCTGTTTCACGTGTCGAAACACGGACGTTGACTATTCATTTTCTCACCAAAAACAAAAGCAAGCTTAAACAAGTTTCTTTCAAAACAATCGCGCTTCTGCTTGCGCGCAAGAGCGCGCATGCGTAAGAATCCGAATGAAGATTTTGGCGCGTTAGTTTGAATATTGTAATTGAGAAAACGTTTACATGGCATTATAAACATTACATTTAATCGTTTGTTTAAAGAAATTAAAATATACGAAAATTGTAAATTGTAAGAAATTAAATGTATGCATGGCTAAAATTACGGGTATTTAAAACAAAGCAAATAAGTTAATTGTAAAGTAAAAATGAATTAAGAAATAAGTTGAAATGCCAAGTGTTCGTTTGAGAAGCCATTGAGAACTGAGGTCGATCCGGAACGACGAAATATTGTAGTCCGATCTAATACAGCGGGGACAGTTTACGGCACTTCCTCGAAGAAAAACCGATAGCCCTTGTTTATTAAACAAGATTCGGCGCAGCATCGCGCTGTAGTTATAGACTTGGTATGCAGTGGCTCGCTAACCAATGCTGTTATAGGCTATGATGTCACGGATGACGTCACTTTCATATATTTGTATATGAATAAATATAAGTATTGTTCTTTGTATAGATTATAATATATGGTTTTCATTCAATTTTATTTAAATTAGAATTGGTGGGGTATTAGTTTTTTAGATTCAAAAAATTTATTTATTGAACTCTCATATGTGGGGTGTTAAGAGACGGGGTTACGATTTAGCCTATTGCGTTATTGTAAACTGAAAAATGATAAAGTTAAAATTTAAGGATTTTCCATCCCTTACATAGGCCCCAGCCAGTACCTTGGCCCATAGCCTCGTTGATCCTAAAGACGGCACTGGTTGCGTTGCAATGCTGATTGTCCGAGTTTTCACTAAATATTCTCCTTGTAATATATCTTTTCCGTTTATAATCTTTTTTTTCTATATACGTATTCTAATCGACTATGTTTTGTGTTGCGTTGCAATGCTGATTGTCCGGGTTTTTACTTACGATAAAGCTCAATTTATTCACTTTCGCATAATACAATTATTAGTGGCAGTATATATGGGTGGAAGTATATTTAGGCGTTCTTTAATTATTAGGTCTTTTTAGATACAAATTTTAAAGTTGATCATGCGCACACTATCGAAACGTTTTTTATTTACTCTAATAGGCGTTGTTATTCTTATTAATTCTTTTTTTTTTTTGGTTAAATGTAAATATTTCAAATTTTTATTGTAATTGTTTTGGTTTTCTCAACGTCTGCTCGTTAAATACGAATCACGAGGAATTTATCGCAGCGATGGAACGTCACTCGGTGGACATAATGGCGCTGAACGAGACATGGCTGCGTACGGGAGAAGAAGGCTGCACCCCTCGTTTGCCCGGCTACAGTCTGCGCCACACGCCGCGACCGCTGAGCGTGCGCAATGGCCGCGGCGGAGGCGTTGGGTTCTACATAAGGCATGGCGTAAATGTGCACTCTTATCACCATCCGGTGGACCCTTCGCACACGGCTGTGGAACAGATGTGGTTAACTCTTAACACTGGGACAGGAAAACGTGCTATCGGAACAGCATATCGCCCGCCTTGGCTCGACGTTGATTTATTTTTCGATGCAATTACTAATGTAATTATAATAGTTAATACTATAAGGCCCATAGCACACGGCGTATTTAAAACGCGCAGGAGACGCGCGTTTCAGGAACGCGCGTCTTCGGCGCCGTAGACGCTGATTGTTGCGTTTGCATTGATGATACAAGCGCGCGCATGAAACGCGTATACGCGCGTTTGAAGCGATACAAACGCGCGTACAAGGAGCGGAGTAGGGGCAGGGGGGGCGCTCACGCCACCACTGCACCTGCACCGCCCGTGCCTCAGTTGCAATAATAGTTTATTGTGTGCTGCGCGTGTATTTGGTTTAAAATGGAACCCTTCGACACCGACCGCTTCATAATAGAAATAAACAATCGTCCCACTACATGGAATTCACTACTGCCCGAATATTCAAACAAAGTGTTAAAAAGAAATGCTTGGGATGAATTGTGCCAAATTTTTTATAACAATTTCAAAAGAAGTGGTATTTACAACCGATACCTGGGAAGATCTTATCCTGACGAGGTATTTTTGTGGCAGCAAACAAGTTTTGATGCTTTTGTTAAATACACGATGACATTGTTGTCAAAAATTCAGTCGTCTTGTAACTTCGTTATTACACAGACGTGCAAATAAACATGTTTCGACCATGGGAAATATCAAATAGTGCATCTACAAGTGATGAAAATAGTGTTCAGCGTAGAAAAAGACATTTAAGTTCAGACGCTCAAGACATAGTTTTGAGTGTTTACAATAAGCTTTTGAAACGCATGGGTGATAAGGGAGTGATTAAAGAGACATCGGAATTAACAAACGTGCCTATAAGAACTGTTTGTAGAATAGTGTTAGCAGGACATCTTCCTCGTAAACGGACCAAGATAAGTTTTAAAAGAATTGATAATTTTACAGAGGAATATGTGAGGAGGACTATTTACAATTTTTACCTCAACAATGAGATTCCAACGTTACGTGAGATTTATCAATCATTGATGAGAAGTGAAGCTGGTTTTGAATATTCAGAAACTACACTCTGGAGACTATTAAAAAAACTTGGATTCAAGTATGGAAAATTAGATGAAAGAAGAACTGTAATGGAAAGTCCTCGACTTTTATTACTAAGGGAAAAAATTTATTAATGAAATACGTTTACGAAGGTCGGCAGGAAAAAATATAATATATTTAGACGAAACATGGTTTGACACTCACGATACTCTAAAAAAAGGGTACACAGACAATTCACCAAGTTGTACAACTAAAGCTCCATGTTCTAGGGGTAAACGTTTAATAATATTACACGCAGGCGGTGAACAGGGCTGGATACCAGGGGCTTTACTGATCTCTAGCAAACATTTGAAAAGCTCTAGTGCAGACTATCATGAAGATACGAGTATGGATTCTGGATTATTCGAGAAATGGTTCACTGATCAGCTTTTGTCTAATATTCCCAGTAGCAGTGTGATTGTTATGGATAACGCATCATACCACAGCCGACAAATAGAAAAAATTCCCAGCACAAACACTAGGAAAAGTGACATAATAAGTTTTTTAAGAAGTCATAACATTTCTGTGCCAGAGAAATCAACAATGAAAAGTTTGTTGGAAGTAGTCAAAAACAATTATTTTGAAAAAAAAAATATGTGGTCGATGAATTAGCACAAGAGGCTGGTCATGAGATAATGAGACTCCCACCTTATTATTGTATATTGAACCCAATTGAGTTAATGTGGAGTCAAATAAAAAAACTGTCCGTAAGTCAAACGTTACGCCTACAATAGGGGAAAATGTAATCCAAAGTGTACGAAACGTAATAAATTCTACAAATCCCATTTTTTGGAAGAATGTTTGTGACCATGTCATAAGAGTGGAAAACGAATTTTCGAGGGATCGGATACAACCATTTATAATAAATACGTGTGAGGACACAGATACCGATGAATGTTCTTCAGAGTGATCGATTAAACAAAACATTAACAAGTTGTTATAAGTATTTAAAATAGTTAAGTTAAAAGTAATAAAGGTTTTTTATCTACAATTTAATTTGTTTTAATGTTCAAGTACCAAAATTCGTCGTTACAGTTGTTCAGTATTATCAACAGATGCTTAACTTCAAGTGTTAAAGCAATAAAATAATCACACAACAATAGATTAACATTACATCTGTAATTGCTAAGTCTCAAGTGGAATCCTGCCATCCTATTTGAAATGAACTATAATATTAATGCTAAGCACTGAGACTTGCCAATAAATATTTCTTTAATTTATTTTTAAATATGTTTTTTACTGGTTCACGTCGAATGTCCTCAGGCAAACTGTTGAAAAAGTACGGTAGTCGTTTCTTTAAAGTTCTATCCCCGAAGTAGTTATTTACTTTTGGTACAACAAATTTGCCTGCAGACATCGACCGTATACCCTGACCATACTTTACCAGTATTAGAGTACAGTCTCGACAGTTGTATCTCGACAGTTGGAATATTACATTTGATGGATGGTAAAGATGATCTCTTGATCTCTACAAGATGCAGGTGTGTACAAGCTAGATTGTGAATGTGGTCTCTCTTACATAGGTCAAACAAAGAGATCTATAAAAACCCGCGTGAAGGAACATATAACTGATGTGAAGCACCGACGCTCCGGGAAGTCTGCAGTCTGCGAACATGTTCAAGATCGTCCCCACCATTACATTAGATTTGATAAACCACAAATTCTCGCAAAAGAACACCGATTCCTACCAAGGATGATATGCGAGGCTATTGAAATTAAAAAACATCCAAATTTCAATAGAGAAGATGGTTGGGTGCTACCATCTGCTTGGGATCCTATAATGAACAAAATTAAACCCAAACCCAAGCATACCACTGCAAGACTTCATGATACTATAAGCTCGTTTTGCGTAAATCGAACCAAAAATTAATATTAAAAAACTGAAGGTAGCCGGACTAACTATGACATTGGGACGTCAAACATCTCAGTCCCCCCGTGACCATGGGCGCTGTAAAGCACCCGAAACGTCGGGATAATAATAAAAATAAATTAAAGTAATTAAACGCGATAAAATCCGTAAATAATAGTTTTATTCAATGTGTAGTGTTCGCGTAAATTTAAGAAAATCATTATATTTTGCAGATTTTAAATAGTTTTGTGTAATCGCCTCTACAAATAGCTTTAGTTTTTTTTATTAACGAGCAACTTTAAAAATCTAATTTGTAATGCTTGAAGCCTATCAATGTAAGTTTTAAATGTAAGACCATAACTGTCAAGAGCGTATCCCAAAATCGAATCTACCAATGAAAAATATAAGCATTTTAACGTAGCAGAAGGAACTTTAAAGCTTAAGTGATAAAATTTGCATAGGAGTAATCTTAACTTATTACATACATAATGGCTGGACCACGAGAAGTTAGTATCAACTTTAACACCGAGGTAGGTTACACAATCGACTTTTTCAATAGGCTCACATCGACAATTATTTAGACCATTATGGAGGCACTCAAAGTTATGAGTATACATTTGAGGAGACGAGTCAGTAGGACGTAGATAAGGCGACTGAATGATAAGATACTTGGTTTTATCTGAGTTTAAGACGATACCATTATCATGGGACCATTTAACTACTGAGTCTATGTCTTGCTGTAATAGGTGACATGTCTCCATGAGATTAGTACCAGCACGTAATGTACATAGGTCATCTGCGAACATGTATGCAGAGCTATGCTGAAGTACGTCACATAAGCTGTTAACATGCAGTAAGTAGCAAATAGGCCCACATCCCGAGCCTTGTGGCACCCCGCACCTCACCTCAGTTGCCTTACTAAACGTGTCACCAACCTTTACACGGAAAATGCGTGATGCAAGATAGTCACGGAACCACTGGTTTAACGGTTGTCCCACGCCACATTCGTCCATTCCATTTAAGAGTGTTTCTGTTTCTAAGGTATCAAATGCTTTTTTGAAATCATAAAAAATAGCAACGACAAATTTTTTATCTCCTAAATATGAGTTAATTTCGTCAGTAAATTTTGATAATAATGTATTCGTACTTTTTCCCCTTTGAAAACCGTGTTGACGTTCATTTAATATGTTATTTTTTTGTAAATAAAATCCAAGTTGATTTGTTATACATTTCTCAATAATTTTATCAATACTAGATAATATAGCAATTGGTCTATAGTTTGAAAAAGATTTACGATCACCCTTTTTTATGGACTGGACGAATTATAGCTTCTTTTAATTTATTCGGATATCTATGGTGCTTTACCGACAAGTTAACTATATTAGCTATGACAGGACTTATTTTGTCAACAACTAACTTTAAGTCTGACATCCGTACGAGATCTGTTCCCGGCGATTTATTTTTATCTAATTGATTAATAACACGTTTGACTTCTCCACTACTGACCGGTTGCCATCTCATACATACGTCAGGTCTATCCACGTAATTGTCCCTCACTAACCATTTTTCCGTAAATGTGTGCCTTATGAGGTCGACTTCATTTAATAAGTTATCAGCAAACTTATCACAAATTTCTTTTACACTACCTTGGTTTCCCATATTAGAAAGTATTAAATCGTCTATTGATTTTCTTTCATTACCCAGTAAACTATTTATCTTATCCTATATTTTCTTTATATTTTTATTACAGTCTAGTATACTTTGTTTATCATATTTCATTTTACATTTAAAAATAGCCTTACTACATTTATTCCTATATTTAGTATAATTTAATCTCTTTATCATATTTTTTGGTTCATTGCACCATATAACAAATAACCTATCTCTTTTTAAAATCATCCCTTTTAAATTTTCACTTATCCATCCTTTATTTCTAACATTTTTATTTACCCCAACCGTTTGCGATTTGTAACATTCATTATATATATTAGTAAAAATACTAGAAAAAGCCTCGTACAACTCAACTGGGCACTCAATATTCAACAAATGATCAAAATCTGTTAATAGTAATTTTTCTCTAACTAAACGATTATTTAGAACGCATCTATTGACAGGTCGCATAGGCGTACGACTATCGGAGTGGGTGATATGACTCACGGAAGGAGCGCGTTTCCATTGTATCGCTGCCGATACATAGTAATGGTAAGATATCTTATGTTGTATTACAGCTGATTCAACTAATGACAAAGGTGCCCTTATATAAATATGGTCCAAACACGATTCTACAATGTTACCCATGACTATTTCCCTTCGTGTTACATCGCATATGCACCTGGCAAAATCATATTCCGCCATTATATTTTCATACAATTTGACATTGTTATCTTGATATTTTAAAAGATCGATATTTATGTCACCACAGAATATTGCTTTTGAGTGCTTAGGTAATTTGCTAAATAAATTTCTTAATTCAACAAAAAAATCACGAATTCTGTCTTGGTTGCGGAAACGAGGCGGCCTATATATAGAAATTAAATAAATGTGCTCCCCATTAACGTTGAGTGCAATGGAAACGCACTCCGCCGAGCGCATAACACTACTCGCGAGCTCAGCCGTTTTGCTTACATGCGCAGTGAGCTTCGCCCGGGAATACACAAGTACACCTCCGCCGTTACGTCCTTGTCGGGTATAAATATTTACTTTGAAACCAGGGATTTTGTAGAAAGATAATACAGAATAATTAATGTTTGGTTCAGTTATCACAATGATATCCAATTGGCTCAAATTACTACAGAGAGTAACTAGGAATCCATTAAAATGTTTTTTTAAAGATCGTATATTCACATGTACTAAACGTAAGTCCTTGATATTGTGTACTTGTTGCACCCACGTATTTATGCTATCAAGACACGTATAACTTACAGATTCATCGCGTAATATGGAGTCGATATTGCTTATGTCCGTGAATTTATATGAAAAATAAACACTATAAGCACTGGAGTTAGTAATATTTTCACTTTTTGTTAAGTAGATCACAAATGTCACTTTCAGCTCGCACGCATATTGTTTTTTCACCTTCACATTTTTTGACTAGAATTTTTCCGTTCGAGACCCATATGTATTTATAAATACCTTGAAGTTTTTTTTATAGAAGAGGGGGGCAAACGAGCATGTGGCTCACCTGATGTTAAGTGACTACTGCCGCCCATGATCAACCGCAACACCAGGGGAATTGCAAGTGCGTTGCCGGCCCTTTAGAAAGGAGTAAGCTCTCTTCTTGAAGGTCCCCAGGTCGTATCGGTCCGGAAAAATCACCGGTGGTAAATTATTCCACAGAGAGGTTGTACGCGGAAGAAAACTCCTTTTGAAACGTACAGTGGTGGACCGCCAAGCATCCAGATGGTGTGGATGGTATCGGGACGTTTGCCGTGTAGTGCGTTCACGAAATTTGGCGGCTGGGATTAATCCGAACAATTCCTCAGAGTACTCCCCGTGATAGATGCGATAAAATACGCAAAGAGATGCAACATCTCTTCGCAGCGCCAGTGAATCGAGCTGAACAGAAAGGACTCGGTCGTGGATGATTCGAACCGCTCTGCGCTGGATGGGGTCAAGTGGAAGGAGCTGGTACTGGGGAGCCCCAGCCCAGAGATGGGAACAGTATTCCATGAGCGGCCGAACCTGCGCCTTGTAAAGTTGCAGGCGGTGTGCCGGCATGAAATACTGTCCCGCTCTGCTGAGCACGCCAAGCTTTTTAGAGGCCAATTTGGCCTTCCCTTCCAAGTGACCACGAAACTGCACGTCACTCGATATGTCGACGCCGAGGATTCCGATACTGGCTGAGGCAACAAGGGGAGTGCCTTGAAACTGAGAGGATACGACAAAGGGGTTCTTTTTAGCGGTTAACGCGCAAACTTGTGTCTTCTGGGGGTTAAACTGGACTAGATTTAGTCGCCCCCAATCCGAGACTCTGTCCAGCAGAGACTCGACTTCAGACACAAGTTTGTCCCGGCACTCAGAGACGTTTTCCCGAGAAATATTGGCTCGGCCGGTGTAAAGAGCATCACCAGTGCTGTCATCTGCATAGCAATGAATGCTACGGGTTTGCAACATATCATTGATATGCAGAAGAAACGGCATTGGCGATAGCACGCAGCCCTGTGGAACACCAGCATTAATAAGCTTGCAATCGGAGCTTGCACCGTCTACAACGACCTTGATGCTCCGATCTGCAAGAAAACTGGTGATCCAATCGCACAATTTCTCGGGAAGCCCATAGGAAGGGAGTTTCGAAAGAAGCGCTTTGGTGCCAAACCCGATCGAAGGCCTTCGCAATGTCCAAACTAACGGCCAATGCCTCCCCCTTGGACTCTACTGCCTCCGCCCATCTGTGAGTTAGGTAGACCAGAAGATCACCAGCTGACCTACCACGGCGAAAGTTGTTTCTTAGTACACCATAGTAGGGCTCGTGTTGTCTTGGTCAAATCTTCATTTATGTAGATTTTATTCAAAGCCGAACCATTTGTAATCATATTACTCGTCGTGTCTGATAAGTTGCGACGCTGAGCAAGCCAGCTGTCTCTCGACCTGGTACCTGTAGTCTTAAAGCCCACGATAATTGGCGGTGGTTTTTTGCTTTCTTTTAGTGATCGAGTACGTCTAGCCCATTCTATATCCGAACTGCTCACATTGATAATATCGCCTATTTTTGAGACAATCTCTGTGACATTTTCACCGGGAAGCTGTTCAACGCCTACAATCTCGATATTGTGTTTACGAGATACCTGCTCAAATTCGTGTAATTTTTGTTCGAGGGCGGTGTTTTATTTTTGCAAATAGACGATTTTTTTTGTTGACATCAGCGACAGTTTTCTCAAGCTTATGTATTTTATCTTTTGATTGTTCATGTTCAACTATTAATGTATCATACTTATCGGAAAGCA
Organism: Parnassius apollo; assembly: GCA_907164705.1. Classification (NCBI taxonomy): domain Eukaryota; kingdom Metazoa; phylum Arthropoda; class Insecta; order Lepidoptera; family Papilionidae; genus Parnassius; species Parnassius apollo. Next base: position 108,398 of record CAJQZP010001208.1, on the reverse strand, counting down.
TACTCAAACTTTGCGTAATTGTATCAAGTTCTTTTTTTGAATCCGGGAATGGCAGATACTTTTAGCTAGTATTTCCTTGAGAATTTTAGTATGTAGAATAGAATAGAATAGAATAGAATATCGTTTATTTCTTAGTATATGGTAATTACAGATGTTGAAATTATAGAATGATTCACATATACTACCGTATCCGGTGTAGAAATATTACAATTAGAATAATATTTAACACTTTATAGTACTTATTTAGACAAATTTATACATTTATAACATTATATAGGAATTATCAATTGTAGATATATATTATTATTATTATTATTAATACAATATTGGGAGCATTCATTTATGTATAATTTATAAATTTATAATCTATGAAATCGTTAACAGAATAAAAACACATATCCAAGAGCCAAGAAAATATTGCACGTTTAAATTTATTTATAGGCAACTGTCTAATCTGTGGTGGCAGCTTATTAAAGATTGTTATTGCCATGCAGTGGGCATTACGACTATACAAATAAAGTCTTTGGGATGGTGCCACCAATTGGTTTGGGTTTCTGTCTTGGATCCTCTTGGAAACACGTTCATTTATTGGAAATAGATAGGAATATCTCTTAACGAACAAACATATTTCAAAAATGTAGAGACAGGGCAGTGGAAGTATCTTTAATTTTTGAAATAATGGCTTACAATGATCTAAATAATTAGCGCCACACATGGATCTAATACATTTTTTTTGTGCTTTAAACGCCCTGCCTATATTCACTGAATTACCCCATATAACTAATCCATAGCGAAGTACTGAAGAGACGTACCCATGATATGCACTGAGGACTGTTTCTTTACTGGCTGTGAGTCTTAGTTTGCGAAGAGCAAATACAAATTTATCGAGTTTACTACACACTTTATCTACATGTTCTTTCCAGTTCAATTTACCATCAATAATTATACCTAAAAATAATGTAGATTGTACTGGTTGCAAAACAGTATTATTATATTGTATTTTAACAGGGTGGCACTTTGAATTTAGAGTTTGGTACTGTATTAATTTAGTTTTATTTAAATTGACATGTAGATTATTCTCTTGTAGCCATTGCACTGCATTTTGTAACTCATTATTAGTTTCAAATTCGAGATTATTTTTGTTTAAACAGCTTATGGTTAGTGTAGTGTCGTCAGCAAACAATGTGCATTTATGTTTTAGGTTACTACAGAGATCATTAATATAAATAATGAATAAAAATGGCCCTAGAATGCTGCCCTGCGGCTGGTTTAAGTTCAGATTATATGTAATTTTCGAATTATTTTCTATTTTTGAGAGTAACGTTCTTTGCTGGCGATTCGACAGATAGCTTTTAAACCAATCATGTGACTTTCCTCTAATTCCATACCTCTCAAGTTTGAAAAGTAATCGTTTATGCGAGACAAAGTCAAATGCTTTGCTCATATCTAGAAATATTGATATTGTCGACATTTTGTTATTAAGTGCTTCTGTGACCAGCTTAACTAAATTAAAGCAAGCTAGTGTAGTGGAACTACTTTTTCTAAATCCAAATTGATTGTCAACAAGAATTTTATTCTTATTAATATAATTACTAATTTTATCATGCATTACTTTTTCAGAAATTTTTGCCATTATTGGTATTAATGTGATAGGCCTATAATTATCAATGTTTGTACGATCACCTTTTTTAAATAGAGGTCTAATTACGGATATTTTTTAGTCTTGTAGGAAATATTCCTTGTTCTAACGACAAATTAATTATGTAACTCAGAGAAATTGCTATATGTTTAGCACTTAATTTAATTATTCTTGTTGTGAGTTCATCATAACCGGTAGCGTGTGTATCATTCAAAGTGTTAATAATTTTCATAACGTCAGTGTCGGTTACTGGGGTTAAAAACAAGCTATCTCTTTGAGCGGGAATATTAATGTTATTCAAGTCATTATTCAATTCATCAAAATTATCTTTATGAGTAAGTTCAATAAAATAGTTGTTAATAAGGTTACATATATCATTAGGGTTATTAATAGTTTTATCTTGGTAAACTAAGTTTTCAATATTACTTTTATCAACAGAACTATCAAAATTATGTTTTATAATAGACCATGTCGCTTTACATTTATTTTTAGAGTTAAAAATATATTTATCATTATTTATTCGTTGAGACTTTGATATACATTTCTTTAATATTTTAGAATATATAAGATAATTTTTCTTGTGAAAGTTTTTGCTTATAGCATCATGTATATATTTATAATATAATGTTCTTTTTTTTAATGCACGATAATTTTAATCCCTTACTTATCCATTTATTTTTTACAGGTTTATTGCCTTTCTTAACGCGTATTACGGGAAAACACAATTTGAAAAAAAGAGTATAAAGGTCATGAAAAACGTTAAACGACTTGTTGCAGCATGTTTCTCTGTATACTTCATCAAAACTTAAAGCTGTTATGCATTCTAGAAATTTATTAATGTTATTTTCATTGAAATCTCTCACAGTCTCATACCAAAATTTTATTGATTTAACATTATTGTTATTTTTTGGAAGATAGAAAATTAATGATTGACCTGTATCATGGTCCGAGAGAGCTAAGTTATGTATATTAGTATTCACATTATTGGTTGAAATATTACTGGCTATTTGGTCAATACTAGATTTTCTTCTAGTAGGTAAGTTTATGTGAGTTAGCAAATTAAAGTTCTTGAGGACTGATATTAATTCCTTTTTCTGCGTATTCTCTTTGAGAACGTCTATGTTCCAATCTCCACATATAACGATATGTTTTTTACTATTAAGAGTTAATTTGAATAACACAAGTTCTAGATTTTTAAAAAAAAAATTTAGCACCCTAAAACGTGGGCACGCGACATGGGCTGGCTATCTTCACGGCGCACGTTGGGCCAATCTGAAAAAAAGGAACTTATGAATTAAAAATTTGTCATCATATCTCATTAAATATTCGTTTTTAGAAAAAATTACAATTAATAAATGTTGATTGTATTGACGGCTTCTGTCGATTGGCTGCACAAAAAATTGACGTTTCGAAAAAAAAAATCGTAAGTTCCTTTTTTCAGATTCGGCCCACCGTGCGGCGGTACATAGAACAGTAAAACAGTAGAACATGTAATTAGGTAGGTACCCTAAATTTTAGAATCTTGCCATGGTACTGCACCTTCATCGCTAATAAAATAATCAGTGTACATATTTCGTATCGTAGTTCCGCTTAATTGTCCCTGTGACCGTCTTGCACCAATCGAAATCATTTATATAGAATATCAATATGTCGAAATCACTCAAGTAGACGGTCGACCGCTTCGTTCAACGTATAGCCCCTTAATAAGAGGAACTCCGCAGGGAACGATCTTATCTCCTCTATTATTTGTACTCTACACAACAGATATCGTACTGTATAAAATCTTGCAAATATCACTTATACGCGGACGATTTACAAATATATATTTCTTTTAAATCTAACGAATGGCGCTCGGCAGTGCAGTCGCTTAACGAGGACCTTGGTAGAATATTGGAATGGTCAACAAATAATTGTCTAATTCTTAATCCTACTAAAACAAAGTATATAGTATTCGGATCGAAATTTCATGTAAATAATGTTCCCCTTGATTGTGAAGTGAAGTTAGGTGCTGAGGTTTTAGAACGTGTCTTTGAGGCTCGTAACTTCGGCTTAGAGTTAGACTCAAATTTTCGATACGAGAACCATATATCAAAAGTAGTTCGCAACTGTTTTTATAGATTAAAAGTCCTGTATAAGGTTCGACAGTATCTAAGTGAAGTACTTCGGGTACGCCTAGTAGATTCACTCGTTCTATCTAAATTAAATTATTCCGACACAGTTCACGGCCCATGCTTGTATGTAAGAACAGAAAAGTTGATTCAACGGGTTCAAAATGCTTGCGCTCGCTTCTGTTTTAGAATTCCACCCCGTAGTCACGTAACACCCTTTTTGAATCAACACAACATTTTAAACATGAGACACCGCAGACAGCACCATTTAGCATGTCTACTTTTTGGCATTTTGAGATCGCAGACACCTAGTTATCTTAGCAGCAAATTAGAATGGAGTAGAGGGAACATCAGCGGTAATCGCAGTCGCCACCTAAAAATACCGCGACATAGATCCGCAATGTTTAGAGGCAGCTTTCGATACGCAGCAACCAAATGCTGGAATAACATCCCACCACCAATTAGGAACGCACAAACGAAATCGTCGTTTAGATTTAAAATCACACTTTTTCTTATGGAAATCCAAAAAAAGATAGCTTGGAAAAACAAGCACAACTCCTATAAGAAAAAACTAGGTTATATTATATGTTCAGTTTACGATTTTATGTAAAAATCGCGGTTGCCGTATTATTGATTGTTAATTATACACTTCTCACATACTATTCAATTTTATTTATGCCTTTGTTACATTAAGAAATTCGTTGGAAATGATTAATATTCAATTTTATTTACGCCTTCGTTACATTAAGTATTTCACTCTCGCATCTGACCGACGCGTTAACACATAGACGGGTTTCTGTAGAATACCAGCGCTGGTCATCCCAATGGGGGTGTCAGCTTATGCTGAGCAGCTGACCCTATCGACTCAGCATTGCAACGCTCACATTTCCTGTACATAGATTTTATTTTTTGTTGAATGTTATAGTTTTTATTTTTTTTTTATTTTTCGCTAATATTAATTGTTGTTGTTGTTTTCTGCATATGTACATGTTGATTGTTTATTTTTTGCCAGTGTTGTTGTTGAGTTGATTAAATGGTTTTATTATTATTATTATGTGTGGGGTATCTATATAGTTTTCTCATTTGGTTGGGATGTATAAATATATAATTATAAACGAAAATGAAAAGATAAATATACATAAATATCAATAAAATAAAATAAATACGAAAATACATAAATAAATAAAAGCCCAACCAGATGGAAGCCCTCGGCAGGGGAGACCAAACGGCCAAGGGTTAGGGTGAAAGGGAAAGAAACCGGCGGACGATGCGGGCAGTATCAAGGAGCACCGCCTTCTGCATTTGAGCCCGGAGCGGTCCGTCACGGAGTCCCAGTCGCCTCAGATGACCAGAGAGGCTAACTGGGATTAGCCCATTCGCAGAGACGACTACAGGAATAATTTCGGTCGGCAGACCACCCCACATGTCGGTCACCTCGTGAGCCAGGTCCAGATATTTTGATTGCTTATCTGTTTCGGCTCTCACGAGGTTCTCGTCATACGGGATGGTAATATCGACCAAAAATATCCTTGACTGTGCCCGGTCCATCAGCTCAATATCAGGCTTATTCGCAAGAATAGTCCTGTCTGTGATGATGGCCCGGTCCCAGTAGAGCCTGGCGCGGTCATTTTCGAGCACGGCTTCCGGCAAGTACTTGTAATACGGCAATTTCCGGTCCACGAGACCGTATTTCAGAGCGAGCTCCTGGTGTAGAATTCTGGCTACTAGGTTGTGCCTGTGCAAGTACACAGAGTTAGAAAGCGCCGAACAACCGGAGATGACATGCCTGAGTGACTCCCCGGGATGGCAACAAGCTCGACAGACGTCGACGGTGCCATCCTTTAGGATGTATCTCCGATAGTTGTTGGTCTTAATAACCTGATCCTGTATTGCACAGACAAAACCCTCGGTTTCCCCCGAAGAGGTCACCGAAACGTAGCCAGTTGAGGGAGGCGACTGTATCTACGAAGGGCTCATGTAGAGCCCTGTAGTACCTCCCGTGGAGTTCTTTATCCTTCCATATGGTCTCCCGGTCGGAAATGCTAAGCACTGCTGGGTCCTGCCATTGCTCGTTGGCTAAGGATAGAGGGGTAAGCCCTTTATCACTAGAAATGACGTCATTATAGAATGGATCATCCGATCTCGCCAAGAAGTATTAACGGAGACTGCACACTTCGCGATTATGCATGGTGAGCGCACTCAGAAAGCCACGCCCACCATACTTTCGCGGCAAGTACAGCCTCATTACCGACGATCTCGGATGATGCATCCTATGGGACGTCATGGTAGTGCGGACTTTTCTATCCAGGGCGTTAAGCTCAGTCTGAGTCCACCTGAGTATGCCAAAGGTATACATGAGGACAGGCATGAACCGGCAGTTATATTCGTGTGACTTATTCACACCGGACAAAAGGCTGTTAAGCATTTTGGTCAAGCGTGCATAAAACACGTCGCAAACTGACTGTTTCATACCAGCCTCATCGATACCGATGTTCTGTGACATACCCAGGTATCGGTATGTTTCAGCCTCGGAAAGGGTCCTTAAGTTGACGGGCATAGACAAGTCTGTGCCCTCAGAGTTAGCAACCCTTCCCCTTTCAACATGGAGGACCGCACACTTCTCCGTCCCCAGCTCCATTCCAATGGAACTGCTAAATTCACAAGTGATGTTGAGCAGTTCCATAAGATGGGAGCGACTGGAGGCGATAACTTGAGGTCATCCATATAGAAAAGGTGGGTCACTTTTGTCCCTCCTTTCCGTAGCTGAAATCCCTTCCCGGAGCCCTCCAGTAAGGTACTGAGAGGGTTCAAAGAGAGGCAGAACCAGATTGGACTCAGACAATCGCCCTGAAAGATACCCCTTCTTATCCTTATGTGGTTCTCCGCAGCCGTCATCCGCTCGCCCAGATGACAAAGGATCGTACTCCACTGCCCCATACACTGCTCGAGGAAGTCTCTAACTGTACAGTCAATCTTGTACAGCTCGAGGACCCTCTTTAGCCATGTATGGGGCACCGAGTCGAACGCCTTTCTGTAGTCTATCCAGGCGGCAGAGAAGTCGGATGGTTGCGTTTCACCACTTTGCCTATGACCGCGTCAATGAGGAGTGGTTCCTTAGTTCCACGACCACCGCCCCGACATCCATTTTGAACGCGTGACATCACCTGGTTTAGCTCCAGGTAACGAGTGATTCTCGCGCTCAAAATGGATGTCAGTGTCTTATATATGGTGGGTAGACACGTGATGGGGCGGTATTTGCTCGGGTCTGTGGTATCCTGATCTTTAGGAACCAAGTGGGTGATCCCAGTAGTGAAGAGGCTTGGGAGTGACTTCTGGTCGAGAGCCTCTTGAAACTGTCGGGCGAGCACAGCGTGACACACTATGAACCCCTTCAGCCAGTAATGATGCAGCCCGTCGAGCCCCGGACTTTTCCAGTTCGGGGCCCTACGGACCGCCTCAGCCACGTCTTTTGGCGTTATGGTGATGGGGTCCATAGGCATAACAGTCGCACCCTGGCTCGCCACAACTTCCATCCAAGGGCCCTCGCTGTGGTTTACGGGCTCTGACCACAGGCCACGCCAGAATGCGATAATGTCAGCCTCATCCGGTCCTTGGCCCGCTCCACATACCTTTGGTTGCTCCAATGATTTATAGAGCCTCTTCTGATCACTCTGGAAGAGACGATTCTGGTTGAACCACCTTGACCTCTCGGAAAATCGTCGAATCCGCTTCCCCCAAGCAGCGATCTTTTTCTTCAGGTCGTCTATGCGCTCCGTTAGTTTCTGCGTGATATCCGGCTGGTACAAACTGATATTTGTCCCAGCCGGATTCGCGGGTAGCTTGGTCGGCTGTCAAGTGCTTGTGTCCCGTATTAAAAATTATTTTTTAGATTAATTAGTAAACAAGTATATTTAAGAACAATTTTAGTAGTGTTATAAGATACATTAGTAGAATAAAGTGAAAACAGTGGTCGTTGGTTGTTACAGTGCAAAATAGTGATCAGCTGTTCGTAACAAGATCAGCTGTTTGTCATTAAACCGTATTGCAAATTGCTGCTATAAACATTTAAGTTATTTAACAAACCTTAAATAGTTAAATGTAAACAAGGTAAATAGTGTATAGTAAATCGATAATTATTAAACATTCTTATAATTATACATATCAAATTACATAATTAATACAAACTTCGCACAGCGACATCTATTGGTCTAACTTTCATCTAAATAAAATACTATGTCAATAAAAATGGCAAACAAGTGCGGCGCCTGTGGTCGTTTTGCTTCTACAATTGACTCGATAAAGTGCTCAAATTGTACTCATTTATTTCATCGCAAATGTGCTAGTATTCCTATTGACGGCCGAATATCAAATAAATGGCAATGCAGCGGTTGTAAGGCAAAAAATGTATGTGCGAGTGGGGTGAACACAATTGCTACGCCCAGTTCGTGTAGCTCGGGCGGCACGGACACAGAGTTCGGCGATGCACAGCTTGGATCCGACGATGGAGGGCGCTGTGAAACTAATGTAGACTTAGCAAACGAGCTAAAATTAATACGCGAGCAGTTGACTACTATTGCCCGCGAAATGGTATATTTTCGCCAGGAAATCACTAACATTAATTCTAATGTTAGTGAAATAAGTAACAGGGTTAGTGACGTCGAGAAAAGGATCGCATGTCTTGAGCAGCAGGCAACGGACTTGCCGAGTCAACCCGGAGCGTCCAAGGTCGAAGATAGCATAGCGGAGTTAAAGTGTCGACTTAACGAGCGTGATCAAGAATTACTTTTAAACGATCTGGAAATATCTGGTGTAATAGAACAGAAGGGCGAAAACCCCGTGCACCTCGTCACTATGCTTGCGGCTAAAATTGGCACTGAATTGGATGAGCGCGATGTTGTAAGTGCAAGGCGTATAGGCATGCGCCGCGAGGAAATACCATGCAGCGGTGACAAGCGGAGGCTGCGTCCGTTAGTTGTCCGTCTCGCTCGTCCAGTGATTCGAGACAAACTAATTCACGAAGCGCGCGTTCGGCGGGGGGGCGGATACTGCCGGTTTGAACTTAGGTGGCGAGCCGCGCCGATGTTATGTTAATGAGCGGCTCACCTCAATCAATAGGCAATTATTTTATAAAGCACGGGAAGAAGGGCGCCGCAAAGGCTGGAGATATGTGTGGACGCGGGAAGGATGCATTTTTGTGCGTCGTGATTGTGGCTCACCCCGTTATAGAATTCGAACAGAAATAGATATAAACAAAATTTTTGGGGATTGAATAGTTTGAAGCGAATTTTAATCTTGTTCTTTACGTTACTTCTTGCACGATGTCGATTTGGCTGTCGTCTGGATTATAATTATTTCTCAATGATTGTTTCCCCTATGCATCTACGTAGCTGCTATTACGAGAACATTTTATTTTTATTTTTATTTAGACTACATTTTATTTCCATTTTATTATTAGGTTACATTTTATTTTTGTTAAGTTGCTTTGCATACGTTTATGGAGTATGGAGTAAATTTTTTGTCTGTTATTTTGTAGTTACACTTTTAATATTATCACATTTATTCTTTGTCTTTTGTTATAGTGAATATTGTGACAGGTTTAATGTTTGCTTTTTAACGTGTAGCAGCATAACGGGAAATGGCGACAGGATATTGTCGGATAATATATTCGGAAATCAATTATGTTTATTTATAACTTATAACTGTGGCCCTTACATAGAAATGTATTTGACAGTACATAAGCAGTGGTATCATAGTCTCCTTTATTATGGTTTTGTTTGGGTTATTATTAATTTTATAACGTTTTCGTATTATTATAAATTCTTTGAAAATGACTAAATTAAATAAGTTGAAAATTGGCTTCTTGAACCCCGGGTCCCTTGGTACTAGGCACGACGAATTCCTAGCTGCTATGGCGCATCACTCTGTAGACATAATGGCTATCAATGAAACATGGCTTCGGACAGGGGAGGAAGGCCGGGCGCCTTCTGTCCCAGGGTATCGACTGCTTCACGTACCCCGACCTCCCGAAGTTCGTGCGCGTGGCGGCGGTGTGGGTTTTTATTTGAGACGGGGCTTGTCGTCAAAGATTATTCAACATCCTATTTGTCCCGCGGTGGAGCAGATGTGGTTAAATATTAAAATTAACGGCAAGTCCCTTGTCTTTGGTACTGCTTATCGTCCCCCATGGTTGAGCGTGACATTATTTCTGGACGCGCTGAGCGAGTCCTTAGGTTCTTTTGTAGGCTACGATCAAACAGTACTGCTTGGGGATTTTAATATCGACATTTTAAATAAAAATTGTGTTAGTACCAAAATGCTTTCGGACTTCCTAACATGCAATAACCTCGTGCAATATGTTGAGGAACCAACACACTTTACTGAATATAGTGAGACACTGTTAGATGTTATATGTTCAGATGCATCGGTGCCATATATAAGTGTGGACTATATTAGTGACCTCAGTAGTCATGCCTTTATTGTAGGTGAACTTGACATTCCCAAGCCTATGTTTCAGCCTGACGTGACGCTTTCACGTATAAACCTTTAAGGGATATGGACATAACTTTTCAACCAAGATTAAAACAAATTAACTGGCACTGTGCATCGTCAGATAACATAAACGATATGATTGATTCTTTTAACAAAAATTTATTAAATATCTTTAATTCTCGCCCCTCCTAAAATTGTCTATATAAAAAAATATTATCCATGGATAACGCATAACATAAGATGTATGATGAGGACGCGCAACGAGGCTCAAGTGAGAGCCCGGAAAACAAAACTTATTCCACATAAGAATTATTATAGGGAACTAAAATCAATAGTTAATAAAGCGATAGTTTCAGAAAAGATTGCCTACTTCAAATTTTATATTAATTCAAAACTAAATCAACCTAAAATAATGTGGAAGCACATTAAACGCCAAGTTCAAATAAAAAGTAAGGATACTTCTTTGCCATCCCATTTCAGTGACCCTGATGCTTTAAACAATCATTTTCTTAATATTCCTGGTAAAAATGACGTCTCATTGTCTCTTCTCACTTTCTTTGAATTTAATGGCACTAATGATAACTCTTTTTATTTTAAAGAAGCCTCGGAGGATGAGGTGGTTAAAATTATAAACTCTTTGCAGTCTAATGCAGTGGGGTGCGATGGCATTTCTCTTGATATGTTAAAGTTATTACCTAAAGATGTTATTACAGAAATAACATACATAATTAATAAATCTTTTGCGACAAATACCTATCCGGATCTCTGGCAAAAAGCCATCGTTAAACCTATACCAAAAACTAGTAACCCTGTTTGTATGTCGGATCTCAGGCCAATTAGTATTCTACCGTGCCTTTCTAAAATAATAGAAAAGCTTGCATGTAATCAGCTAATAAAGTACCTTGAAGCAAATAACATCCTTCCTGAGCTGCAGTCTGGCTTTAGAAAGAAGCACAGCACTACCACAGCGCTTATAGAGGTCGTGGATGATATACTGACTGCACAAGACAGTGGTGAGGGTACTATTTTAACATTACTTGATTTCTCGCGCGCCTTTGAAACCCTCAATATCCCATTACTTCTTTAAAAATTATATTTTTATGGTTAAAGCAGAAACGCAACCCAATGGTTTGCCAGTTACTTTAAAAATAGGTCACAGCAAGTTGAAATACAATTAAATGGAAAAGGTAAAGCTATTTCTGGGGAGCGCCCTGTGAACCGAGGAGTACCGCAAGGATCCATTTTAGGTCCCTTACTTTTTATAATATATAGTGCAGACATTATTAAAAATATAGAGTATTGTAAGTACCACATGTACGCTGACGACTTACAGATATATATATCGTTTAAGCCTTGTGATGTTCAAGTAGCAGTGACAAAATTGAACTTGGATTTGGGTCGGATATCTTTGTGGTCAGAGCGTAACGCATTGGTTCTCAATCCAAAAAAGTCGCAGTACCTTATTTTAGGATCGCCAAATCAAATAAAAAAGATCACACTAAGCCACCCTGCCATTATTGTAAACAACGAACCTATTGTGAGAGTCACTGAAGTCAGAAATTTGGGGGTAATAATGGACGACAAACTTCGTTTTGAGAAACATATAATGGATATTGCACGTAACTGCTTTTATAGGTTGAAAGTACTTTACCGTATTCGCGAATACCTAAGTGTCACCTTACGTACACATCTCTGCGAGTCTATCGTGCTTTCAAAATTCAATTACGCGGATTCTCTCATAGGCCCACGACTATTATCTCGAACACAGCAAATAATACAGCGGGTACAGAATGCCTGTGCACGCTTTTGTTTCAATGTACCACCACGTGCACATGTAACCCCTTTCATTAATAACGCTAATATTTTAAAAATGGACTGTCGCAGGCGACTACACTTTGCCTCACTTTTGTTTGGAGTTATTAAAAATAAAGAACCTTTATATTTATATAATAAGTTGATTTGGTCTAAAGATCAAAATAAGCAGTATAATACCAGATCATCCAATTACAAGTTAGTATATCCTTTCTACCGGTCGGCCGCTTTCAGAGGTAGTTTTAAATATAATGCCACTAAATGTTGGAATAACCTCCCGCCTCCACTGCGTGACCTGAAAACAATTAGTGGGTTTAAAATCAAATACAGGTTACACTTACTTTCGGAACAAAAAAATACCGATCTATAAAATAAACTGGTAGGAGGTTAAGTTCTTTCAACACGTCAGTAATCTCAGTCCCATAAATTATATAGATATTTTTAATTTTCACTTTATATAATATATAAAACTATTTTATTTAAATATTTATATAATAAATTTACTTTTTCTGACAATCATTTTCTTACCTTTATTCTTTAGCCACCGTTTATTCCGCTTTCTTAATAAATAAAATTGATATATTTAGAAGGAAAACGTTAATTCTATTTTGTACTTACCTTCATTAGACTAATGATATCCACTATTTATGTGAATTAAAATTTAAAAACATATATTTTTTTTTATATATTCCGCGTCGCATTATAGCATGTGCATTGAGGCAGCCGTCCGAGTTACGTCGGAGTGCGGGCCGGACTGAAAACCAGTGTCGGGATCAGAGCAATTCGTGTTTCTGTATCTCGATTTTTACTGAGTCCTGTCCATTTCACGGTCTTATGCTGCTACACAGACTCATTTTATATTATTTTTATACATTTTTGTTAATTTATGGAAATATTGTTTTATTTTCTGTTTAATTCCAATTTCTTGCTTTGTTTTGTATCTATTATGATTAGACCGTGAATAAATGTTTTTTCTTTCTTTCTTTCTTTTTTTCAAACGCCATCCTAACGGTGCGCATAATCCTCGGTCTATTATTACCAAACCTGAAGCTTGTCAGTCTGCCGATAAGGGCCCTTGCCTTTGCGATACGGTCCTCGATTCTTTTTCTCCAGGCTGGGATGGCGCTAATTTGTGTAGTAGCGCGTCCAGCCATGGGAAGTTTGGCGCCAATAATACGGCAAACTGCCACTGCGGCGCCAAAGAGAATCGAGTCCGTCTCGCAAAGGTCCCGGCTGGCTTCCAAATAGGTCACCAGCATTGGGTTAAGAGCCCTCACGACAGCCCGATTTCGCTTGCTTAGGGGTATGCGGGGAAGTCGCGGTCGATTTTCGAGAGGGGTGTTGCGCGTTTCCAAAATCGCCTCTTCCAATATACTCCTCATTTGCCCTAGTTCGTGGGAGACTATTTCATCGTCGTTCGAATCAACCATAACTGGAAGATCCATGGCGGCTTCCACGTGTGGATGCTGGTCTGTCGAATGTGGAGCTGCATCTCCAGCCATAGCCGATCCATTCGACGACGGAATAGCCTCACGTCGTAGTCGTTCGAGTTCGGCATCATCAAATATTTTAAAGCACATGATGTACCGAACTCGGTCTGCCAGGTTTTGTTCCGTGACGGGGATAGACGGCTCCAGCGCAGCAAAAAAGCAATGCATCCGAGACCTATACCCTACTCCCACAGTTTCTTCCCCTTTCGTCCTATAGTACGCCCGCAATGCGTTTTCGTTCATGGATTTTGTCCAACGCATGCGACGTGCTCCACCAGCGGCGGGTGCCGCTTGCTGGGTCCGAGAAGACCCAGCCGACACCAAGCCTTCTGGTGGGGATGATGGATGCGAGGGGCTGCTAGGTGATCGTGCAGCTCCTCGCGCTCGGCTGGCGGCCCGCATACTGCCGCGTCCAGCGCCAGCTCAAGACGCGCCCCGGCGACCCCCAGGCAGCGGCCCTATGCGCGTTCCCTTCTGTGTTTCTTCCATTATCCATTTTATGTGGCGCCAAATAACGGGAGACGCCCAAGCCCGGCACCGTTTCGTGGTTGCGTCATATGCACTCACGGACCTTTGCATCTACAATTTTGCCTGGACACGGCGCTCACACCTCTTGGCAGGATGCTGACTGACTGCGCCGACGTCGCAGTTTTGTCACATAACTGTTACGTCAACGGGCGATGGGGTCGTCACTTCCCTACGCCTTTTTTATTATTATTGGGGTATCTATATAATTTTCTCACCTGGTTGGGTTCTATAAATATATAATTATAAATTAAAATGAAAAGATAAATGTACATATATATCAATAAAATAAAATAAATACAAAAACTACATAAATAAATAAGATCCAACCAGCCGGGCTAGCATGAGCAGGGGATAAAAATTTTATCCACCGATTATATCCACTGACAAGGGATAAAATTGTCTTATCCCTATGTCAAAGCTTTATCCACCCTGCGAGCATGGGCCTATGGTGGATATAATATCGACAGTAGATAAACTTATCCCCGCGCATAGATAATATACGATAGCAAAGACGTTTTAAAAAACATCTTTGTACGATAGTATAAAGCTATAAACTATAATAGCTATAAACTTCTTTTAAGATTATGTAGATTTACATTAACTTATATTTTCTTTTACCTTTTGTTTATTATATTGCTAAACTGTTAATGATTTTTGTTAAACAATATGTCATTTATAATATTTGTTATATTTATTTTAAGCGTATTTCTGCCTTGTTTTTATTTTTTCTATTATTCTAATTATTTCTTTATTTTATTTTGTATAATATTTAAGTTAAGTATACATTGCTTGTATCAAATCGCAGGTATTACTTCGCTTGTGATAGCATTTATTAAAAAAAATATGTGTCGAGAATTAAGCCAATTGCGAAACTGGACAATACAGACCCTTTGGAGGTGGTGTAACCTCTTGAGGAAATTTAAAAAAAACTTATCCCCGCAATTACTGCCATTATAAGAAAATTACAAAATACATCAAAATTGATGTCTACTCTAAGTCACAAAGATTTAATTTTAATTGAAAATGATGAAGCATGAAGAATAAAAATGTAATGATTTCAAACAAAACAAGGAATAAATAATTTTATAATCATGAGTATTGTATTATTTGTATTCCTAATATTGTGTATATTAGTCTTTAAACTTGTATTTACCTACACAAGAGGTTAATTAAAGTATATTGCTCCCCACATTCTAATGATGGCCCCAATAACTTCGGTCAAGTATTTGCTGATCATTTGTTGTTTGAACAACAGCCATGCCATGGTCTTGACTCGTACCTCTCTGGTAACTACCATCTGCCAAGAAACTGAAAGATGTAAACTACCTACCTAGAAAAAATATTAAGATAAGTTACATAAGCCACATGTATTGATTGCAAATATACGATGTTTTTGGACAAGGTGGTTGTAATAGATGCTTACTTCAATATGCACTGGTAGTCCATCCACAGAATTAATAGGCTTTAAAGCCTCATAGAGTTCTTTACACAAATACAAAACAATCTTTGAGCATCCGAAACCGGCGTAGAAATTCGTTGTCGGAGAATTCCAATAGATTAATTATTCTGATCACGTATCGATCGTTGGTGTAATTTTCTTTCTTGTTTTTCAATTTCTGACACGAAAATGTAGTTGCAATAGGCTCGAGACATCTTTTTTCGTATTAAAATGGTTTGAAGATAAACTTAAACCCACGTCCGCAAAAGAGGATAAAATTGTCCCTTTCAAATGTCAAAAAAGGGATAATTTTTTCTCTTTCCCTTGGCCTCATGCTACGGACGGGGAGATATATGTCCACTCGTTATGTCAAACGGGGATATACTATAGAGATAAGACAATTTTATCTCTTGTCAGTGGATATAATCGGGGGATATAATTTTTGTCTCTTGCCCATGCTCGCAGGGTGGATAAAATTAAGCAAGGGATAAAAATTATATCCTCTCCCCCGGGGGTATATTGTCCCCCCGCCCATGCTAGCCCGGCAGATGGGAGCCCTCGGCAGGGGAGACCAGACGGCCGAGGGTTAGGGGGAAAGGGAAAAGAAACCGGCGGACGATGCGGGCGGCGTCGAGGAGCACCGCCTTCTGCATTTGAGCCCGGCAGTCGCCTCAGATGACCCGAGAGGCTGACTGGGATTAGCCCATTCGCAGAGACGACTACAGGAATAATTTCGGTCGACACACCACCCCACATGTCGGTCACCTCGTGAGCCAGGTCCAGATATTTTGTTTGTTTATCTGTTTCGGCTTTCACGAGGTTCTCGTCATACGAAATGGTAATGTCGATCAAAAATATCCTTGACTGTGCCCGGTCGATCAGCACAATATCAGGCTTATTCGCAAGAATAGTCCTGTCTGTGACGATGGCCCGGTCCCAGTAGAGCCTGGCACGGTCATTTTCGAGCACGGCTTCCGGCAAGTACTTGTAATACGGCAATTTCCGGTCCACGAGACCGTATTTCAGAGCGAGCTCCTGGTGTAGAATTCTGGCTACTAGGTTGTGCCTGTGCAAGTACTCAGCGTTAGAAAGCGCCGAACAACCGGAGATGACATGCCTAAGTGACTCCCCGGGATGGCGACAAGCTCGACAGACGTCGACAGTGCCATCCTTTAGGACGTATCTCCGATAGTTGTTGGCCTTAATAACCTGATCCTGTATTGCACAGACAAAACCCTCGGTTTCCCCGAAGAGGTCACCGAAACGTAGCCAGTTGAGGGAGGCGGCTGTATCTACGTGAAGGGCTCATGTAGAGCCCTGTAGTACCTCCCGATGGAGCTCCTTATCCTTCCATATGGTCTCCCGGTCGGAAGCTAAGCAAATGCTCAGTACTGCCGGGTCCTGCCATTGTTCGTTGGCTAAGGATAGAGGGGTAAGTCCCTTTATCACTAGAAATGACGTCATTATAGAATGGATCATCCGATCTCGCCAGGAAGTATTGACGGAGGCTGCACACTTCGCGATTATGCATGGTGAGTGCGCTCAGGAAGCCACGCCCACCATGCTTTCGCGGCAAGTACAGCCTCATTACCGACGATCTCGGATGATGCATCCTATGGGACGTCATGTAGTGCGGACTTTTCTATCCAGGGCGTTAAGTTCAGTCTGACTCCACCTGAGTATGCCAAAGGTATACATGAGGACAGGCATGACCCAACCGTTATATGCATGCGTCTTATTCACACCGGACAAAAGGCTGTTAAGCATTTTGGTCAAGCGTGCATAAAACACGTCGCAAACTGACTGTTTCATACCAGCCTCATCGATACCGATGTTCTGTGACATACCCAGGTATCGGTATGTTTCAGCCTCGGAAAGGGCCCCTAATTTGACGGGCATAGACAAGTCTATGCTCTCAGAGTTAGCAACACTTCCCCTTTCAACATGGAGGACCGCACACTTATCCGTCCCCAGCTCCATTCCAATAGAATTGCTAAATTCACAAGTGATGTTTAGCAATTCCATAAGATAGGAGCGACTGGAGGCGAATAATTTGAGGTCATCCATATAGAAAAGGTGGGTCACTTTTGTACCTCACTTCCGAAGCTGAAATCCCCTCCCGGAGCCCTCCAGTAAAGTACTGAGAGGGTTCAAAGAGAGGCAGAACCAGATTGGATTCAGACAGTCGCCCTGAAAGATACCCCTTCTTATCCTTATGTGGTTCTCCGCAGCCGTCATCCGCTCGCCCAGATGACAAAGGATCGTACTCCACTGCCCCATACACTGCTCGAGGAAGTCTCTAACTGTACAGTCAATCTTGTACAGCTCGAGGACCCTCTTTAGCCATGTATGGGGCACCGAGTCGAACGCCTTTCTGTAGTCTATCCAGGCGGCGGAGAAGTTCCGACGGTTGCGTTTCAATGAGGAGTGGTTCCTTGGTTCCACGACCGCCGTCCCGACATCCATTTTGAGCGCGCGACATCACCTGATTTGAGTCCAGGTGACGAGCGATTCTCGCGCTCAAAATGGATGTTAGTGTCTTGTATATAGTCGGTAGACACGTGATGGGGCGGTAATTGCTCGGGTCTGTGGCACCCTGATCTTTAGGAACCAAATGAGTGATCCTAGTAGTGAAGAGGCTTGGGAGCGACTTCTGGTTGAGAGACTCTTGAAACTGTCGGGCGAGCACAGCGTGTCACACCATGAACCCCTTCAGCCAGTAGTGATGCAGCCCGTCAAGCCCCGGACTTTTCCAGTTCGGGGCCCTACGGACCGCCTCAGCTACGTCATCCGGCGTTATGATGACGGGGTCCATGGGCATAATACCCGCGCACTGACTCGCTACAACTTCCGTCCAAGGGCCCTCGTTGTGGTTTACGGGCTCTGACCACAGGCTGCGCCAGAATGCAACCGTGTCGGCCTGATTTGGTGCTGGGCCCGTTCCACTTACTATTGGTCGCTCCAATGATTTATAGAGCCTCTTCTGATCACTCTAGAAGAGACGATTCTGGTTGAACCGTGTCGACCTCTCGGTATATCGCCGAATCCGCTTTCTCCAAGCAGCGATTCTTTGCTTCAGGTCGTCTATGCGCTCCGTCAGTTTTTGCGTTATATCCGGCTGGGACAAACTAACAGTTGTCCCAGCAAATGCCATCCTGACGGTGCGCACAATCCTTGGCCTGGTATTGCCTGACCTGAAGCATATCAGTCTGCCGATGTGGGCCCTAGCCCTTGCGATATGTTCTTCAATTCTTATTCTCCAGGCTGGGATAGCACCCCCCCCGAACGGGTTCTCGCCTTGTCGTGGCGGGGGGCTTAGAAGCCGTGGCTTGGTCACCCACGGCGAAACAAAGAGGAACCCATATGGCTGGTCCGAGTTTTAATTTATGTACACACATTAAGATACAGAAACAGTCTTATAGTAATTACGTACAAAGGTTCTACTTATTCCAAATTCGCTGAAATATCTTCCAGTAGACCCATAAAGGAAATTATATTTAAATTGCAAACTTAGTGCATACATTAGTACTACTAAAAACAAATAATATACACAATGTTACGGAAATTATATAAAATAAAACAATAAATAAAAATAAAATAAATCAATAAATAATAATAATAATAGATACGATAGTTACATATGATATATATATATATATATATATATATATATATATATATATATATATATATATATATATATATATATATATATATATATATATATATATATATTAAATTAACAGGATGCAAAGTAGTTATCTCTAAGACGTTTCTTGAATATCAACAAAGTTTCGGAATTTCTTATATTTGACGGTAGTGAGTTCCATAATCTTACCGCGTGAACTGAAAAGGAGTGGGAGTAATAACCGGAATTAAAGACGGGAAAGTCAAGAAGATTTTTAACAAGGACTCTGCATGGTTTGTCCGGAGGATGGGTGAAGGAAAATCGGCTTCTGAGGTATGTGGGAGAGGAAGGGTTGTGCAAAATGTTATAGAGGACACAATCGAGTGTTCCTTCGAAGTCGAATTGGAAGCCACTTGAGTTGCTTACGAAACTGAGATATACGGTCAAATTTTTTGAGCCCAAATATGAAACGGATACACTGATTTTGCAAGCGCTCAAGTTTATTAAGAAGCTCCTCTGTAGCATCCAGATAACAGGCATCCGCATAATCAAGGAGAGGTAGGATAAGAGTAAGCACGAGTGATATTTTAGCTTTAAGGGGTAAAAAATTTTGTAGACATTTAAGCGAATGCAAAGTAAAGTAGACCTCGCGACTAACTTCAGCGATATGCGTGGTCCATGTTAAATGGTGATCAAATATGACGCCTAAGTTTTTGACAGTATTGGCAAAGGGTATAGGAACGCCATTAAAACAAACAAAAGGTAGTGATGTAAATTCTAATCTATCACGCTAATGCCTACTGCCTATTATGATGGCCTGAGATTTCGTGGGATTAACTAATAGTCCGAAGGATGCAGACCATTCACAGATGCGGCCCAGATCCGCATTCATAGCTGCAATTGCATTATTTGTATCACCCACCGGAAAATGACGATAAAGCTGTAAGTCATCCGCGTAGAGATGGTAATTAGATGTATTAACACACCGAGGTGGAGGGCCGGCCCGAGGTGGCCACTCCGAGTGGGCTTGGGGAAGCCCACTTCGGATGTGTGTTGGTGGACTGCGGTGAGAGGTGTGTCCTCCCCACCTACCGCTGCAGCCGAGGTGGAGTCGCGGAGGAAGAGGAGTGTTGGTATGGCGATGCGCCACTCGCCCTATCCTCCGCGACTCAAACGGGGCCGCACCGTAGATGCGGTGGTGATGGGGCTGCGGGGGGAGAGGATTGTCGGTATTGCGAGGCGCCGCTCTCCCTATCCTCCGCAGCCGAATCTTGGTTGGCGGCGGAGCCATAGACCAGATCCGCCGCTGGGGTCGGGAAGGCTAGTACTTCTAGGTGCTCGTTTTTCCTGGCCCCATGGCATTCGCGCATCGACGCGGGGGCGTCTGTTGCGCGGATGTAATTGGAGGCCGTGGAGGAAGGCGTGCCATGTGTTCTGGTGCGCCGTGCTTGGAAGGGAGAACGGGGAGGAGTATTCCTCTCCCGATGAGGTGCTGCCATGGGGCGGCAGTCGCTGGTGGGGCCGCGGATGTATGCGAAAGCGTTCCCGTAGCCCTGCCAATATGCGACGAAGGTGGAACACCATGGGGTTTTAGTCGGTGCGACTCCGACATAACCCGTCCTTGCCCCCGCGAGGCGGGTATGCGTAGGCATTTCCCCATGTTAAAAAAAAAAGGCTGGGATAGCACTACTTTGTCCAGTAGCGCGTCCAGCCGTGGAAAGTTTGGCGCCTATAATACGGCAGACTGCCAGTTCGGCGCCAAAAAGAATTGAGTCCGTCTCGCAAAGGTCCCGGCTGGCTTCCAAGTAGGTAACCAGCATTGGGTTCAGAGCCCTCACGACAGCCCGATTCCGATTGCTTAGGGCTAAGCGGGGAAGTCGCGGTCGATTTTCGAGAGGCGTACTGCGCGTTTCCACAATCGCCTCCTCCAATGTACTCCTCATTTGCTCTAGTTCCAGTTCCTGGGCGACTGTTCCGTCATCGTTTGAATCAACCACAACTGGCGTATTCACGGCGGCATCCACATTTGCCGTTTGCTCAGCAAGTTGTGGCGCCGCATCCTCAGCCGCAGCATTTTCACCCGAAGAAGGAACAGCCTCACGTCGTAGCCGTTCGAGTTCGGTGACATCAAATGTATTTGAGCGCAAGATATACCGAACTCGGTCTGCCAGGTTTTGCTCGGTGACGGTTACAGATGGCCCAGCTAGGTCGATGTCCTTGCCGATACGCAAAACCTCCAGTTTCTCCCCCTTTCGCCCTAAAATACGCCCGCAATGCGTTGCTGTTCATCTGGGTTGTCCAACGCATGCGGCGTACTCCACCAGTGGCGGGTGCCGATTGCTGGGCCCGCGAAGACCCTGCCGACACCAAACCAGCTGGTGGGGATGATGGATGCGAGAGACTGCTGGGTGTTCGTGCAGCACCTCGCGCTCGGTTGGCGGTTCGCATGCTGTCGCGTCCAGCGCCAGCTCCAGACGCGCCCCGGCGACCTCCAGGCAGCGGCCCTTTGCGCGTTCTTCCGTATTCCATCATCCATAGTGGTGGGTGTCATTTAGCGGGAGACGCCCAGACCCGGCGCCGTTTCATGGTGAGGCCATGTGCACAAGCGGGCCTTTGTACCTTCAATTTTTGCCGAGGCACGGCACTAACACCTCTCGGCAAGGTGCTGACTGACTGCGCAGACGTACCGGTTTTGTCACATAACCGTTACGTCAGCGGGCGATGGGGTCGTCACTTCCCTACGCCTTTTTATTATTATTATTATATTTGGGGTATCTGTATAGTTTTCTCATCTGGTTGGTTTCTATAAATATATAATTATAAATTAAAATGAAAAGATAAATATACATAAATATCAATAAAATAAAATAAATACAAAAAATACACAAATAAATAAAGATCCAACCAGATGGAAGCCCTCGGCAGGGGAGACCAAACGGCCGAGGGTTAGGGGGAAAGGGAAAGAAACCGACGGACGATGCGAGTGGTATCGAGGACCACTGCCTTCTGCATTTGAGCCCGGAGCGGTCCGTCACGGAGTCCCAGTCGCCTCAGATGACCCGAGAGGCTGACTGGGATTAACCCATTCGCAGAGACGACTACAGGAATAATTTCGGTCGGCCAACCACCCCACATGTCGGTCACCTCGTGAGCCAGGTCCAGATATTTTGTTTGTTTATCTGTTTCGGCTTTCACGAGGTTCTCGTCATACGGAATGGTAATGTCGACCAAAAATATCCTTGACTGTGCCCGGTCCATCAGCACAATATCAGGCTTATTTGCAAGAATAGTCCTGTCTGTGATGATGGCCCGGTCCCAGTAGAGCCTGGCGCGGTCATTTTCGAGCACGGCTTCCGGCAAGTACTTGTAATACGGCAATTTCCGGTCCACGAGACCGTATTTCAGAGCGAGCTCCTGGTGTAGAATTCTGGCTACTAGGTTGTGCCTGTGCAAGTACTCAGAGTTAGAAAGCGCCGAACAACCGGAGATGACATGCCTAAGTGACTCCCCGGGATGGCGACAAGCTCGACAGACGTCGACGGTGCCATCCTTTAGGATGTATCTCCGATAGTTGTTGGTCATAATAACCTGATTCTGTATTGCACAGACAAAACCCTCGGTCTCCCCGAAGAGGTCACCGAAACGTAGCCAGTTGAGGGAGGCGACTGTATCTACGAAGGGCTCATGTAGAGCCCTGTAGTACCTCCCGTGGAGCTCCTTCTCCTTCCATTCGGTCTCTCGGTTGGAAGTGCTAAGCACTGCTGGGTCCTGCCATTGCTCGTTGGCCAAGGATAGAGGGGTAAGCCCTTTATCACTAGAAATGACGTCATTATAGAATGGATCATCCGATCTCGCCAGGAAGTAATGACGGAGGCTGCACACTTCACGATTATGCATAGTGAGCGCGCTCAGAAAGCCACGCCCACCATGCTTTCGCGGCAAGTACAGCCTCATTACCGACGATCTCGGATGATGCATCCTATGGGACGTCATGGTAGTGCGGACTTTTATATCCAGGGCGTTAAGTTCAGTCTGAGTCCACCTGAGTATGCCAAAGGTATACATAAGGACAGGCATGACCCAACCGTTATATGCGTGTGTCTTATTCACACCGGACAAAAGGCTATTAAGCACTTTGGTCAAGCGTGCATAAAACACGTCGCAAACTGACTGTTTCACACCAGCCTCATCGATACCGATGTTCTGTGACATACCCAGGTATCGGTATGTTTCAGCCTCAGAAAGGGTCCCCTTTTGTTGCTAACTCTGAGGGCATAGATAAATCTATGCCCTCAGAGTTAGCAACCCTTCCCCTCTCAACATGGAGGACCAATATTATTATTATTATTATTATAATGATATTACCATTGGTGAAAATTATCCTATTCCACAAATTTCTGAAATCCTAGACCAGCTGGGCAACAGCAAATATTTCTCAACCTTGGACTTAGCTTCCGGGATTCATCAGTTGCTAATCAAATCTGAAGATGTATCTAAAACGACATTTTCTGTACCTCAAGGGCATTTCCAATTCAATAGCATGCCCTTTGGATTAAAAAATTCTCCGTCCACCTTCCAGAAACTCATGAATTGCCTATCACACTTGCCTATCAGGACTTCAAGGTTCACGATGCTTCGTTTATTTAGACGACATCGTCATTTATTCCTCAAACTCAAACTCAAACATTTTATTGCGTTCATGTGGTTACATAAATAGTTCTTAAGTTGGATATATTAGAGCCAAACATGAGCCCTGATAGGGCGTAGCAATATTATATTATATTATGTTATATATCAATTTATTCTTATTAATTTAAAAAGACTAATTTTATTTTATTTACTTAAACTACTTACTTAAACTACTACATTACTTTTAGGTTAAATAAACATTTGCAATATTTACAACGATATTAAAGAGGTAGGTATACATATTCAAAATAAACAATTATTATTTTTCACCGAAAAACTCTGACAACGAATAGAAACTTTTTTTCAATTAAATATTTTTTAAGCTCTCTTTGAAATTTATACCACGATTCTTCTTTTTGTAGACATTTGGGAATTTTATTATAAATTTTTACACACATACCATGGAGTCCTGATTTAACTGTTTGTAATTTTGTGATAGGTGGAGCTAATTTTATACTAGGACGTAAAAAATGAGGCCGGGAGTATATTGAAAAAAGGTGCATATTCTTTTTAACAAATGTGCATACTTCTAGTATATATATAGATGTAATTGTTAATATTTTTAATGAAATAAAGTATGGTTTACAGCTGTCAGTGCTGTCTATGTTTGTAATTATTCGGATACATTTTTTTTGTAAAATGAACAATTTATTTACGTCTGTGCTGTTTCCCCACAGTAAAATGCCGTACTTGAGCCACGCATGGGCATAAGCATAGTATGCACACGTGGCTGTTCTTGAATCTGTAACTTTTTTTAAGTTCGTATAGTGCATACGAGAAACGGGAAAGTTTAGATGATACTTTCTTTATGTGTTCTTTCCAATTTATACCTGAATCTATGTTTATACCTAATAATGTATATGAATCAACACATTCTAGTTTAATATCGTTGTAAGAATAATTTATAGATAGGGGGCATTTTTGATACGGCTTAAATTGTATTATCTTAGTTTTTGTGTAATTTATGACGAGATTGTGATTTTTTAACCATTTAGAGATATCTGTAAGTACACTATCTAGACAGTTGTTAAGATTGTTGTTAGTATTATTGTCGAAAGGTATGACTACAGAAAGATCGTCGGCAAACAAGGTACAGGGGGCTTTGACTATTTTCGGCAAATCATTAATATAAATTAAAAATAATAAACAACCGAGAACACTACCCTGTGGTATTGATTTAGTGACCGGTGCAAATTGAGACCTGACTTTAATCATATTTCCACTGGCTAGGTTATGGTGTTCTATCTCTACACACTGCTTTCAATTGGTCAGGTATGATTCGAACCAGTTGTATGTTGGGCCTCTTACTCCTATTCCGTGTAACTTCCGTAAAAGTATGTCAAATCGAACTCGATCATAGGCTTTGGTCATGTCCAGTAAAATACCGATCGCGTATTTCTTTTTATTAAATAAATTTAATATTTCATTGACATATTTGTATACTGCTGTAGTTGTTGTTCTGTTTTTGCGAAAGCCATATTGATTGTCATTTAATATATTGAACTTTTCGCAGTAACAGTATAGTCTATTAGCCATAACGGATTCAAATATTTTTGAAAACGTTGGAAGAATAGCAATAGGGCGATAGTTGTTACAGTCAGTTTTAGAGCCTTTTTTTATAGAGTGGTTTAATTATTGAAATTTTTAGTTGGTCTGGAACTTTACTTTCTGTAAACGATTGATTTATCAGGAATGTCATAATTGGGGCTAGTTCTTCGGCGCATTGCCTAATTAGACAAGGCGGTAAGTCATCATGACCGAAGCTACGCTTGTTTTTTAAATTACGTATACATTTTATAATTTCTTGATTAGTAGCGGGTTGTAAAAAGAATGAATTCTTTACGGGATGAAGGACAGGCTGAACGATTGCACCTGTTGTGCCAAAAGTATTGTTATCATTACCAACCGACAAAAAGAAATTATTGAAACACTCAACTATTTGAACAGGGTCCGCAGTGATACTATTTTGGACATTCAGTTCTATGTTCTTTTTATTTTGTGTAAGCTTATTAGTTTGTTCCTTTACAACATTCCACATTGATTTTATTACATTATCAGAATTCTTTATTCTTTTAATATTATAGTTCTTTTTTTGAAATATTTACAGTTTTTTTAAGTATTTTTGAGTAATTTTTATAATACTTGTTTAGTACTGGATTTTTTTGTTTGAGATAATATTTTTTTTAAGAGTCTTTTATTTTTGCACGATGTTTTGATTCCATTGGTTAACCATGGCTTTTTCTTTATGCTTCTTATTTTTATGAGAATTTTTGGTATAGTTTCATTTAATATATGATTAATTTTATTACAAAATGAGTTATAATTTTCATTAATGTTTTTATCAATAGTAATTATTTTGCTAAAGTTTACTTCTCTTAATTTAGCTTTGAAATGTTGGATATTTTTTTCACTAAAGATTCTTTTTTCTAGAATCCACGTATTACGCACGAGTATGTTTCTTTCTTTTATTGGTATATTTACTATAACTCCTTTGTGGTCAGAGAGACTCAACTCTACAACATTAATTACGACTTGTTCGACATCAAAATTTGTGAATGTTAAATCTAGGCATGAGGATGTAGTCTCTGTTACCCTCGTTGGTTCTTGAACATGTTGATAGAAATTATAACTACGCATTAAATTTAAAAGTCTTACAGTCGATATACTTTGTTTTAACACATCTACGTTAAAGTCTCCACCTATTACAACGTTTGTTTTAGAATTTTTTTGCTGAATTCGTTGTAAGAGCTTTTCTAATACACTGTAAAAGGTATCAGGCATTCTGTTACTATTTGGCCAGTATACATTTATGACTAATAAATTTGAAACTGGTATTTCTATTCCACATATTTCAATTATAGGTTCTATGGACATAGCGTTTAAATCGTTTCGTTCAATATAATCTATATCATCTTTAACTAGTATACAAACACCTCCTCCTACTGAATTAGATCGACTGAAATGGGATGCCAGCATATAACCCTGTACTTTGAGTAGGTCAAGTTTTGGAGCACTGATCCAGGTTTCAGATAGACATATAGCGTGTACATTTTTATCTTCATCTGTCCAAGCTTCCAACAAATGCCGTTTGTTATTAAAACTTTGTATGTTTTGGTAAATAATTCTTATTTTATTATCGAAAAAACATATTTTTTAGAGGTGGCGAGGCAGGTATGGGTTCATTTTGATCATTCTGCAATTCTGTCATGGGTTTTAATATTTTATTATAACCATAATCTTCAATTTCACACATAAGTGCATTAATGTCTTTGAATATGGTTTGCATTCCGTAGTTATTTATGATACCTGTGTGTTTTTTAAACATCGTATAATCATATTCTAGATTCAGGTTGGAATCAATAAGGTGTGCATACTCATGTGTCATTACATCCAGATGTAGTAAATTATTAAAAACTTCTACTCGCCAGTTAAATAAATTTCGGAATCTACAGTATCTAAAGGTAGGTAGACACAAAATGATGTTTGTGTGTGTAATTTCTGATAAAGTATGTCGAATATATGTTATTAATTCAAAGTAATTTATAGTGGATTTGAAATCTTGATCACCTATTAGTAATATGCAGTAGTCTTCCATTGTATAATCCATAAGTTTGGTCTTTAGTCCCATCATAAGTGGTTTTATTCCGTATTCAGTCAGAAGATAATCCTCCTTCGATCTAAGTTCTCATATAGATAACCTCAACGCTGTATTTGAGACTCAGAAATTACAATCTCAAGTTACAACCCGAAAAATGCGAATTCCTTCGTAAAGAAGTAATTTATCTAGGCCATATAATCGGCGAACACGGGGTCAAAGCCAATCCCGAAAAGGTGAGAGCCGTCACCGAATTTCCTGTTCCAAAATCGCCCAAAGACATTAAATCCTTCCTCGGCCTAGTATCCTACTACAGACGTTTTATTCCCGACTTTTCTAAGTATGCCAAATCCCTTACTTCCCTTTTAAAAAAGGATGTCCCTTTTGAATGGAAAAACGAACAGCAGCTTTCTTTTGAAACCTTAAAAGGTAAACTCGTCACAGCTCCAGTCCTTGCATATCCCGACTTTACAAAACCATTCCTTTTGACATGCGATGCATCAAACTACGCCATCTCTGCTATTCTCTCCCAAGGTCCAGTTGGACAAGATCGACCTATTGCTTTTGCCTCACACACGCTTAATAAAGCAGAGACTAATTACAGTGTAACCGATAAAGAGTGCCTTGCCATAGTGTTTGGCACCAAAACATTTCGTCCTTATCTATATGGCAATCGGTTTACAATCATGACGGACCATAAACCACTCCACTCCTCGTGGCTTTTTAATTGCAAAGACCCTGGTTCCCGCCTTGTCCATTGGAGACTTAAATTAGAAGAATTTGAGTATGATATACTTTACAAAAAGGGCAAAACCAACACAAACGCTGACGCGTTATCACGGTTTCTGTGAACCCCGTCCAACCTACAGACTTACCAACGTCCAATCTTCCTCTAGTGAAACCAAGTCGAAATCTAGACGAAGATCTTATGGACTTGCTAATTTCTCCACCTTCCTTTAATCCAGACGAAGCGATCTCTCCTCCACTCGATCTAGCTGAAAATGCTTCACCATTACCCTACGTTGATCTGCCTTCCGACATTCCAGACCCTATATTCCACCCTAAGGGAAGAAATCGAAAATGAATCTATCAACTTACCTCAATCAGAACCTGAACAGATAACAACACCGGAAATCAAAACCGATAATGTCCCATTTCCATCCACGAGCTCATCTCCAGACGTACCTGTTGATGATTACCCTACTTTCCTTAAATCTATATCGTGCATAGATGGGTGTTATTCACGAAAATTGTACATTTACTACTCTCTCCGCGTCCAGCTCGCTTATTTTTTATTTGCTGTTTCAATATTAGCAAAATTTTATTTACCCTAATTCTAAAAGTGTAGAACTACAATTTATAATACTCAGTAAAATTATCGAAACTAAAATATATTCCAATATTTCAAATTTTCAAACTGTGCCCACAGAAATTTCATACATAAATTCATGGTCCATCTTTACTTAAGATAACATTAAAAATTTATTTAAAAAAAATCGAATTAGTTTAGAATACAACTTAAAAGTTTTTTGGTATGGTTATCCATTAAAATACATTATTCTATGAAATAAATAAAACAAACAGTAATGTATACATAATATTTACATATTTAAATGAATGTCCAATATTATACTCATCTCTGTTTTTCTTCTCGGTTACAGTGTTTTACAACATTATTACTAACTTGGAAATAAAATTATTTACTGGCAACATTACACAACAAACACTGTAAACAGGTGACGTGACTGTCGATTCGGCCATTTGTTCTTTCACTCAGTGCCATCAATATTGTGTGTAACATTCGACATTCGACATTTATTTGTGATATTCATTTTTGTGGTGTATTTAAATTCAGTAAGTATTTTCAAGGTTTTATATTATTATGAGAAAAGGATCGTGGTTGCGGAAGAGAAATCGGTAGAAGGAATTTGTCAAAAGTAATTGATGACGTTACCACAAAGTTTTTTGTAGTTTAGACACGTGCTAAGTTTTCATATACGGTATTTCTCCGTTACGCTTCTCTGTTACGTAACAGATATGAATAGGTAAAGCTGCGTATATATAGCAAATTTAATTGTTCAATAGAAAATTGCTAACCTATTTATTTTAAAATGTGGGTCATCTATTTATAAAGGTTTCAATTTATGCGGATATTAATATATTTGTAGATTATTGAGTTACAAAGTAATCATCAGTAAGTTATCAAATATTTTTAATATCTACTTATGTACTTCAAACTTCATAACATACGAATCTTGCATTGGTGCTGAGTTTCTGAAGATGTCACTAATGTTACACAGTGGAATTAGATACAACTGATAGATAAGCAGGAAATTGACTATTTACGGAAAAACTTTTCATTGTTTTAGAATTGATCGTTGAATCAATCTTAAAACTATGAAAAGTTGACTTTAGTAAATGCAGTTTTTAAAAACTAGAGGAATATCTAATATTACATATATGCTCCCATATCAATGATATACCATTTCATTTTCTTTTAAAACCGGATGATAACAATTTTAATCAATAATGTTCAGATTAATTATTACAGTTAATTTTCATTTTTAATGTAAAATGGCATGATAGATATTTTACATTTTTAGATAAATTGTTGTATAGAGCGGGATTTAAAAAAAAGTATGCATAATAAAAATACAGGTAATGTTTACTTTTGTTTTAGATAAAATGCCATTGACATCAGCAGAGCGACAAAAAAAGATATAGAGAACGTTTAAAGCAAAATAATCCTATTAAATGGAATGAAGAAAAGAAAAAAGATGCTGAGAAAAAAAGAAGAAATTATAAAAAGATTTCTGAGTTATCAGAGACCGAAAAAGTTATAAGACGTAAAATTTGGCGGCAACTGAAACAAAAACAGTTGAATCACAATGACAAAACAGACAAAAACTCTAGTCGTAAAATATATAAAGAAAGATATTACAGAATTACCAAAGAAAATAAAAAGCAAAAAAGAAAAATAGATATATTGAAAAAGCATGTAGATTCTCTAAGAAAAAGAGTTTATAGATACAAATTGTTATTGACATGTCAGCAAAATTATAGAGATGACTGTAAAGAAAATGTTGAACCTTCATTACCAACAACGCCAACTTCTTCAATATTAAAAACTGAGTCCTTCATTCAGCAGTTAAAAGATGTACCTTCACCAGAAAAAGATAAAATAAGAAAAGTTATACTCGAAAAGAACATATTGAGCGAATGTTTAACAAACTCATACAAGAATGCTAAAAGTAACGCTGAAAGAAATATTTTAAAAAATGTAGTCAGCAATGCTGTGGTTCAAGAACATAAAATGAAAACTAGATTGGGTTACTGTATTGGTTTAAAAGGTCGGCCTCGTAATACAATAACACAAGAAAATACCAAACATGCAGTGTTTGCCAGCATAATACGAGATTTCTATTTACAAGATGATGTATCTCGAACAACTGCTGGGAAGAAAGAGACAAAGACCCTAAAAAAATTGAAGATACAAAAAAGATATCTACTTGACAACGTAACTAATTTATATAACAAGTTTAAACAAGATACAGGAATTAATTTGTCTTACACGACATTTTTAAGAAATAAGCCCTTTTATGTAGTCAGGCCAAAACTTTCAGACCGCGATACATGCGTGTGCAAGAAGCATTCAAATATTGAATTAAAATTTGCCACCCTCAAAAAATTATCAGTTCTAATTGGACATAAAAGTATAAACGATCTGGTTAAATCTTTAGTTTGCAATTCAAACTCTCAGAAATGTATGTATGGGCAATGTACAATCTGTAAAGTTAAAAAAATAACATATGATTTAACTACAATTACACTTGATGAAAATGTTACATGGCTGGAGTGGTCTATTAAAAAAGTAGAATATAAAAAGAATAATTTAATAAAGAAATGTAAACGAAATGTAAAAGAAATTAAGACTGGCGCTTTAAAAGATTTAGTGACTAAATTTGAACGAGACCTACAGGATTTTAATATTCATTTATACAATATCAGCCATCAATACAAAATGTATAAAGATATGAAGGATAATCTTAAAACTAATGAAATTCTCTTACATTGTGATTTTTCGGAGAATTTTTCTTGTAAAATGTTTCAAGAGATCCAAGCCGTTCACTTTGGGGCCTCTCAATATCAGATATCTTTGCATACGAGTATGATATACCAAAAAAATAAAAAACCACAGAGTTACTGTACTTTATCAGATGCAACTGACCATTCGCCAGAAGCAATATGGGCACATTTAAAACCTATTTTAACCCACATAATTAAACAATCACCAGAAATTGACACACTACACGTTTTTTCCGATGGGCCAACGACACAGTACCGGCAAAAGAAAAACTTTTTTTTATTTAATACAATCATGAAAGATTTTGGTTTAACTGGGACATGGAATTTTTTTGAAGCCGCCCTTGGAAAGGGTGCTGCCGATGGCGTTGGTGGTGTTATTAAAAGGCTTTTAGACAGTAAAGTGGCACATGGCAGTGACGTCCTCAACGCCGAATCTGCATATAATCTTTTAAAAAAAGAAACCAGCGTTAAACTTTTCTGCATTGATGAAGAGGACATAAACAGTATTAAGGAAGATTATAAGGCATCTTTGATATCGCTTATACCTGTCCCCAATAATATGAAAATACATCAAATACAAACTACAAATCATTCACACAATATTGCGTCAAGAATTTTAAGCTGTTTCTGTGCTCGTTCACCCAAAAGGGGAATGTGTGATTGTTATTTACTAAAGAATCATAACTTACTAAAACCTACAAAACGTGCAAAAAGGCTTCCATCAACATCTTCTGAATCAAGTGATCTCCCTGTTGATGAAGAAATTGTACCCGATAAACGTATTTTGTCAATAAAATCTAATAGAACACAAAATTCACAAGTAACTATTCTCTCCGATATTAAAGTTAATTATAACCGAGAAACATTGCAAAATCTAATAGGATCTTCAAAATCTTATAACATAGCTACAAATGATATACGAAAAGATTTTAAGGAGCTGATCACGCCAGATGAATTATTACCTTCTGTTTCTAATACCGACGGTAAAATAGGTGTCTTAAAGAAAACTCAAGACAAACGTCTTAATAATTTCTTTTTTCATTTATCTGATGATAGTGAAGATAGTTTCTAATACACATTTTTGTACACAACAAAATAAATAATAATTATGCTAATTTTGTGGTGTTGTATTTCATGCCACGACTATGGAAATTTCTTATATATTTCGAGGCTATACAAAAGTTTAGAATACTTATTCTAAACTATTGTATAGCATATTGTATGCATCACTTTTTAACGCAATATTTTAATAAAAATACAAAATCGCATTACGATGTCGTTTAAGTTAACTTTTATGTTTCAAAGAAGGGTGTTATGTTCCTATATTGTTGTTATTGATTAATGTCACCATAAAGTTTCAAACCGGGATATTAATTATTTTTTGCCACTCCATATCAAGTGATTACTCAAAATTACTTTCCTAAATTAATTGTAATAAAGCAATTTTAAAAGTATTAAATTACTTTTTCTTACAATCATAAATCATAATCACGTTTTCTGCAAATTAACATCAATTTATTGTATAGGAAAGTAATTTTAAAAATAGTTATTATTTTGATATAATAATATAATATACAACCTTCAATTATCTATGCATAAATGATCTTTTTGTCTGTTTACTTCTATTAAAATTACTGATAATCAAAACAGCTTTTTATTAATCTCCTGGATAAAATGAATGACCATCTTTTAAATAATACTTATATTTAAATTTATGCATGTTATGTACTAGTCTTTACAATTCCTATATGTTATCATTTCTGTTACATTAAATTTATTTTCATATCTTTTTTCATATCCGTAACGTACAATTATTATGAATAACACCCAGATAGGACCTTTAACACAGAAGTGGTAGAGCATAAGGAAACTCTTATGAAGTGTCCCGCAATGTTAATCCTGGTCCCCACATCCATCGATTTGGATGAGTCTAACCCATACATTCAGGAAATATTAACCGACCCTGAAATCATTGCCGAAACACATGAGTCCGAGAAGGAACTCTTTTCCTTTAAAAAGATGAAAAGAGATGAAAGAGAAGAAACAAATAATAAATGCTATTATTTATTGTTCACCAAAGTACATCATTTTGACGAGGCCTCCTATCCAGAAATCTTTCAAACTTTAAAGACAATTAGAAATGAATTAGTAAATTCCGAGGGAATTAAAGAATTCGGCATATCGGATCTGAAAAATCCATTCGAAAAATATTCCTTCATTAAAAT
Organism: Parnassius apollo; assembly: GCA_907164705.1. Lineage (NCBI taxonomy): Eukaryota > Metazoa > Arthropoda > Insecta > Lepidoptera > Papilionidae > Parnassius > Parnassius apollo. The sequence goes on along the minus strand of CAJQZP010001208.1, from coordinate 74,671 downwards.
ATATAATATTCTATGCTATCCCTTTCACGATACTCGAATTAAAATTAATATATACCATAATAATATTATATATCCAGCTCCGACAGAAATTAAGAAAATTCTTTTCGATAACCATAATATCCCGATAGCCGGTCATTTAGGTTCTGTAAGAATGTATAATAGAATAAAACAATCGTATTACTGGAAAGGTATGCGAAGTGACATAGAGGCATATGTAAAACAATGCAAATCATGTCAGGAAAATAAAGCACTTAGGAAAATCAACCGTGCTCCAATGCAGATTACTAGTACATCTACAGAACCATGCCAAAGAATATCCTTGGATATCGTCGGTCCACTTCCCGAAGCTGGACCAGCAAAATTACGTTTTATTCTCTCAATACAAGACGATCTTACTAAGTTCTCCTGTGCATATCACACCCGGAGTACTACTGCTGAAGAAACCAGTAAATGCTTACTGCATTATATATCAATCTTCGGTATTCCTAAGATGATCCTTACCGACCAAGGGACTAATTTTACTTCAGACCTATTTAGGAAAACCTGCGACTTTCTTAAAATAAAAAACTTATGGTCTTCACCATATCATCCTCAAACATTCAACCCTAAAAGAATATTTGAAATCTTACATTAATGAAGAACAGTCAAATGTTATGTATATATCGCGATGCTCGCTTATAACACATCCGTTCATTCTACTATACATTACACACCTCACGAGCTTATGTTCGGGAGTATACCATTTATTCCTAATTCCATTTATAATGAATCTCTAGAGGCTACAATACCGTGATTATGTCCGCATGTTGCAAAACCGTCTGAAATATTCCAGAGAAAAGGCTTTAGATTTTATAAGGAAGTCAAAACAATCCTCAAAATCATACTACGATACCCATACTCGACCAGTTAAATATAAAGTCGGTGAGTATGTCTACATAAAGAACCACTTCAGATTGCGGAAAGCACTCTCCCCTCTCTAGAATCCCTATAAAATAGTTAAGGTAAATAATAATAATACACTTACCTTGCTAATCAATCGACGCCATGTCACGCATCACTTCGATCAGGTGAAACCTGCATCGGAAGTCAGAACTAACCTGTAAATAAAATAAAGTTGGAAAATGACTAGTGTCTTAAAAGAAAAAATACTTACCTATAAGCGTAGTCTCGCCATCTGAAAATTGTTAATATACAATATATAGTTAGTAGTTATTAAATATACAAAATATAGTTATTAAAAATGTTAGGTAAAAAATCAATACTTACCTTTGTTTAGTATTAATTATAGTGATTATTTACAGAACTCCAACTCGAGGTCAATCGCATCAAGGTTATATTCAACCGATAACTTCGAGTGCGGGCATCTACTTTGATTATTTAGGTACATTAAAATCAATAACGCCCAACAAAAAGCGTTAATTCCGATAGATATCTCGCACTTTGGCCCCACATTAGTAATGTAGGAAACGCGCTAGAAACTATTAAATTTTTATGCGATCAAACTAGGAATCTAGAGATTATTACCGAATGTCACAATATACTTCAACCATTAGCTGTACGTAACCGGGACTTGAACAAGGATTTTGAATCCATCTCACACTTATTAGATAACAGAGCCAAGCGTAGCGCCTGGTTTGGAGGTATTGGTACAATATTAAAAATTATTATCATTTCTATCTTAATCCTGTTGTATTTAGTATATTTGGGTTTTAAGCTTTTCCGTCGATTCCGTAACACTCGTCTTACAAATAAAAATAGTAAAATCACTCCTAAAGTGAAATTCATTAAAACTTCACCTCGACCTCATTTAAAATTTATACAACCTGAAATTGAACAAAGTGGTAATTCTGAATCCGATAATGTTGCACCGCTTAGAACCCAAATTTAATGTCATTAAGTTAGTATCTAGAGATTTTATGTTATCATCCCTAAAATCTCTTCTTAAGGGGGGAGATGTTATACCCTGTATTTGTTAGCCTTAATGCTGCACTGTCAATTAATAATGTTGACTTGGCTTAAAGTTCAGTGAGTATAGCAGTGGAGCAGTTCGGTCACTTCAGTCTACTTCCATCTTCGAACCTGCTCGGTTGTCTACGGACCTAAGTTGATTTCTAACCAGTTTATAATATTTAATCCATTTATACTTAATTAAATTTCAGTGTTTTAAATAAATCTTTTTTAAAAACCTATCAGCCCGTCTCCGTATAACAGTTCGTAGACGTCGCGCTCGTAGATTCACTCGGCGTATTCATACTCCAATCCGTCGTGCTGGTACCCGTAGTAGCGTTACTTTCACTCGTAGTCTTCGACTGCACTGATTTTGATCTCGTATTTGTAGGCATCTTCCCAGTTTTCTTGAACCCTATCCGGCTTTCGAAGGACCAATGTTGACGCTCGTGTGTGTGTTGATAGTGGAGCGGGTTCGCTGGTGGGATGTCGACTGGAGAGTGTGCGGAAGCAGTAGGATGAGCAATAATAACACTTCTTCAGAGTTTCTTCTATTTATTTTCTTGACGTTCTTCTTACACTTGCTGGATTCGGAATGTCTGACCAAAGAAAACGCCCCTTTTTTATAGGCGCCTCTGACCAATCACAACTCTTAAATTTTTCGCACGGCACTAATCGATTTCCGTCGACCAATTAGAGCGCAGGCGACTTTTTCTATGGAAAACTTACAAATGCTGTTTTCTGTGGTAAAACATCCCTTTACAAAGTTTTTATACATTTCTAATACTAGAACGAACTTATATTTATCATATTACACACTAAACAGTCTTAAAACCTTAATTTATACCTTAAAATAATGAAAATACTGAAACGGTCTTCGTTACGGTAAAGTTTCCTAGTACTTAAGCTTATGCGGCGTTAGCGCACGTAGCGCCGCCAGGCGGCAGGAATGCACAACACGAACTCATGACAACAACATCACCCTTGCTAATCCTAAAAACTATGCAGAGTACACTTTAACATCTTATTGACTAAATCTATCTTAACGTAGTTTTAAATCACAATAAAAAACAAAATTAAATAAGTAATTAAAATTACGTATCGTCGCTAACAGGAACCGATGTTCCATATAGCTGTACGCAAATTATTTGCGCTGCGTCTTGTTTCGTCGCTTAAACGCTTACGCCTTAGCATTTTTCGCTTGCGATCGTATCTGGTCGTCGCTTGAGGGGTACAACATAGCCCTTATATTTTTTCTTTTATGCTTTGCTTTCATATTAGGAGATTTTTTTTGTTTTGGCAGTGTATTTTTACAGCCGGTTGCTAACTGACGCAAAGGCTGTCACCACCTTCTAGGGTGAGGGCGCCGCCGTTGATTCGTCATGAGCTCATCCGCCGCCGTCTCTTCTGTAGTGCTCCAGCCCAAGTAAACAGCATTGCTCACGGTCTTAACTACAAATATGTTGAAGCAGCTCGTAGCATTGATAACGGAGTTTCCTTCTCCGGCCTGTTGGTCCGTGGGAGGTATTTTATTTCCTTCCTACCCCTGACGCTGAGTGTTCCCCTATCAGCCGCCTGGGAACGCGCTCTCTAGGTGTGAGGCTCACCCGAGAGTATAATTATAATTGGCGTTGTAATTTGGGCACCTTCCCAGTAGAGTACAGTTTTCACCTTGGCTGGGAAGTCACCGAAACTCTATATTAAATATACCGACTTTTATAAAAGGGACATAATTGCAGATAAAAACTTCGAGGGAAAATTGGTTCGTAAAATAAGCAAATTAAGAACGGTAACATTTAAAAAATCTATCTGCTTTACAAATAAAGAAAAAATGGGATTTCGACAATGCACCACTGATGAAAATATCCTGGGTTAAGGATAATCCTCCAATCCTACGTATTGCATTAGCATTTCCCAGGGTCATCAGCGTATATGACGTAAATACTTTACAAATTCTGGATGATCAATGGCGCAAATTACCCCATGCAAATATACCAAAACAAATAAAACTGAAAAGAAAGTAAATGTATTTTGGGCTAAACTAAGTAAACGGAGTGATCTGAAAGAAAACAAGCCATTCAGCGATATTGCCCAATTCGTATTGGATTGTCTCATGTTTCCGCATGCAAACGCAGATTGTGAACGAATATTTAGCAAGATCAATCTTACCAATTCAAGGACTCGGAACAGACTAGTAACATGAACTGTAGATGCAATCTTACTTTCATGCGATGTAATAAAGCGTAACAAAAGTGACAACTGCACCAATTTAGAACAGACAGAAGAAATGTTACCATGAATCAATGATAAAAGTAGTAAAATTCTCTCGAACTACAATGTTATTCTAGTTAATGTAATGCCAATTTGACGTTTGCCAATTTCAGAGTAATACTTCGTTTGGTAACCTGTCACGTAGTGTATTAGTTTATAGTCTGTACAAGTTGTGTACCGATTAACTTTATGAAATTATTTTGTCTGTGTTTTTTTTTAAAACAGCCCGACATATTATACTACACTATGGAACAACTGTTTTTGTACTTACACCATCACTATAACGTGATTACTTGAAATGGTAACGGGGATAATAATATATTCATAACATCACATAACGTAAAAATAAAAACTCTCACTTGTCACCCAGAAGGGTAGCCAGAGACTACACCTCCCTCGCCTCCTTTACATCCATATAGCTCACTGACCTGTATATATGGACTGGCTATATACCGTGACATAATGAGGCGATTTGATTTTCGCCATTTCGGTTCTGACAGCAGAAATGAACGTCCACTAAATTAATAATTAAGACAGTGTAATAAAACATATCGATAAAAACTCTATACCCAGGCCTACCCGTAACGTCCGCTCTATGTATGTATCATATTAATACAATTCCATACAATAAATAAATGTATCAATTAATACCTAGGCATTGGACGCAAGCTTTATTGCTCATATAAAACCAAGATCGACGCAACTACAGAACGGGATTCGCTCCGTGTTTCAACATCGGGTATATTGGTTCATTCGCGAGGCCTAAATATTCAATTAGTACTGGAAAATATTCAATCTGTAAAACTATATAATATAAAATTTTAAATTTTATTTCGCAAAGAATTTATTATCAACCGTTCATTCAGTTCTAGTATTATAGAAAACAAATCAGCTGCTGAAATAACGTCTATTCTAATTATTTACAGGTCTGTCTATAGACAGAATAAACTATATTTTCTAATATACGGCCAGAAAGTAGGCGATAGCATGCATTCATGTGTATGGGCCATGAAATATAAAGTATTATATACTCCTGACCAAGTTTACAGCATCATCATGAATGCAAAAGTGACTGGAAATAAATATAAGGTCCATGAGATGAAGCAGCGTGACTTTTACAACCTAAGGAGCCTTATTTCTGGAAAAAAAAACTGGCCAAAAAACACTAAAGGAAACAAAATTAAATAGGCAAAAATAATGGAAGTGAAGGTATCACGTTTTAAACCGCATATTCTACAATTCAAGTATAATTTCAAAGAAGAGTATTTGGAACGGAGTTACTAATAACTAGACCCAGGCGAGGGCGAAAAGCGACAGCCTCCATTGCAGCAGAAGCTGAATCAATCGATTCGCATTTGAAACAAGCTTATGATCAGCAAACAGCTATAAGTAAAACGCTGCATGCATATTTATTAAGTTTGTGTACTAGTGATGCCATCTCACAGCACTACCATGCATTTTATGACTCTCTCACGAGCTGCTAAGGTAACCCGAGTGAACATTCAGACTCTGAACTCTCTGAACATGTAGACGACAAAAAGTAGATCTATCTAGGGTAACTGCCTCTTATAAAATAAGAATTAAAGTACTTTGTAGACAGTACCGAATTAAAAAGTTTCTAATTTCATGATTTTTATAAGCAGTTGTTAATAATAATAATAATAATAAGCACTCACGCCTGTCACCCAGAGGGGTAGGCAGAGACTACGGACTTCCATTTGGCACGATCCTGACATACCTCTTTCGCCTTCTTTACATCCATATATCTACGCATACATGCTCGTCGGTTAAGGGTACTTCTAACGTGGCCCATTTTCAAAATATCGCCAATTTGGTCGATAAACTTTTTCCTAGGGCGTCCCTTCCCGACTCGGCCATGCACATCTGCCATATAAATTTGCTTTGTCACTCTTTCCTCATTCATTCTTTCTACGTGACCAAACCGTTGTTAATAATTATAAAAAAATTAAAATTAACAGTCTGTTGCTTTTTTTTCTTCGCACATTACCTTGCACACGTACGAAATATTTGTTCAGTATGTGATACTTGCCTTCAGTTAGTTTAATAAATTTTGCATGGAATACACACATAAGTTGCCATTACTGTAATCTGTAATTGATTGCTTGTCAGCGAATAAAATGGTAATAGTGCATTACGATATGGGATCCTATCACAATTTATCGACCAATAACACAGCAATGCATTGTTACGGTAACATATTACATGAGATTTTACGCGAATAATATCGTAATTTAAAGTTTGTGCTTTTAATTCATGGTAAATTTAATTTTATTAATTACTGCATTTCTAAGAAAGATAAATTATTTGATATAGTTTACAATTATTTTGTAAGAAACCACCTTTCTTTAAATATTTGAACTATTCCCCTATATATATTAGTTTATAAGATATTCACAAAAAACTGTTTTAATTTTTTCTGTAAAGTTTAGTTTTTACGATAACCATTTTATTCGCCGGGGACGGCGATATATTATGTACTTAGTATTATGTCGATTCCTAGTTTGTAGTGGGTTAAATTAGACTTTGAGCATTGAATATTTTGGTTTTCAAGACCAAAAGGTTCTGAAAACATTTAAGCCAGTATAAGCTAAGATGCACAAATCCTTTAAAGTCTTTGACTTTAGCACTTTACTTTTCTTTCACAAAAATTATAAACCCTCTAATAATAATATCGCATCATTGTAATGTATAACAAATAATATATTTATTTTATAGATGGTAGTATCTTAATTGGAGGAAGTAACTTAAGTGTGATCTATGATCCTCCACACTTAAAAAAAGGCCTACGCAACAACATGTTAAATAAGAATTTAATTTTTGAGGGAAAACTAACAAAATGGGAAGATATTGTAGACAACAACTACCCCCGCATCATATTATGACCGTGTCGCAAGCTCCGATTTCAAGTCTGTTTTCTTAAACCAATGATGTTTTGGATCGTGTGAGTCGGGCAGTATGGCTCTATAGTCTGTGCTTATTCATTTAAATCAGTGAGAACAGACTTCTACGACTAAGATCAACTCTCGCAATTCAAACTACCAGTTAAGTTTTAACAATAAATTAACTAAATCAGATCAGGACGTTGCAATGGTTTTTGAGAAATATTTTACTGATATTCCGATCTTAACCACTAAGTCACTGAATTCTTCTCCTACCGTCGCCGAATCATTACTTAAACAAAATGTAAATGTGTGTACAAAGAATTTAACATTTCATAAAGTTTCATCAAAAGATATTGTAAAATATTTTAAGACTATTGATATTAAGAGAACCGCCGATCTGTGGGGGATTTCTGTTAAAGTTATTGCGTATATAATAGATACAATCGCACCTCAACTATCTATTATTTTTAATAGTAGTATCAAATCTGGTGTGTTTCCTGATTTAATGAAGCATAGTAAAGTAATACCTTAATTTAAATCTGGTAGTACATTGGACCCCGCTAATTTTAAACCTATTTCTGTACTGCCAACACTTAGTAAAATTTTTGAAAAAATTATTCTTGATCAATTGTTAATTTTTTTTAATGTAAATAAATTACTTCATAAAAATCAATTTGGTTTCACAAGGGGTCGCTCGACAACTGATGCTGGTGTTGAGCTGATTAAATATATATTTAATGCATGGGAGAATTCACAGGATGCTTTGGGTGTGTTCTGTGACCTATCCAAAGCCTTCGATTGTGTTCACCATGAAACATTAATCAGGAAACTTCAACACTACGGTGTAAGAAATGATGCTCTTAAATTAATTATTTCATATTTAAGTGACAGAACACAAAAAGTTGTTATTAATAGTATGAGTTCTTCCGGGTCGATTGTACAAATGGGCGTGCCTCAGGGCTCAATTCTCGGCCCCTTTCTGTTTCTTGTATATATTAATGACTTACCTTACATAGTAGGGAATAACCATGATATAGTATTATTTGCTGATAATACTTCATTAATTTTCAAATTAAAACGACGGTTATTAAATTACGACGAAGTAAATAATGCTATAGCTAAGTTAGTCAATTGGTTTAATGTTAATAATTTGCATTTGAATGAAACTAAAACTAAATGTATGAAATTCGTAACTCCTAATGTTAAACATGTCAATACTAATGTAATTTTAAATGGGGAGGAACTGAGTCTTGTTGATACCACCATTTTTCTTGGAATCACACTGGATGCAAAGCTTCAATGTTTCCCCCATATATCAAAACTAGCTAGCAGACTTAGTTCTGCAGCATATGCTGTAAAAAAGATTAGAACTCTTACCAGTGTTGAAACAGCTAGAATAGTTTACTTTAGTTATTTCCATAGCATTATGTTGTATGGTATTTTGCTATGGGGACACGCGACTGACACTGAAATTATATTTATTTTACAGAAGAGGGCCATTAGAGCAATATATAATTTAAAACCAAAAGAGTCACTGAGACCAAAATTTAAGGAAATTAATATATTAACTCTGGCCTCTCAATACATTTATGAAAATGTAATGTACGTACACAAAAATAAAAGTAGTTTTGCGAAAATAAGTGATATTCATTCTGTAAATACTGGGAGCAGACACAAGCTGGTAGTACAGTTACTCGACTCCACCGAGTCAGTAATTCATTCTTGGGGCGATGTATACGCTTTTACAACGAAATCCCAGAAAATATACAAAATTTGTCATACACAAAGTTCAAAAATGTTTTGTTTAAACTAAGTTTGTATAAAAAGGGTTATTATAATATTAAGGAATTTATAGATGATAATAACCCCTGGGAAGGGTGATCGCTACCAAGCTATTTCTAATTTGTCCTGTGTTGTTGATTGTAAACATGATTGTAAGCTATTATTAAAAAAAATAGTCCCGCTGGGTTTCTTGCTGGTTCTTGCCAGGAGAGAGGTTTTTTTTGCGAACCAGTGGTAAATTAAAAAAGTGACTTTCAATAAGTATTTTTATAATCTACATTGAATAAAAAAGTTTCTATTTCTATTTCTACTTCCTTTAAGAAAAAAAATATGTTTGTCTAATCTTTTCGAGGACGTAGTTTCATGGTGTGCGTGAAGTGATTTCGAATTATTTTATTGTGGATATTGTGTCTTATTAAATTACGTTAACATCATGCCAAGGTAAGTGCTTTTTCGTTTTAACTCAAAGTTATTCATATTCGTGGCTGTAATTCAGGGTAAACAAATATTTTCTTTGATTACCACCATCAATTCGCCGGTACGCCTACATATTTATTTATATTTTACATAATAATTCTTGATTTGTTGGAAATGTTTTTGCTGTTTTGAGTATTCACTTTTTTGTTAATGTAATTATTCAATTACAATAACAAACAGTAGTTATGTCCAGAATTCCTTAAATTCATTTTAATTCGAATATTTTACGGCAAATGTACTGCAGGGACTAGCCAGTCATATTATACTCCAAAATGGCGGATTTTTATTTAGTAACATAGTATGGATAAGACTGCGCTACCGTAAAATAATGTTTATAAATTTGAATTTCTTTTTATTGTTTTTAACCGCAAAAAGAGGGGTGTTATAAGTTTGACGCGTGTGTGTGTGTGTGTGTGTGTGTTCCGTTCCGTGTAAACGACTGCACCGGTTCTTAGCCACGTCGATGAAAATCCATCCGGCCATTTATGGAGATGGTCAACTGCCCGCCGAAACTGTAAAAGATACAGAGGTGGTGCTTTTACTAAAATAATGTACACCCTGGGCAAATTTAGGAGCAATAACAAAAACAAAATGGCGGCAAGAAAATGTCTCTGTCTGTCTGTACTTATATTCGTAGTACCTAAATGTATCAAGCGATTTCAAAGCGGCTTTTTTAAATTTGGGTGTAATTTTAATATAATGAAATAAAAATAAAATATATAAATTAAAAAAACCCTGACCCCCAATGTGTAAATATCTTTTTAGTACTTCTCTTTCGTGGTCTCCCGACCGAGAGAGACATTTCATTTTTTGACTTTCTTGAGGTTTTTTTTTGTGTCGTGGGTTGGTAAAACTTTTTTTTATTTATTTAAGCTCCTGTTATTTCTTTGCTTTGCATGGCTTAAGAACAAGAGGTGTTAAATCGGTGGTTGGTCGAGGAGGTAGACGTGGGGGTGGACGCGGTGTGAATAGAGGGGTTGGACGTGGTCAACATCGGGGGGGAGGGGACGTGGACCACGAACAAGAGGTGGTCGAGGACGAGTGCATGAAATTGAAAGGTGTGTGTTTGGTTTTACTAAGTACATATTTATGTTTATGCAGCTGCGGCTGATTTTGTAATATACTGTTTTAATAGATCGCCGTTATATGTCGGGGACATCATTACGACGGTACCAGACTCAACGACGGTACGTGTTGGGAGCCCACTAAAGAAACTCATGCACCAAAAAGTGCCACGGCATTGGGTTCCCAACCAGCCTGCGCCGTCGTTGTCTGAGTAAGTTTTTTTTGCTGCTGTTAAGCTGTGTATTACATATCAACTTTTCACAGATCGACCGCGACCTCTGCACACTTGCGGACAACTGGACTCTCGGCGTCTGCGTCGCAGGTGCCCTCGCCAGTTGACTATGTTAAATAGGCACAAATATTTGTATCTTGCTGCTGCTACAGAGCTTTTCAGTAACAATTGTGCAAATTTCGTTTGAGAATCATGGAGATTCCGAGTAGGCCGGATACCCCGCATGGTGTAAGTCCTAGGCCCTCTTCGTCTCTGTAAGTGAAATAGCCATCAATTTCCATATTGCAACTGTCAAGCTCTGTATTACATGTCAACTTTTTACAGATCGATCGCAAGTTCAGCATTCTTGCACTTCACTTCACTTTTAGGTTCATGGAGATTCCGAACACGTCAGATACCCCGAAGGGTGTATCTGTAAACCCCTCTTCGTCCGTACAAGTAAATAGCCATCAATTTCCATATTACTACTGTCAAGCTCTGTATTAACGTGTCTGTTTTGTTTTAGGTCTGGTAGTCGTAAACGGAAACTGGTCTACAATGTGGACGATTCGGAGCTGGCGGATCTTGTAAACTACGGTAAGTCACTGACTTTTAATGTTAGTCGAAAGGAAGCAAATATGAAGAAAATATATTAATTAAACTTATTGTCTTTAGGAAGTGATCCAGATGATGACGAGGACGTGGACGAAGATGACGACGTCTTCGGATATATGCAGTGTCTTCGAAACGAACGAATCTATTTAGGTTCGTTGATGGATTTCGATGCTCCGATGGACCTGCCTACCGAGCCGTCATCATCGGCAGAATTAATTAGCCCGCCGCCATCCACACCCGCGCCATCCACACCCGCGCCATTCACATCCGCGCCATCCACACCCGCACCATACACACCCGCGCCATCCACATCCACGCCAGCCACATCCGTAAGTGCTGCATCGGCAGCCCAGGGCCCACACTCGCTCGCGGAATTTGATTGGGAGTCATTGCCCATACCGGTAATTCCCCCCCAGCAGCGTAGGGAGAAATTCACAGGGTCGGTAGGGCCGGTTTCACATTTCGTTTCACCTTACGAAGCCTTCATATCAATTTGGGACCGCAGCATAATGGAGGATATAGCTGCGGAAACAAATCGGTACACGAAGCAATCGCTGGAAGCCGCACTAAGTAAGGGCAGTGTGGGTCCTCACAGCCGGCTGCGCATGTTTAAAGACACAGATGCCGACGAGCTGTACGCCTTTTTTGCTTTGATCCTTGCGACCGGCATTGCCTTTAAATCAGATCTCACGGAATACTGGACCGTCAAAGGCGAAGTAACCGATACTCCGAATTTTGGTCTTTACATGACGTACACCAGATTTGTCGCCCTTTCCCAGATGCTGCACTTTGTGAATAATGAGATTGATATTAGCCACCTCTCCAAAAGCGGCGCGAAAATCACGAAGATTGCCCCAATTGTGAATCATTTGAATGAGAAATTTCAAACGTTTTATCAATTGGGGCAATGCATCGCATTGGACGAGTCTTTGACTTGTCAGTGGAAGGGGTGGCTAAGCATCAATAGGTTTATCAAAAACCAAACAGCATCGAAGGGCATAAAAACTTACGAGGTGTGCGACTCAAATTCGGGGTATCTGTAGCGATTTAAGATGCATGCCGGTCGCAATGAGGAGGATGCGAATGAGTTGGGGTATATTACACCCCTTGTTCTCGAGCTACTTAAGGGGCTCGAGAACAAGGTGCATACTGTTTTTATGGACAATTACTATAATAGTCCTCTTCTCTCCAGGCTTTTGAAAAGCCAAGGTTTTGATTGTGTGGGAACACTTAGACTAAATACGCAAAATGTGCCCTCAAATTTAAAGGCGCTTATAAAACAGCCTCTTGCTGTTGGCAGCGTGCACGGCGCCATGAGTGGGGATGTTAATATTCTGGTTTGGAAATACCGAAACGTTGTCACCTTGACATCGACGTACCACGGCGCGGGTTTAGCTTCCAGACTTGGGAAGTCAAAACCAACATTGGTGTACGACTATAACGTCCGCATGGGCGGTGTAGACAAAAAGGACCAATTGTTGTCTGCGTATCCCGTCGAAAGGAAGCAACCCTTGGTGTGGTACAAAAAGTTTTTCCGCCACCTACTTATCGTCAGCGTGCTCAATGGGTACATTTTACATAGAGACAGCCCAGCACCAAAACATCCACATCCTCGCGTGGCCACGCACCGCTAATTCCGCAAAACCCTTATCAAGGAAATCCTTGAAAAACATGACCAACAGCGAGTCATCACGTTGGAGCCGACACAATCTTTGAAGGTGAAATTCTCGACGGAAATCCTTCGCCATTTCCCGAAAGAATTTCCCTTCAATGAGAAACTGAAACAAAGAAAACGCAGCCATTGTAGCGTCTGCCACAAGCGTACGCAGGTTCTGTGTGTCACCTGCAACGTGGCGCTTTGTATAAGTAACTGTTTTACTCAATACAATTCTTTAGAATGGTAAAATCTTAACAAATTGCTTGTTTCGGCACCTTTGCAGCTGCTCCAACCAACCTAGTGGCTACCTGATAACTTATTGTCAGGCAGCTGATCCTAAGTAATATATTTTTACGTATGGCTAGGTTTGTAGGTACACACCTCACTGACTTAAGTCACTTTGCTATCTAATAGTGTGTTCTGTGGATGGTGGATGTGGATTAAATAGGTAGGTTCCTTGCCTTTTGTATTCATATTCTTTGTATTTACTATTTTGTATTACTATTACCTAATTTATGTGAATAAAATTGTTGCTAACCCATTTTTTGAAATGTGATTGTTAGATGAAAGCAAAACGGTATGTGAAATAAGAATAGAAGGAGACTTAATTGAGCAAGTGGATGAGTTCGTATATTTGGGATGTGTATTCAGCAGGGATGGGAGATATGATAAGGATATTGAACGACGAGTGAATGCAGGAAATAAAGTAAATGGGGCTCTACAATCCATTGTGAAAAGTCAGAATGTGTCAAAAAAGGCACGTATGGCAATTCACAGTGCTGTATCCCTACTTTCCCTACTTTAACGTATGGTAGTGAAAGTTGGGTGTGGCAGAAGAAGCACGAGAGTAGAATAAATGCAGTAGAAATGCGGTCGCTAAGGAGTATGTTAGGGCTGAATCTGAGTGACAGGGTGAGAAACTGTGTGATAAAAGAAGAGTGTGGTTTGCAAGATGATGCGGTGACCAGGATTAAGAAAGGAATGCTTCGGTGGTTTGGTCATGTAGAAAGAATGAATGCGGAAAGACTGACAAAGCAAATATATGTTGCAGAAGTGAATGGAAGAGTCGGAAAGGGACGTCCTAGGCGGAAGTTTGTCGACCAAATTGGCGATATACTAAAAATGGGCCAAATTAAGAGTACCCTTAACCGACAAGCATGTATGCGTAGGTATATGGATGTGGAAGAGGCGAGAAAGGTATGTCAGGATCGTGCTAAATGGAAGTCTGTAGTCTCTGCCTACACCTCTGGGTGACAGGCGTGAGTGTTTATGTTTTTTTTTATATGATTGTTAGGTAGGTCTTACCTTTTGTATTCATATTCTTTGTATTCACTATTACCTAATTTATTAAAAAAAAATGTTGTTAGCCTATTTTTTTAAAAATCGGTTATAAACAAAATGTGTAGGTTAGGTAGATCTTACCGTTTATATTCATATTCTTTGTATACACTGTTACCTAATTTATATTAAAAAATTTTGTTAACCCATTTCTTTTAAATCGGTAAAAACAAAATGTGTAGGTTAGGTAGGTCTTACATCTTTTGTCCCAGAAAATAGTGAGACTTTGGAGCCATTCAGTTCTGATCACCGTATCCTTGTCCCGGCGCGTCGAACATTGAAGGGCAAAAACCAGCACTGTTGGTCTACTTCTAAAGGTAAAAGTCGAGGTAGAACCACTGCTAGAAACATTGTGCACACTTCTAGAGGCCCAGCTAGGATGTGTAGAAATATCTTTGAGCCTAGTTTGTGTTTTGATTTATTCATCACGGAAGACATTGTTGGTGAGATAGTGAAGTGGACAAATGTGGAAATATCTAGAAAAAGACCTATTGGAAATACCCACGCTACCTGCAGAGATACAGGTTCCATAGAAGTTAGAGCCTATTTTGGTATTTTGAGGCTAACTGCTGCAATGAAAGATAATCACCTGAATGCAACTGAGCTATTTGATAGCATCTTTTCAGGGTCTAGGTATTTAGCAGTTATGAGCAGGGAGCGTTTCAACTTTCTCAAGCGTTGTTTGAGAATGGATGACAAGACTTTACGTCCTGCCCAACGTCAAGAAGATCCCTTTATTCCAGCCAGGAATATATGGGAGATGTTTATACAGCAGTGCAAGTCTAACTACACACCGGGAAACTACCTTACAGTTGATGAACAGTTGGTTGGATTTCGAGGCAGGTGTCCCTTTCGAATATACATTCCGAATAAACCCAACAAGTACAGGATCAAAATACCTATGATGTGTGACAATGGTACGAAATATATGGTTAACGCTTTGCCATATATTGGATAGGATAAAAGGAAACATAGATGTTGAAGTGAATCAGCTGTCAACCCACGACTTACACCACTACGTCGTTATCTACGTGTTAGTGGGAGCACTCGGGGCAGCGGGCGTAGTGGTACTTTGGAAGCGAGTGAGACAAGCGCGCCGACGTCCTAGCGCCTGCAGCCCGCCCGGAGCCGGCACCACGGTTATCTCTTCAAGACATTCCTCGTGCGTGTACAAGTGATAGTGTCAGTGCCAATCAAAACATATCAGTGCAAAGTGCGCGAGTACAAAACAAAGGCACCTCACCCGTATTTGCGAGAGTGTGCTTGAAGGACATACAAGTAAAATAGATCTGGACATGAACCTTCAACTACTTATTTTTATTTTATTTATTAGTGACATACTATGATAGTTTCTTAACTTAGTCATTATCTTATATCATTATCATTTTATCTTATATCGTTTTTGTTGTTTCCTATCTATCTTATCACTCTCATCTCTCGCCCGGGAGCATGTACAGTGCAACCGTACATTTTAGTGTGTAAGCGATTTATTTAGGTCAACATAATTTGCGTCATTCACTTTAGTTTTGAGCAATGGATAGTTGACGTTGTCGTTCAGAACACGATAGACGCGTTCTATATCATTATATAATATCATTATTTATTTTAAATAAAATCATTTTTCCTATCAACTATCATTTAAAGGTGTTCCGTACATCTTTATGGTCCTTCGAGCTCCGTAGCGGGACCTGAAATTCGGGTTTTAACGACTGGAAAAAGTGTTTCCGCTCAGTGACCTATTGCGACATAGTGCACTAAGTGACGTGTGCAATAGCTTTTCAGTCTGTACAAATAAGTGTGCAGCATCATTTCATTATCAATAAGCTCCGGCCATCGCAAAGCATCAAGGATCAAGCAGCATTTGTGGGCGTTGCGAGTCTTGGGGCGCCGCCCAGCAGTAGCAGCTTGGAGCGCATCAGGAGAATCTAAGTCTTCGTTGGGTACTTACCACCACTACAGCACGAACGCGTCAACCACCTCTGCACAATCAGCAACCAGCATCACATCAAGTAAGATCTTTCCATTTTACTTATCTCTATATCATGATGTCTGTCAACGATGTCCTCGTTGAAATAATACTAGTTTTTACGGAATTTATCGCGTATATTTGGTCACGGGCGGGAGTCCCGCCCCTGACCATGAGTGCTGTAAAGCGTTCGAAACGTCGGGTATTAAAAAAGTTAAGTTAAATATACGCGATAAATTCCGTAAAAACTAGTATTATTTCAACGTGTAGTGTTCGCGTAAATATAAGAAAACTATGTCCTCACTATGCAGCAGCAGCTATCAACAGCAATTGAAAATTTGTATACTAATTTCAAGAAGGACGGGTCTGATAGGAACACTCCAGACTATATCAAACGCAGATTAAATGCTCTAGACGACTATTGGTTTGAGTATGAGAAGAATTATCAGCATTTATCGCAACTGGATATGGACGTACCAAGCAGAGAAAGAATAGATCAAGAACGTGAAAGATTGAAGGAGAGATTTGACAACATTAGAGCGCATATCCAAAACTATCAGCCTTTGACAGAGGATAGACCTGAAACAACACTGTTAAAGCCCCCTACAATTGTCTCTAAAACAAATCCAATCAAGCCGCAAATGAGTACAGGATCAACATCGAGCAAAACAGAAGAGATGTTGAAAAAACAGAATAGCAATTTTAAAGCATTTCAACGAACACTATCAAATATCAACCTGGAATTAGTATTAGAGAAATGGGAATTCGAAGACTTGTTACGTACTCTCCAGTCTCGTTGGGCAGCTATCGATGCCTTACACTGGGAGCTGGATAGCGAATTGGATGGTTCCAATGAAGCGTATGAAGAAACCTTCAGCTTCTATGAACAAAAATTTAGCCAAGTCAAGAAAGATATCAATACAAAGATGTGGTCTGAAAGTCACCGAGAAAAGTCCACATCCCAGATGGACATACCTACGTTCACTGGCAATTATCATCAGTGGGTATCATTTAAGGATTTGTTTTGCGAAGCAGTTCATACCAATCGAACCTTGTCAAATGCCCAAAAAATGCAGTTTTTGAAAAGTTAAAGCACATTAGAGGAGAACCGGAAAAAATGGTACAGCATCTGCATATCAGTTCGGACAATTATCAAGTTTGTTGGGATTTGTTGAATCATCGATACAATAATAACAAATTGATTTTTGGGTCTCATATCAACATTCTTTTAAATATACCTATCGCTCAACAGCAATCAGCAGCACATATTAAGAAAATTTATGACAGCGTAAACGAAAGCCTAAATGCCATAAAAAATCTAGGCATAGACATAAGTTCATGGGATCCTTTGGTGGTACATATATTGTCTCAAAAACTAGATGCCGATACTCACAAAGACTACATCGAATCCCTAAAGAATCCTAGGGATTTACCAACTTTAGCAGATTTTTTTAAATTTTTTGGAAAATAAATTTATGTCACTAGAATCATCCCGACGCAAACAAGACTCCACAACAAAATCTTCTCAGCCTGAAACAACATCTCATCAAAAGAAGCCTCATTATTTTAAATCATTTACCAGCAATCAAAATCAAGTCACAAATTATGCACAGAAAAACTCACAAACAGGATGTCCACTATGCAAAAATGAAAACCACGGCATATTTCACTGCAGCAACTTTCGCAAATTACAACCAACGGAAAGGAGAAATACAATTGCGAAATTGAAATATTGCTTCAATTGTCTTTACGATCACTACGGCAAAAATTGCATATCCGCAAAACGTTGCCGCGAGTGTAATGGCCGACATAACACACTCATACACGAGGCCTACGTGAAGCCGTTGACCTCAACAACAGAACAACGTAGAAATGCTAGCAACGTGTCACAAAATAATATAAATGAAACCCTCTTAGCAACAGCACTAGTAAAAGTACAGTGTGTTAATGGCACTTATGTTAAAATTCGAGCGCTGATTGATCAGGATTCCCAGACCTCCCTGATTACTGAGAAGGCAGCTCAAATGTTACAACTTCCTCGACAGAGGTGCAAAGGTGTCATTTTCGGAGTAGGAGCAAAGGAAAACAACTGTAAAGGTGTTATTAACATAACTTGCTCATCGGCTTACAGCGACTATCGATTTACATCAGATGTGTTTATCATGAAAAACTTAATTAACAATCTGCCCAACAAGACATTCGACAAACTAGACTGGTCATATCTAGAAAACATTCAAATCGCCGATCCCGAATTCAACGTGAGCCGCCCAGTAGACTTGTTGCTGGGGGCGGACGTCTATTCTTCTATCATATTAGGCGGTATCATTTCATCACAACAATCACAACCTGTGGCACAGCAAACACGTCTCGGGTGGATTTTATGTGGCAACGTAAAATCCTATCAATGCAACGTTATTATGAACAAATAGATGAGATTCAACGTTTTTGGGAGATAAAAAACATACCTGAAGAACTCACCATGACCCAAGAAGATGCTCAATGCCTGGAGTATTTCAAAAACACGACAACAAGGCAAGAAGATGGGAAATACATAGTTAGATTGCCATTTATATCAGAAGCAGTTCAAAAATTGGGAGAATCGAAATCAAGAGCAATAGCGCAGTTTAAACAGTTAGAAAAAAAGATTTACTTACCGAAAAGATATTGAAAAAGAATATAAATCATTTATCCACGAGTACTTGGAATTGGGTCATATGAAAATGTCGCCATGCAACAAGACGCCTGTCTACACTCTGTATTTACCACATCATTGCATTCACCGACCGGAGTCAACAACAACTTCGCTTCGAGTCTTTAACGAGTATTCGAGCGGCTTAAGCTTGAACGACGTGATGCACCAAGGTCCCAACCTGCAACAGGGCCTGTTATCACTAATTATCACCTGGCGACAGTACCAGTATGCCTACACGTTGACATCGAGAAAATGTTTCGGCAAATTCTCATTCACGAAGAAGATCAGAGATATCAAAGAATCATATGGAGAAATTCACCAACTGAAACTTTACAAGAATATCAATTAGGTACTGTTACATATGGTACTAAAGCAGCACCATTTCTTGCCATGATGGTATTGAAACAGCTAGCCAAAGATGAAGGTCATAAGTATCAGGAAAGCCCAGCAGCGAAGGTCCTGCAAGAACATTTTTATATGGACGACCTGATCAGTGGGGGTCATGACCTCGCATCAGCTAAAAAGTTACAATCAGACTTAAAAAACTTACTAAAAGCAGGTGGATTTAATTTAAGAAAATGGTCAGCCAATACACCGTGTCTTCTAGAGGGAGTCAGCACAGCAAATACCAACCAGCAAACATATGACTTCAAAACTGAAGTATCTACAAAAACCTTAGGCCTGCAATGGCTTACGCAATCAGATCAGCTGACTTTTGACTTGAAGATCGATTTATCAACATCAAAACTAACGAAACGAAGCTTGTTATCAAATATCTCAAAGCTCTACGACCCAGTAGGATTCTTAACGCCAGTTAGCACAAAATTGAAATTATTATTCCAAAAAATTTGGCAATATGACTTAAAATGGGACGACGAGCTTCCTCATGAGATTCAAGTGGATTGGACGAAGATCAAAGAAGATATCAAAAATATGTCACAGATACGTATACCAAGATGGTTAAAGAGCAACAAAAATGACGTCATCATTCTTCATGGGTTCAGTGACGCATCGATGAACGCATACGCTTGCGCAATTTATTGCAAGATAGTTCGTGAAAAACAAGAGGGAAGTAAAAACATATCCGTCGTCCTCGTTACAGCAAAATCCAGGCTAGTACCACCGAAAAAGAAGATCAGCTTACCTCGCTTAGAACTGTGTGCAACCCTACTTTTATCAAAGCTCATGAAAAAGGTGAAATCATGTTTGGCAGATTACAATATCAAAATGTTTGGATGGTGTGATTCGACAGCAGTATTGTGTTGGTTGCAAGGAGATCCGAAACGCTGGAACGTTTTTGTAGCCAACAGAGTAGCTAAGATCACAGAAGTTTTACCATCGGAATGTTGGCGCTATGTCAAGTCGCAGCATAACCCAGCTAACAGTGCCAGCCGAGGAATCAGCACGAAACAGCTTCATCGACATCAGTTGTGGTGGCATGGACCAGCGTGGTTATCATACTCCGACGATGATAACGTAAAGAAGATCACTTACACTACCGATGAAGAGGTCAAAACCATAAAGCAAGTACACACCACAACCTGCTCAAGCGAAGACGACGTCATTACCCAATTAATAAGCAAGCACAGCAGTTTCACGCGAGTGACACGAATATTAGCCTACACGTACGTATAAAGCAAAATAATAAGCAAA
Organism: Parnassius apollo; assembly: GCA_907164705.1. Classification (NCBI taxonomy): domain Eukaryota; kingdom Metazoa; phylum Arthropoda; class Insecta; order Lepidoptera; family Papilionidae; genus Parnassius; species Parnassius apollo. The sequence continues at coordinate 54,094 of CAJQZP010001208.1, read as the reverse complement.
GCTATTTAACAGCACAAGAATTACAAAAGGCAAAGCAAAAAATTATCAAGCACGTACAAAGCAAGGAGTTTGGAGAAGATATCGGCTACTTACAAAAGTATAACAAAGCAAGGCCAAATAGCAAATTATTACCTTTAAATCCTTTTATCGATTCTGAAGGTATGTTGAGAGTAGGTGGTAGACTGCAAAACGCTTCGATCAGCAAAGAAATGATGCATCCCCTTATCATCCCCCACGAGAGTCACCTGACACACCTACTCATTGATCAAGCCCATAAAATGACATATCACGGAGGAGTCCGTGTCACCTTAGCGTAGCTAGGACAACAGTATTGGGTCCTAGGTGGGAACAGAGAAGTCAAAAAACGCCTGCGCAACTGCGTAACCTGTAAAAAACACAACCCTACAAAACATTATCAGCTTATGGGCGATCTTCCTGAAGCAAGAATAATTCCGTCGAGACCATTTCTTCGAACAGGGGTGGATTTTTCAGGTTTTGTGGACGTAAAATCAAGTAAAGGCAGAGGAATCAAGACCTTTAAAGGATACATAGCAGTGTTTGTTTGTATGGTCACAAAAGCCATACATCTTGAGTTAGTATCCGATTTAACTTCATCAGCATTCTTAGCAGCATTAAGAAGAATGGCGGCGAGGCGTGGCACACCACATCACATTTACAGCGATAATGGTACGAATTTCGTTGGTGCCAACCGAATCATCAATCAAGAAATAATTGATCTAAAATCCATTATCACAAATGAGTTCTTATCAGAAATAAGCGAAATGAATATCACATGGCATTTCAATGCTCCATCATGGCTCAGTGCGGGGGGTCTGTGGGAAGCGGCTGTGAAGAGTGTTAAATACCATCTTCGCAGGGTCATCGGCGAACAAAAACTCACCTTCGAGGAGTTCTCAACACTGCTAACACAGATAGAAGCCTGCCTGAATTCCCGACCGCTCTGCGCTATCACTGAAGATCCAAATGATATCAATTACCTGACTCCATCTCACTTTCTGGCCAGCGGTCCAGTTTTAAGTATCGTGGAGACAGAGAAAGATGAAAGAACATGTTGGCATATGACGCAGAAGATATTCAATGATGTTTGGAAGCGCTGGAAGTCTGAATATGTGACAGCATTATCCGCCAGGAACAAATGGCAGCAATCAACTGAAAATATCAAAATTGATGACATTGTAATCATTCATGAAGTAAACCTGCCTGCTGGGAGATGGGCATTAGGGAGAGTTATCGATGTTCACCCCGGCAAAGATGGAATAGTCCGAGTAGTTACTGTTAAAACAAAAAACGGGACTATTAAGAGACCTATCACAAAATTAACCATTTTACCAACTCAGTCTGAAGCAAACTATCAGAATCCCACAAACTGTCAATCAAGTCCGAAAAATAATCAAGAATTAAGTTCGAAAGCAGATCACAAAAACGACAAACCAGAAAAAGCACGATCTAGTATCAAACTTTGTAATTTTATCATGTACACACTGCTTCTTTTTACGTTATTCGCACAAACAGCATAAGGAGCATTTAATGTAACAAATTTTAAGGATACCCAGAGTTTATACTTCGATAAAACATCAAACATGAGGCTTATCCGAGATGAATGGAAAATCATTGTTTATTACGATTTAGATCCGTACTGGCAAGGTTCGAAACTACTAAAAACATATATCACTCACCTCGAAAACATATGTTCAAAATTGCAAGAGCGACAACAATGTGACATAATCCTATTACAATTACGACACGGGAGCACCGAGTTACACTACTACGATCAGCTGTTGCTTGGTCAGCAGTCGGCGGCGGGAATACGAGTACGTCGCGGGCTTATCAATGGCGTGGGAAATGTCGCGCATGCACTATTCGGCGTACTTGACAATGACTTCGCTGAACAATATACAAAGGACATTGCACTCATTAGAAACAATCAAAACCATCTCGTAAAATTATGGAAAAATCAGACATCAGTAATAGAAGCACAATATAACTTTTTAAAAAGATTAGAAACAACAATTGACCAACAACACAAACTCTTCCATCAGCATATCAATAAATTAGAGCAAGAAGAATTCTGTTATTAAAGAAGAGATACAAAAATTAAGAGCTAGCAACGAGTTTACCTTATCATCTGTAATATCAAACAACATCTTAGTTAATTTGAAAAAGATACAAAATACCTTGCTCGATGTTGTTACCGACATTTATCAGGGGAAATTTGATATACATATACTATCACCTGAACAATTACAAGATGAGCTTAGCATCATTTCTGGACATTTAGCAAAAGATCTATCTTTGCCTATAGATGATATACACTTAGGCTTAGGCGCCGTACTCTCAAATAGTAATGGAAAGGTTGTCGCTTACGCTAGTAGGAGTTTGAACCCGGCAGAAACTAGATATCCAATAATAGAATTAGAATTATTAGCTATCGTGTGGGCAGTCCGTCACTTTAGGCCTTACTTGTACGGCAGAAAATTTAAAATCTTTTCGGACCATAGACCCCTTGTTTACTTATTCGGTTTAAAAGACCCGTCTAGTCGTTTAACAAAATTCCGACTATACCTTGAAGAATACGACTTCGAAGTAGAATACGTCCCAGGGCGAAATAACGCAGCTGCAGATGCGTTAAGCCGACTCCCGGTGACGTCACGCGATTTGAAAGAAATGCAGGAAAAAGTAGTATCCGTTTTAACTAGAGCTCAAAGGAAAAAGTTAGAGCCCCAAACGGACACCGGACAGATAGACAAACAGCCTCCAGATAGTAGGCCTGATCAACCTACTACTGTAGAGTTGTTAAAACGACCCAATGACATAATAGAGTTGCGTTTTCCAGGAAATAGTAACGAAAAACATTTGAATAATGCGTATAATATTTTGTCCGACGCTAAACTTTGCGCCTATAACCCGTCGTTATCGACCATATTCCTATATTCTCGATCGTTATCGTCTCTAGAAGAGTTAGCGAGAGATCTAGAAAAAATGTGCATAAAATTAAATATAAAAGAATTACTCATAATTAAAAACAAGAGTAATGAGAAAAATATTAAGAGTTTGCTGCGCAGCATAAAAATGTATAAAATAGCGTCACCACGATTTTTGATTATTAAAGACATTAAGCGAATAAATAATAAAGAAGAAATTACCACGGTACTTAATGACTTTCACCTGTTACCAACAAGTGGTCATGCAGGCATGAATCGTATGTTAAATAATATTAAAAAATATTATTTCTGGCCAGGTATGAGCAATGACGTCATGAACTATGTCCGCAAATGTAAAAGTTGTCAAGTTCAAAAGCATACTAACAGAAATATTAGAGATCCTCTGACAATCACTTCAACTGCTAACTTAGCGTTTGAACAGGTTAATTTAGATATTATGGGCCCTTTAGATATAGATAACTATAATAATAAGTATATTTTAACAATCCAGTGTGATTTAAGCAAATTTGTAGAGGCTTATCCTTTACCTAGAAAGGATAGTGAAAGTGTTGCTAGGTCTTTCGTTAATAATTTTATTTTGCGTTATGGAATTCCAAGAAAAATTTTAAGTGACATGGGGACCGAATTTACCTCATCACTTATGTCCGAAGTTTTCAAATTGCTACATATAGAAAAAATCCATTCAACGCCTTATCATCATGAAACCTTAGGAGGCATTGAAAATACACATAAACATTTAGGCGCTTACCTCAGAATTCAGTGCAATAATAACAAGTCAGATTGGAGCGAATGGGTTCCTTTTTGGTGTTTATGTTACAATACAAGCGTTCATTCAAAAACAAAATATACTCCATACGAACTAGTTTTCGGCAAAATTTGTAATATTCCTAGTAATTTATCAACACATGTTGACCCACTGTATAATTTCTATGATTACCCTAAGGAGTTAAAGTACCGTTTACAAAAAGCACAGTTGGATGCTAAGGAAAATTTGTTAATAAGTAAAAATTTAAGAAAAATTAAGTATGATCAAAAATGTAATAAAGTACAATATAAGCCAGGAGATTTAATCTTAATAAAAAACCAAACAGGTAACAAATTAGATTGTTTGTATGAAGGACCTTATAAAGTTTTGGAAGAATTACCACCTAATGTAAAATTTCTAAAAAATAACAAAGAAATTATTTTACATAAAAATAACACAAAGCCATTTCAATTGTAATGTTTATCTTTGTAATCAAAAAAAAAATGTTTGCTTTTCAGATAAGTACCTATACATTCATTATGTTATTAGTCTTAAGTTATATGTACACTAATCATTTTTTTTTCCAAAAGAGGGTAGTGAGGTACCCCTTACTTTTCGGGGGAGATGTAGTGCATTACCTAGAAGTTTTATATTTCATGCGCGAGTCCTGTGTGACTGCTGCGCAAGCGCGTTTAGCATAAGTTAGATTTTATAAGAAATGATTGTATTTGGGACTCAATAAACGACCGACGTACGGTGAAGACGTATCTTTTCTTTTCCCCCACGCGTACCATGCCTCACATGTTCGCCTACGATGGCCCTTTGACTTTGGTTTCCTACAAACCAAAACCAGCTAAAATGGTGTTCCTGTTATCTTCGTGCGACGAAAAAGGGCTCATAAATAATGAAACTGGAAACCTGGAGATGATTTTGTTCTACAACCAGACCAAAGGTGGTGTAGATACATTGGACCAAATGACTTCATCTATGTCATGCTCTAGAAAGACTAACCGATGGCCAATGGTTATTTTGTATGACATGCTAAATATATCTTCCGTGAATTCGTATGTTATATATTGTCATAATATATCATGAAAAAATGAAAAACCCCTAAGTAGAAGACAATTTATGAAAAAACTTAGCACGCAGTTGACTACTGAATGGATGCAAAAAAGACTAGAAGCACCTACGTTGAAACGCAATATCCGTGATATTATTGAAGTCATCCTGAAAAAACCTTCCGATGACTCTTCTGTAGAATATGAGGGTCCACCGCCGCCAAAGAAAAGAAGGTATTGCTCTTATTGAACATCTAAAAAGAAGAGGATGTCCAAAATGACGTGCGCCAAGTGTCAAAAATCTATCTGCGGCGAACATCAAGTTTATGAATGTGTCTAATGCATCTAAAATATATTTTTTGTTACTTTGTTAGTTTTTTTTTTAGTTAATTACTTCATAATTTACTATTTTTTAAGCTAAGTGTACACTTTAATAGTTATTTTTTTAATTTTTAATGAGAAGACTGTTCAATTGTCTGAGTTCCTAAAATTTGTTCCTAAGATCTATTTGATTAAAGATTTTATAATAAAAAAATATAAATATTATTTTAAATTGTGTTTTTCTCTTTTAGTAATATATACAATTATATAAACAGTCAATATATTGTTGCGCGGCTAAGTTGACATCTCATCTCATGGCACTAGCGCCATCTAGTGTCCGGTAACAGAGCGAGGAGAGTTTTCCAGAAAATGACATGACTAATTTTTTTAACTGACAGCGACATCTAGTATCAAATTGAAGAACTAAACTTTCCAGAAGCTCTACAATCGATCTTTCTGCGCTTGGTCGGTTGGCGCGCGTATTTACTCGAATATTCTGGAATATTCTGGAAGTTTTCGTGGAAGAGCCCTATATAAAGGCGCTGCAATACGCGGTCGAGGAAGTATTGGATTTGGCGAGACAAGCGAAGCTTCGGAGCGGAATAAAGTGTATCAGCGTGATAAATTTTTAGTGTTTTAAGTTTTAATTGGTGTAAAGAAAATTAAAGTGTTAATTTAGGTAATTTTATCGGCAATTTTTATTGTCACGAACCTCAAGCTCGTAAAAATTGGTATCAGAAGTGTGATAAAATCATGCAAATTTTACCGAAGGAGGAAACGGAGGGTATTCGTACCCGCAATCAACGCCAGCATGAGACGGACCAGAGATGATTTGGTGGTGCAACGCCGCAGACGTCGGAGGGCCAGCAAGGACCTTCACGCTACCTTCGGGAAAGAGATAAGGGAGGTGAAGGATAAGGTTGCTCAGCATGATAACCGCCTGTCGGAAGCTGAGACCCAAATCAACCAAGTTAAGAAAACGCTGGATGAACTCAAACTTGGAGATGGAATTGCAGCCCCCGCAGTAGCTATTACACCTTCGCTACGTGGGTTCAAGTTACCACCGTTCGCCGGGACTTCTTCCTGGTCGGCCTACAAAATCCAGTTCGAGGTCGTCATGGAGGCAAACGGCTGGAATAAAAGCCAGGCCATGACTGCACTCACCTTAGGCCTGCGCGACCAAGCCTTAACTGTGTTGGAAGCTCTCGGTAAGAAAGTGACCTACGAGCAGCTCCTTGAAGCATTGGAGGCGAGATATGGTGACGCTCACCTGGAACACGTCTTTCGCGCGCAGCTGAAAGATCGCGTGCAACGCAGCAACGAAAACCTGCAGCAGTGGGCCCTTGAGGTAGAGAAGATGGTTCGAAAAGCATATCAGTCTGTACCTGCGCTCATTGAAGGGAATCTGGTTCAGACATTCATCGACGGAATCCGCGACCTTGAAGTCAGAGGTGCTGTGAGGCTCGGGCACCACGAGACGCTTAAGGACGCCTTGGCCCATGCACTGGACGTGGAAGCCGTGCGGCAGGATCTTTGCTCCCATCGCGTCAGGGAGGTTGCAGCAGCTACGGTTCGCGACCGCAATAAAGGATACAGCCCTAGGTGCTATGGCTGTGGGGAAAAGGGCCATCTTCGATCCAGCTGCCCTAAGCGAACCGTAGAAAGGGAAGGTGAACGATATCAGGAGGGTGGTGCGGCTAAGAGCCCCGCCCAGCAGCAGCAGGGAAACGAGTAAAAGCCAGAACTGCGGGGCGGGTGCTGGCTGATATTAAAAGAGTCCCAAGGATCTCGATCTCACAAACCCATGATGGGAACAGTCTGATCATCAAGGGCGAGGTCAACGGAATGCCGTGTAAACTAACCATAGACACTGGAGCCTCTCGTACGGTTGTTAGTTCCCAACTTATAAGTCAGTTCCTTGGGGACTCCGCATACAACTAAGAACGCATTAATTTGGTAACAGCCACCGGTCAGCGTATACCCGTCCGTGGAGAGAAGGAGATGGAGTTGAAGCTAGGCAACGTTATCTACCTGCATAATGTCATCGTGGCTGATATAATGGACGACTGCATCCTAGGCCTAGACTTTATGAGGAATAATTGTTGTGAGAGCGACGTTAAGCAAGGTGTTTTGAAATGTGGTCAGGAGGAATTTTTTATGGAAGGTGCGTTACCGGGGAACGTGTACAGCATTAAGAAGATTGTTCTTCCGCCGAGATCGGAAACGATTGTTCCGGTTAGTCTTCCTCGAAACGCTGGCCAAGCTCACCGTTGTGTACTTGTGGAAAGGGTAAACAATGACCTTCCATGGAAAGTAGCTCGAACCTTGGTCAGGACCACTAACATCTCAGGAGTACGTGTGCTGAACCTTTGCGACCGGGATCAGATTATAGAAAAAGGCACACTAGTTGGTACTTGTGAGGAAGTGGATTGGTTACGCCGGTGCCAACATATATCGAGTGGGACCTCCAGCAAGGATTCAGAAACGAAAGTAACCACACTTTTGGAAGATTGTCGCAGTGTTCTCTCCCCGAACGAATTGGGCAAGGCGAAGAAGTTGTTACTCAAGTACGCCGATGTATTCTCATCAAACGATGCTGACATAGGAAAGACTGGCTTAGTTCAACACGAAATAAACACAGGAGAAGAATTGCCTATCCGTCAGCGGCCAAGAAGATTGCCGGTAGCACGTGAAAAGTGGAAACCATGATCGAAGGATGGTGTTATTACTGCACAAGCTAACCGAGGAGAAGCGACATTTCTGCTGGGATGAAAGTTGCAATGTCGCATTCCAGGAGCTCAAGGACCATCTGTGCAAAGCACCTATTTTGGGATACCCTGATGCAAGCAAAGAATTTATAGTTGACACAGACGCAAGTGATATAGGACTTGGCGGTGTGTTGTCTCAACGGAATGCTGACCAAGATGTCGTGATAGCGTACTTCAGCAAGTCGTTGTCAAAACCGGAAAGGAACTATTGTGTCACAAGATGCGAATTGCTAGCTAAGATAAAGTCGTTGCAGCATTTTAGCAAATATCTTCTGGGAGGAAAATTTCACTTACGAACTGACCATGCTGCACTAAAATGGCTACTGCAGTTTAAAATCCAGAAGGACAAGTTGTGAGGTGGATTGAACTACTGCAGGAATATGACTTTGAGATCGAACATCGCAGCGGGAAATCTCATGGCAACGCAGATGCATTGTCAAGAAGACCTAGTCCTGAAGATTGCAAAAATTGTACTAGGCAAGAAAGTAAGGAAGTGGTATCCGTGAGGATGCTTAGGGCAGACCACCTCAGCAACGAGTGGAAGGAGAGCTTACAACGTGCACAGCAGGAAGACCCGGACATCAAGCCGATTCTGAAATGGATGAAGGCCAGTGCTCCCAAGCCCAAGTGGAGCGACGTCTCAGCGATGAGTTCGACCACTAAAAGCTATTGGGCCCAGTGGGACAGCTTGCTGCTTCAGGATGGAGTTCTGTGCCGTAAATGGGAAAATGTTCGGAGAGACAGCTGTCATTTGCAAATGGTTGTCCCTAAAGCTAAGGTACCGGATGTTCTACAGCTGTACCATAATGATTATTCAGGAGGCCATCAGGGAGTTAAACGAACTCTACTGAAGATCGGAGAACGGTTTTACTGGGTCCACTGTCGAAATGATGTCGAGGACTGGTGTCGCAAATGTACAAGTTGTGCGGCTATAAAGGGACCTCAGACTCGTAGTAGAAGTGCATTGAAGTTGTACAATGTTGGTGCACCATGGGAGGGAATAGCCATTTACGTGGCGGGGCCGTTTCCGGAGAATGAAAGCGGTAACAAGTATTTCATGGTTGTGATGGATTACTTCACTAAGTGGCCAGAAGTCTTCGCCATTCCAAATCAAGAAGCTTCAACAGTTGCTGATAAACTAGTTCATGAAGTCTTCTGTCGTTTTGGAGTACCTTTAGAGATTCACAGCGATCAAGGAAGGAATTTTGAGTCATATGAGCTCAAAATTCCTTTGCAAACTTGCCGAGTTATGGGTACTCATAAAACAAGAACGACTTCTTATCACCCGCAATCTGATGGAATGGTAGAACGATTTAATCAGACATTGGAGAGGTACCTAGCAAAAGTTGTAGACAATCGGCAACGAGATTGGGACAAGCACATACAACCGTTTTTGTTGTCATATCGAAGCGCTGTTCACGAAAGTACAGCAGTGACACCAGCTTTCGCAAACTTTGGAAGAGAATTACGGCTGCCTGCAGACCTGATCACCGGGATACCACCTGATGCCCCACGCAGTATAAACGATTATGTAAATGACTTGCGGAACAAAATGAATGACATTTACAATCAGGCCAGCAAATGTCTGAAAAGATGAAAACCCGCTATGACCGCAAAATGAACAACAAAGGATTCGACGAAGGTTCGCTAGTGTGGTTGCACAATCCAGTCCGCAGCAAAGGGAAATCTCCTAAGCTTCAAGCTAAATGGGACGGCCCGTACCGGATTGTGACCAGGATCAACGATGTAACCTACCGGATACAGAAAGGCGCAAGAGGGACTCCTAAGATCGTCCATGTGGATCGCCTGGCGCGTTATTATGGGGCCGATAATGCTCGGGACGAGCATGTCTTAGGAGGGGGCAGTGTTGCGCGGCTAAGTAAACATCTCATTTCATGGCACTAGCGCCATCTAGTGTAGGGTAACAGAGCGAGGAGAGAGCTTTCCAGAAAATGACATGACTAATTTTTTTAACCGACAGCGACATCTAGTATCAAATTGAAGAACTAAACTTTCTAGAAGCTCTACACTCGATCTTTCTGCGCTTGGTCGTATTTACTCGAATATTCTGGAATATTCTGGAAGTTTTCGTGGAAGAGCCCTATATAAAGGCGCTGCAATACGCGGTCGAGGAAGTATTGGATTTGGCGAGACAAGCGAAGCTTCGGAGCGGAATAAAGTGAATCAGCGTGATTTAAGTTTTAAGTTTTAATTGGTGTAAAGAAAATTAAAGTGTTAATTTAGGTAATTTTATCGGCAATTTTTATTGTCACGAACCTCAAGCTCGTAACAATATCAACAACATTTATAGGTTTTGAATAAAATCATTAGTCAATATGATGCGCCTCGCGGGCGTATGAGTAGTTTCTTTGTACGTCGCAACATGAGTAGTAATGTAGGGTTAAGCATGAAATAAAATTTCCAAAAATATATACATTACTTAGATTTAATTCAGTAAGTTAAACAAAATTAAGGAACAAAGTTGAGTTATTTTAGAGATGTTTTTACGCGGCCAAAAATATCTATATGCGGAAATGGTTGTTTTCCTTGACATTTCACTATAAAAAGATATAAATATTTTTCAATATTTGTATTACTATATAATAAGAGGTTAAATAAAATGCGATAGAAAATCTATGTTGTTTAATTAGTTTTATTCGATAACGAAGTCAGAAATAAACCTTTTTTCACTTTCACTTGCATACTATTTGATTATAGTACAATATTTTTTATTGAAAGTAATATCATGTTGTAGATAATTTATCCACGAATCCAACAATAAACAATATGTGGGGAATTTATAAACGGAAAGGCCACAAAAACCAAAAAAACCTAAAGTGGAACACTTGACAAACGCCGCGGCCACGGCTCGAGTGCCGTATCAAGTTACGTCTAGCAGCGCTCGGCGCGCGTATCAGGTGGACAGTGGACTACGACTGTAAATTAAGAAATATAAGAATGCTCCGAAAATTGTCAGATGAACATGTTATACTAGAGGAAATAAAGAAGATGAAAGTTAAGAACTGTACTTAAGTCTTCAGTGAACGCGTAGCTGCCAGAATGCAATACACGACAACTTTTTATAAGTTAACTACTACATATTTTTACATAACTATCCACATTTCAACTATAGTTAAGTCTCTTAAAGTCCATTTGCTGGATGGTTATTCACTGTATGAATATGATGTTAATTATTGACGAACAAGCGCACAGTTCGCTTGATGGTAAGTGAATAATTCATTATAAAGTAAATAAAAAAAAATAATATCATACCAAGTATCCAGCAAACCTGAGTATATTGACCTTGGTAGGTACTTATAACTTAGTTTATAATTTTTATACTTGATGCTGATAGATTTTTTGTGGACAATCTTTGATATTGTCAGTTTCATGTACTTTGGTCTATGTATATCATTATGCACTACCATATTGTGAAAAGCGATTAATGGAATATTGAATTTGTGATTGTCTATGCGAGAGGCTAGCCTCTCACAATTTCCCAACTGAACCCATATTTTTTGGCTGAATGTAGTCTGAGCTTGCTCCTCTTTGTCCTCTGCCCACCCCACAGAGATTACAGGCGTGATGCTTAATAAAATATACTAATGTATTAAAATGTTAATATACCACAAGTCCAATGGTTAAAACAGTAATTAAAATAAACCTGGCTGCATAAAATAAATACTAAAAGAGAAAAGTTTCATATTTCCTATTTTAATTTACTATGTCACATCTACAGCTAAGACAAATCTGATTGTACCCAAATGTTAAAATCCATCAAATTGTTTGGGCTATAGTATGATTTCATCTTTGTACATCTGTGATTCTATCTATGTTACCATGCATTATTTATTGTTTATCATTACATCTTTGTGCATAATTTATACTTAAAAGAGAGTGCACGACTTTATTATTTATAAAGATTCTAATGCATTTCTTTTAGATTATTAAAAATGGTTGTATTTTGACACCATACTCTTACATATTATTCCATATCTTTAACACTTTAACAGCCGTACACGTACTGTGTACGGGCCGTGTCGATCAACTCGGGACGCCGATCACGTACTCAGTACGGCTTTGACTTTCCTATCGTCTGTTTAAAAATCACGTTCCCGGTGCGTGATTGGCGTGTAACCCCGGTGTAGAATGACTCTTTAGCTACACCCACATGTACGAATCACCGACGGGAGGTGCAGGGTGGAGGCAGGACAAGCGATCTTTCAGCGCGCGTCGCCAGTGCTCCCTTGCATTTTGGCGCGAAATAGCTTCCGCTCGGCGTAGTTGGCGGCTCCATTCTAAAGAAATTTTTGATGTTTTGGTAAATGATGTTGACTCAGACATTGAGGAAGAGCCGGAAATTTAAATTGAAGGTAAATTATTGTATTTTATTATTGTATTTTTATTCGAAAGTACCTTTTTGCGAAGTCTAGATTTTTATTGGTGTTTTCTCTCTCCAGAGGTAATTCAAGACTTACAAGAGGTGGTATCGGTCCAAGATTAAGAAAATGATGATGCTGACATGTCAGAAAACGTATCTGAACCAGAACAGGGTCGAAGCCGGGGTCGCTCGAGCCCTACACTTCGAGGCAGAAGTGATCGCGCGGCAGACGCGTTCGGTCAGGGGCGCGCTCGACTCGATCCTATTATTCGTTGAATAGAAAAAGTATGAAATGGTGGAAAAAAATGTTTTTCAATTTAGTAGCGCGTTCTCTGGTAAACGCTTACATTTTATACAATAAATCCAGAGAACAACGACGCCGCCTGCGATTCTCGCAGTTTCTGGTGGACTGTGGGGAACAACTGGTGGAAACTGCATCAGATGCTGAAGCATGACCCTCCCATGGTCCACATGCTGTCGGAACTAGCACGAGGCTCGTCAGCAGGCACTTCATTGAGAGGATTCCAAGATTGGAAAAAAAAGAGAAAGTCGCACGAGTTTGCAAAGTGTGTTTGCAAACTCGTGCGACATTTCAAAAAAAGAAACCGGAAAAAGGGGGCGCAAAGAGACCATTTATTACTGCCCAGACTGCAATGTTCCTTTGTGCTACTATCCTTGCTTCAAAATGTTCCACACACAAAGAATTTACGTTATTTAGTTAGCTCAAGTATGTAAGAATGTTAATGTTGGAGTTTTTTTTTCGCTTGTAGACCTCTTTTGTTAATTTTTTTTTCATAAATATTTTTAATTATTATTAATGTTTTTTTATTTCATCCCTCAAAATATAAAGAACAATAGTACATATAAAAAAAAGAATAATAGACATATCACAAATATTTTTTATTTTATGAGTCATAGAATATCGGCAAAAATCACCGGCGTACCAGGAACTTTTTGAGATTTGCAGTTTATGAGCGTTTGTTTGTGGCAATTTAAAATAACTCAATTATCTCTAATAATGAACTTCAGTATTTAATGTTCATTTGGAGTTGGAAAGTTTTATGTAATCTAAATTGATTTTTCTTGTTTCGTTATTCATATTCCTATATAATTTATTTCATTAATATAAAATTCTTTTGTATAAAACATAGGCATGGAATGCCTGTTAGGTGTAACTATAAAATGATTCATGTAAAAGTAATTCTAATTTCATTTTTTTGCGACATGACGGAACACAAAACAGTAAAACAACAAAAAATACAGTTGAAGCAGTTACTTTCTTTGACCGATTGTTTGACCGTTGCAATGGTTCAAGATATTGTAGAGCTCCAGGCAAAATACGATGTCCAGTCAAACTTAACAGTGCCCACAAAGCATTTTGGATTGAAGCCATTAAGAAGTTAAAAAAATAAGAAAATTGTGCGTAAATAAATGTAAAAATTGTAAAAAAAACATTTTTAAATAATAAGAATCAGCAGCTTAGTGTCTATGATTTAATAAGACGGGGAGAGAACCCCTTTTGTATCTGTCGTTTATTGTGGCTTTTAGTTAGTTGACTTAACTAATGTTGTTTTTAATCTTTAATATAATTGAAAAATGAACTATATGATTTGGACTGGATAGGTTGCCAAAAGCACCAAGAAGCAATCAAAAGGAAATTTTTACTTCTTGGGGCTAAAATCCAAGTATTTCACTGGTGTCGCACAATAAACCGGATATTGAATGGGGCGCATTGTGTATTCGATTTAAATAATGCACCATATATCCAGAAAATTGCATAATTAAAATATTCAAAATAAAGAAATAATAAGAAATGAAACTTGTACACATGTTTTCTTTTTCAAAAAATCCTTTTCAATTGATAATATAACTCAATGAAGAATTATAATATAAAAGGAATAGATACTTGGATGCACTACGTCAGGGGGTTTTCATGCTGGTCTACCTTTCCGGTGATCCTGTTATGGAATACGGGTACGCGACCTCGGCTCCCCGAGCTACTGTTATTCTCATAACTTTCCTGCCGAGATAACAGTATCTTTACACCTACGCTCCTACCCCCAACCTTCTTTTTCCTTTTCCCAAAATGGTAGCTTCCTCTACCAACAATAGCATACCCAAAGAGGGTTGGTGTCAGGCAGGCGGCCGACTGTAAAACTTTTGCCAAATCCCATGCAGTAAACCTATGAATAGTACGAGTTGTGGCATATATGACAGGGCTAGGGCGTACCCCGCAGGCGACGCGCAGGGGCAGCACCCGGCTCCTGTGGGAAGTGGGCAAGGGTTGTCCCACCTTACGGAGCGGGTGCGACGTCAGAGGCGAGCCCGGAGAGAGAAGAATGTCGGAGTGAGGTTTGCAAGCTGGAATGTAGGTACGATGACTGGAAGAGGAAGAGAGTTAGCAGATGTTTTGAAACGACGAAGAGTGAATGTTGCCTGTTTGCAGGAAACAAAATGGAAGGGCAATAAAGCAAGAGAGATTGGGGAAGGATACAAGTTTTATTATTGTGGAAGTGATGGGAAGCGAAATGGAGTAGGAGTTGTGTTAGATAGTGGAATGAAAGAACGAGTGACAGATGTGAAAAGAGTAAATGACAGAATGATAGTTGTTAAATTAATGATTGAAAACAAAGTAGTGAATGTTGTAAGTGTGTATGCTCCGCAAACGGGCTGTGAAGAGAGTGTGAAAGAGCAGTTTTGGGAGGAATTTGATTGTATGATGATGGGAATACCTGAGAGTGAGGATGTTTATATGGGAGGAGATTTTAATGGACATGTAGGGAGAGTGAATGACGGGTATGAAAGAGTACACGGTGGATGAGGGTACGGAGTGCGGAACCGGGAGGGGGAAGTTCTTCTGCAAGCAGCATGTGCTTTCGACCTGGCTGTAGTAAACACGTGGTTCCAAAAACGAGATCAGCATCTTGTTACTTATAAAAGTGGCCACCACGCGACACAGATCGACTATTTTCTGATAAGACGGAACCAAATCAAGAGTGTAAAAAACTGCAAAGTGCTTCCAGGTGAAGACTTAGTATCCCAGCACCGAATTCTGCTGGCTGACATCTGCTTAACTGTTCGCCTCAACAAACATAAGGATCATCCCCCACCCAAAATAAAGTGGCATTTGTTGCATAAGGAGGAGTATGCAAGTGAATTTAGAGAGCTAGTTGTAAACAAGATGATAGAGATGGGTGATATGGAAGGAATGAGTGTGAATGAGTGCTGGAAGGAAATGGCTGATTGTATCCGAAGTGTGGCAAGGAAGGTGTTAGGAGAAACAAAAGGGAAGCGTATGATAGATAAAGATGGGTGGTAGTGGAGTGAAAGTATTAGAGAAGTTTTGAGAGAAAAGAAAAATGCCTTTGTGGCAGATGGCGAATTAAACCACGCGTATAACAATAAATCAAACAACAATAATCGTATCGCGTAGTCGTGAACGGGGCGCAAGACGGGCAGCCTCTCGGCGTCGCGTAGCTAAACCGACTGACTAGCTGGAGAAAACCGAGTGCCCCTTGTAGCTGCGTTCGCGCCGCCGACCGTTTACGATAACGCCCGAGGCGGAGCGCGTCGTTTCTCCACATCAGCCCCCCCCCGGAGACCTTATGGTCGATAGGAATTAGCGAACCTCACTCTTCTGCCAGACCTGGTGGTGTAGGGGAGAGGTTCTTCTGCTGGACTCAGCTTACTCCTCTGCGAGCTCTCTGGTGTCTCGGTAAGCAGGTAAGTAGGCTTAAGTCTGTCAATGGAAACAGTTGTGATTTTACCATTAAGATCAATTTTAAATGTTTTATCACCACGTTTTACCACTCTAAAAGGTCCAGCGTAAGGTGGCTGTAAAGCTTTTTTTATGGTGTCGTGTCTCAGAAATACGTGTGATGATTTACGTAGGTCTTTGTGTACGAAAACTTTTGTTGAACCATGTCGTGTTATCGTTGTCGGCTTTAAGTTTTGAATATAGTGTCGTAATCGTGATAGGAAGTCATTATAATCTACGACTGCTGTGGAAGTAGAGTCGAAAAAAATCGCCTGGTAGTCTTATAGCTTCGCCATATACAAGCTCTGCCGACGAGGATGCGATATCTTCTTTCCATGAACTCCGTATTCCGAGTAGAATTAATGGAAGGATTTCATACCAACTTTGCTCAGCATGACAATGATGGCTGCTTTCAGCTGCCGGTGAAACCGCTCTACGAGTCCGTTTGCTGCCGGGTGATAAGCGGTGGTGGTGATGTGATGTGTGCCTGTTAATTTGGAAAGTTCTTTAAAAAGGTAACACTCAAATTGCCTGCCTCTATCCGTAGTTATTTTCAGCGGGCAACCAAATCGTGATATCCAACCTCTGACGAATGCATTCTCTACTGTTTCAGCTTTTATGTCTTCGAGTGGTATCACTTCAGGCCACCGTGTAAACCGGTCAACAACGGTTAAGCAATACCGATATCCTTTGGAGATATGCAGAGGTCCGATAAGATCCACATGCACGTGAGCGAATCTGCTGGTTGGTGAAGTAAAAGCATGTACTGGTGATCGTGTATGCCGTGCTACCTTTGAGAGTTGGCAATCAACACAGGTACGTGCCCATTGTCGACAGTCTTTTCGAATATTAGGCCATACGTATCTGCTGTCATCAGCTTAATCATGACTCTCGCACTTGGGTGACTCAGGCCGTGAATCGTGTCGTAAGGCTTGTCGTCGTAACGTTTTAGGTAAGTATAACCGTGGGGGCGTACCTGACACATCATAGTAGAGTTTCATTCCGGTGCCAGATAGGTCTAACTGCCTAAGCTTCAGGGATGTATGATGGCGAAGATGCGGAAGTTCGTCGTCTGTCTCCTGTGCTGCACATACATCCTCTAAGTTGACTGCACTGCTTATGATGTCTACTCGAGATAAGGCATCTGCAACGACGTTGTTCTCTCCTGAAATGTAGCGAATGTCGGTTGTAAATTGGGCGATATATTCTAGGTATCGAAATTGCCTAGGTGAGCAGTTGTTCGAATTTCTTAAAGGCGGAGATGATGGGTTTATGATCGGTAAACACAGTGAATGGCTTAAGTTCGACCATATACCTAAAATATTTTATACTCTCGTATATTGCTAGCAACTCTCTATCGTAGGGGCTGTATTTACGTTGAGCGTTGTTCAGTTTCTTCGAGAAAAATCCTAGAGGAATCCATTCTGCACCAGATTTCTGCTGCAGCACTGCGCCTATAGCACTGTCGGAGGCATCGGTGACTATGGCTAAGTGTGCTCGTGGGTCAGGGTGTGCTAACAGAGTCGCTTTAACTATGCTTTCTTTACTTTCCTCAAATGATTTTTCTAGTTCGGTTGTCCAATTGATTGGTGTGGTGGCCTTCAGAGACGTCCCTGAGAGGAGGCAATTTAAAGGTGCCTGTACTCTAGCTGCGTTAGGTACAAATCGGCGGTAGAAGTTCAACAAGCCAAGATATCTGCGGAGTTCTTTTATGTTCTTCGGAAGTGGATAATTCAAAATGGCACTGACCTTATCTGGTGTTGGCTTCGTTCCTTCGGCGGTTACAATAAAGCCCAAGAACTCCACTTCAGGTGCTCCAAAAATTGATTTTGAGCTGTTGATTAGCACACCATATTCCTTGAGGCGCTCGAAGACAGATCGTAAGTGTCGCTCGTGATCTTCTATGTTTTTAGATGCTACTAAAATGTCATCAAGATAAGGAAATGCAAAATCACAACCTCTTAGAATTTCGTCCATAAAACGTTGGAATGTTCGTGCCGAATTGCACATCCCAAAGCCCATATAAGGAAACTCGAACAGACCAAACGGAGTTGCAATGGCAGTTTTAGGTACATCCTCAGGTGCTACTAGTATTTGGTTATAAGCACGTACCAGATCTATTTTGCTGAAGATGTTGCAGCCAAAGAGATTGTGTGAGAAATCTCCGATGTGTCGAATTGGATAGCGGTCGGGTATCGTGCGTGCATTTAACGCCCGATAGTCACCGCATGGACGCCACGTGTTGTCCTTCTTTGGGATGAGATGCAGAGGTGACGACCACGAGCTGTCGGAGGGTCTAGCAATACCTAATCTTACCATCTCTTCAAACTCTTCTTTTGCGATGCGCAGACGGTCAGGTGCTAGTCGGCGTGGACGGCAGGTGACAGGTGGTCCAGACGTGATGCGGATGTAGTGCCCGGTGTTGTGTTTCACCTCACGCGCAGCGTGACAGCCTGCTGGGCGCGTGATCTCCGAGTACTGTGTTAGCAGATCATAGAAGCGTGAAATGCCTGTAAATGTTTTGATTTGGTATAAAACGAGTAATGCAACAGATGCTTTAGCGACGAGAGAGGTTGTATTGTCTATTAACTTACGGTGCCTAGCATCCACAAGTAAATTATAAAACGATAAAAAGTCTATTCCTATAATTGGTTTCGTAACATTAGCTATTACAAAACGCCAATTAAAAGCACGGCGTAGTCCGAAGTCCAGCACTAAATTCACCCAGCCGTAAGTAGCAATGGTAGACCCATTTGCTGCAAAAAGTTCATAGTTAGTCTTTAAAAGGCGCTTACTGCGTAGCATGCCAAGCGGATATACACACAGACCTGACCCGGTGTCCACTAAATAACACACTTTCGTCTTAATGTCCGTAACAAACAAGCGGCCGGAAGTATGGCAGTCGTTAGCCGCTGTCACTGACTGCCTTTGGTGTTTCCCGGTTGAGGACCGGAGAACTTACACGGCGATCTACACTTGTTAGCGGAGCTTCCGAACTTCCAGTGATACCAGCACTGGTCGTGGGTGGAGGCAGGACGGCTACGTGAACGTTTACGGTAACTAGAAGTACGCCTTCGTGATCTTGAACGCGCACGATGTATAGTCAGTGAAGCTACTTGACGAGATAGGTCATCTAAGCGACGTCTCAAATCGTCAAACTCAGATGGCGCTGCGATCGTCGATGTTGAAGCCACGTGTTGCACCTGCGGCGGGAACATGACCTCGTTGACCTTGTCCGCCAATTGTGCCACGGCGTCTAAACTGGTACCTGTCTGCGTTGCGATAATAGCCTGGATGTGATTAGGCAATCGGTTTGTCCAAAGTGCTAAATTTCTTAGATGCCGTAAGAACTGGGACGGTTTCCGGTCTCCCAGTTCTTCGTGCGCCAATAGTTGTCTAACCCGTTGTTCTTGGGATGCTGAAATTCTGGTTATAAGCTCGGTCTTAATTTTTTTATATTTGTTTTCAGACGGCGGGTTAGTAATTACGTCTTTCACCTCCATTACTATCTATAGTCTAAATTGGAGATCACATGATTGAACTTCGTATTATCTGCAGTAATATTTGCCAGTTGAAATTGTCCTTCTAATTGTGCGAACCACAACGCCTGTTCGTCCGGCCAAAATGGCGGTGCTTTTACACCGACGCGGCATACGCTCGATTCCGGCGGCGTCGGTGCCGATGCGTCAAATTTGCTATTGTTCATTTCGAAAATGGCGAATAGCGAAATAAAAGTCTTAGCACTGTCTTTACACTCGCGCGCGCGGGGTCACCAAATATATGTGGCAGATGGCGAATTAAACCACACATATACAGTTAATAGTTTATTGAAGGACACGTATAACAATAAATCAAACAACAATAATCGTATCGCGTAGTCGTGAACGGGGCGCAAGACGGGCAGCCTCTCGGCGTCGCGTAGCTAAACCGACTGACTAGCTGGAGAAAACCGAGTGCCCCTTGTAGCTGCGTTCGCGCCGCCGACTCTTTACGATAACGCCCGAGGCGGAGCGCGTCGTTTCTCCACACCTTTAAAGAATGGCAGAGCGTAGAAGACCAGAATGAATCCATAAAAGAAAGTAAGAGAGGGGCGTATAAAGAATGTAAGAAGAGAGCGAAGAAGGAAGTTGCTATTTGTAGGGCAGAGGCGCAAGATAAATTATATCGGTCCCTTGAAAGCCCCGAAGGTCAAAAACGACTTTTTCAAATTGCAAGAGCGAGAGAAAGGAATGGAAGAGATGTTTCACATGTAAAATTTATAAAAGATGATTCTGGAAGGATTTTGACTGACGATGAAAGTATAAAGAAGCGATGGAAAGAGTATTTTGAGAAATGATGAATGAGAGAATGATGGAATGGTATGCTGGAAAACCCACCAGTGAATATGGGCTTAGTGAGAGAAATTAGTGTGGAAGAAGTAAAAATGGCTGTTAGGAATATGAAGAATGGGAAGGCGGTCGGCCCAGATGGAATACCAGTAGAAGTGTGGAAGTTGCTGAATGCGGATGGATGGAAGTGGTTGTTGTTTATTTTTCGGTAATATACCTGGGGAATGGTGCAGTAGTATACTGGTCCCCATTTTTAAAAACAAAGGAGACGTTCAAAACTGCAGCAGTTACCGGGGAATAAAACTCATGTCACACACGATGAAAGTCTGGGAAAGAATAATAGAGAGAAGAATGAGAGAAGAGTGTGAGATAACACAAAACCAGTTCGGATTCATGCCCGGTCGAGGTACGACAGATGCCATTTTCGCATTACGCCAATTGTGCGAAAAGTACAAGCGCGTGCATAAAAATCTGCACATGGTTTTTGTCGACCTTTAAAAGGCGTACGATCGGGTTCCCCGTGAGGTTTTGTAGTGGGCGTTAAAGATGAAAGGTATGCCTGGGAAGTATGTGAGGTTAGTCCGTGCTATGTACAGAGCATCCCGTACATGTGTACGATCTGCCGCGGGAACTACGGGCAGTATCGGTGTGGCTGTAGGGCTGCACCAAGGGTCGGCATTGAGCCCTTACCTCTTCCTACTGATTATGGACGCTTTGACGTCGGACCTGCAGGATGAGGCACCCTGGTACATGCTCTTTGCCGATCGTGCTTGTCGGGGAAGAGGGCATCGAGGTACAGAGCAGACTGACGGGGTGGCAACAGAGGCTGGAAAGTGTTGGCTTGAAGATCAGCAGATCCAAAACCGAATATCTGTGCTGTGTTTTCGGCGGTCTTTCCAGTCCTGTACCCATGTCGTTGGATGGCGCTATACTGCCTACCTGCTCAGATTTCAAGTACATCGGCTCCCTCATTCAAGGCGACGGCGAAATAGATAGAGCTGTGCAGCATAGGATTAACGCAGGGTGGATGAAATGGCGACAGATCACAGCCACAACGTGCGATACCCGAATGCAAATAAGGCTGAAGAGGAAAATTTACAAATCGACCATCAGACCTGTCGTCATGTATGGAAGTGAATGCTGGGCCGTCAAGAAGAAGGATGAAAATAGATTGCATGCGAATGAAATGAGAATGTTACGATGGATGTGTGGTGTGACAAGGATGGAGTATATAAGAGGAAGCCTGAAAGTAGCGCCAGTGGTAGAAAAGGTGAGAGGAAGCAGATTGGCATGGTTTGGGCATGTGATGCGGAGGGATGAAAGTCATGTCACAAAACGAGTGTTGAATATGAATGTGGAGGGACACACGGGCAGAGGGAGGCCGAATAAAACATGGATCGATTGTGTGAAGAGTGATATGAGAATGAAAGGAGTAAGTATGGAAATGACGGCTGATAGAGAGGAATGGAACAAGAAAATTTACTGCGCCGACCCCAGATAATGGAAAATGGTTTAGAGAATGATGAGATACTTGGATGCACATTCCTATCCCTGTAAAATCTTTCGATATCGATATAACGAATAATTTATATACCCAAAACTAACCAGCTACCCATCCAGCGGGAAAAAGCTTGCCCTCCAAACTAGCTACGGTGACATACTGTCCTATCTGTCCTGTACATACAACTTTATAATTTGTGGCTATTGCCTTAACTCCAATTCCAACGCAATATCAAACACAATACGCTGCTGTCAACTAACTGTCAAAAGTGCGTCGGGAGTACCGATTTTGCTTGGACAATTTCAAATCTAATCTCAATTAGTTCACATAATCACCACGCAATAGCAAGCTAATTTAGCGTTAGAGTCGCTTTCAAGAGTACGAAACGTTATTATTTCAATCCCAATCGATCGGAATTGTTTTCAAGAGTAAGGCTGCAGAGTTGGATTTTGTAAGTTAGTTATCGTTTATCGATTATTTATTAAAAAGTACAATATACTATCCTAAATTAATGATCGTACACAAAAATACGATAATTTCTATGTTCAGAAACTATTATCAAAAATTTCCCACAAAAATCTTTTTATATACTGCAATATTAGATTCGGTATCATATTCATGGACGTAGATCCTAGTATGTTTTATGCTCGGAAATTTACTGAAATGTTTCTTAATTTTTTTTTTGTTTATTATATATTGTTAATTAATTTACTGTAATTTCTACCCTCCAGTTCACTCACTTTAGTTCTGTGGTTCTATTTCACCCCGCGATTAAGAAATAACTGATTCATTATATTCTTGAATTTCTTGACTTGCGGAGCCGAAGAGCAGTCTTAATGACGAGTGAAAGTGACAAAGATAAAACTTCGGCTTTCACGCTAAAAAAGAAGCGCCAAAGTACGAGGTGATTTGGTGAAAAAATAAAAGCACCGATTACAAAAATATAGTCAAGTGAAAAATGACTCTATAATTAGCAGGTGGCTTGCTCGTGACCATTTTGATATGTATATATATATATATATATATATATATATATATATATATATATATATATATATATATATATATATATATATAAAGTACGTTGTAAAGTATGTGAAACATCCATAATTGGTAAAAACAAAGTTCTAGAGAAACACTCTGATGGCTAAAACACTTGAAAATTTTATCTCTAATACATGGTTCCAAATCAATTACGTCTTATTTTGTAAGTACCAGTAGTTCGTTGTCGGAATCAAACACAAAAATATTGGCTGTTGCAGAGATCAAGCTGGTTGCTTATTTGGATGAACTACCCTTTTACGCTGCAGATCATCTGGGTAAACTACATGAGGAATGTTTCATAGAATCAAAGGTTCGCAAGAGAAATCAATCTGACTAGAAAAAAAGTACAAAAATAATATGCAATGTTATTGCTTCTAGTCATAAAACAGTTATGGTTGCTAACCTCAAAAATACAAACTGGGTACGGTGAAAGTTCTTGTAACGGAATCGGACTTGAAAATAAAAGATCTGTACAAAGATTTTCTAGTAAGCTACATGGACAGAAATTACGTTATCAGATCTCATTAAGAAACATTGATCCGGCAGATTTAAAACACCCTTTAAATAATGAACAACTATATCTATGAATTGCAGTTGCATTAAAAAATCATACACATAGGTGTAGAGATTTACTCGTTGAAGCTGCCTTACAAATACAGAAAAAATGGGATTACAACAATGCACCACTGATGAAAATATCCTGGGTAAAGGATAATCCTTCAATCCTACGCATTGCATTAGCATTTCCCAGGGTCATCAGCGTATATGACGTAAATACTTTACAAATTCTGGATGATCAATGGCGCAAATTACCACTTGCAAAAAATACCAGAAGAAATAAAACTGAAAAGAAAGTAAATGTATTTTGGGTTAAACTAAGTAAATGGAGTGATTTGAAAGAAAACCAGCCATACAGCGATATTGCCCAATTCGTATTGGATTGTCTAATGTTTCCACATGCAAACGCAGATTGCGAACGAATATTTAGCAAGATCAACCTTCCCAATTCAAGGACTCGGAATAGACTAGTAACACGAACTGTAGATGCAATCTTACTTTCATGCGATGTAATAAAGCGTAATAAAAGGGACAACTGCACCAATTCAGAACAGACAGAAGAAATGTTACCATGAATCAATGATAAAAGTAGTAAAAGTCTCTAGAACTACAATGTTATTCTAGTTAGTGTTGGCATTTGACGTTTGCAAACTTCAGAGTGCCGTGTAGTGGCGGTTGAGAATATCCACTACCCCACATCGTCCCGTAGGTGTCGTAAGAGGCGACAGAGGGACACGGAAAGGAGATGGGCAGCAGCATCTTCCTAATAATAACAATAACATAATAAAAAACTGCGGCTGCTAACCTGCTCGCCAAGCGTGGCAACTATAGCAAATATCCCCCCATGAGCAACGACACAAATAAACGGCCCCCAGTCCCCGGCGGCCCCGCTATTCCTGGCTACGGTGGCGACCATGATGACGGCGGGGCAGGGGGTGTTCAGAATCTCCAGTGGAGATTCGTTTGCCACCTACGACAACTCGACCTGGCAACGTATAACGCACGCACCCTGAGGACTGACGAGAAGATACTGGAGCTGGAAGAAGAGGTAGACAAGTTGCACTGGCATATTATTGGATTATCTGAGGTCCGAAGAGAGGGGGAGGACACGGTAATCCTCGAGTCCGGCAACTTGTTCTATCATCGGGAGGGCGACCATCTGTCCCAAGGAGGTGTCGGATTTATCGTCCACAAGTCTCTCGTCAACAACGTTGTAAAGATTGGGAGTGTGTCGTCGAGGGTCGCGTACCTGATACTCAGAATCACCAAACGGTATTCGCTGAAGGTCATACAGGTCTACGCACCAACCTCGGCACATCCCGATGAGGAGGTGGAGGAAATGTATGAGGATATTTCTAGAGCCATGCATTCCTCCAAAACCCACTACACGGTGTTGATGGGAGACTTCAACACAAAACTAGGCACAAGAGAAGGCGGTGAGCTGAAGTTAGGGAAATTTGGAGTAGGGCAACGGAACCGTAGGGGCCAGCAGCTGGCTGACTTTATGGAGAAAGAGGGACTCTTTATGATGAACTCTTTCTTCCAGAAGCGGCCCCACAGGAAGTGGACCTGGTCGAGCCCCGACGGTTCGACAAAAAATGAGATTGACTTCATTATGACGACCAGACGCCAACTGTTCAGTGATGTCTCAGTGATCGCAAGGGTGAAAACCGGCAGCGATCACCGAATGGTTAGCACACTGAACCTAAACGTTAAGTTGGAGAGGTCTCGTCTAATGAAGTCAACGCTCCGTCCCCCCTCGTGCTCTAATCCAGAATCTCGAATCTTTTCAGCTCGAGTTACGTAACCGCTTTCAGTGCCTAGAAGATTGCAATGACAAGCTCGTAGAAACTGTCCATGCGGTCGGAGCTAAGTTCTGCAAGACCCGCCGCAGAAGAACACAAAAACTCTCCGATCACACTCTTAATCTCATGGCTGTTAGACGGGAGATGAGGCTGCAATCGTCAACAGATTTGACAGCATACAGGCAACCGAACAGACAGATCTCCAAATGCATGCGGCAAGACTTACACAACTTTAATACTGCTCGTATTAAAGAAGCGATCGAGCGGAACCAGGGCTCCAAAGTCTTTGCCAGAGATCTGTCTGCCAGAAAGAGCCAACTGTCAAAGCTGAAGACTGAGTGTGGCAGCATCGTTTCCGGGATACCTGAGATTTTGAGTGAGATTGAGAGGTTCTATGGGCAGCTGTACACATCATCGTTGGAGCCACACGCAAGTGTGATTAACGATACAAGAGCAAGTCTTACCCGACACTATTCCGATGATATCCCGGACGTCAGTCTGAGCGAGATTAGAATGGCTCTCCAGCACCTTAAAAACGGCAGGGCCCCAGGCAAGGATGGAATTACAGCGGAGCTTCTGAAAGCGGGTGGAACACCGGTACTTGAAGTCCTTCAATTCCGTCCTCCATGGTGGCACTACTCCGGAGGCATGGAGCAGAAGTGCGGTGGTCTTGTTCTTCAAGACAACCGGCGACAACGCTCTCTTGAAGAACTACAGACCTATTTCCCTTCTGAGCCGCGTCTACGTGCTGTTTTCGAGAGTCATTACGAATCGTCTCACACGCAGACTCGACGACTTCCAGCCTCCCGAACAAGCCAGTTTCCGAAAAGGCTTCAGTACCATAGACCACATACATACCCTGCGGCAGATTGTACAGAAGACCGAGGAGTACAACAGCCACTTTGCCTGGCGTTTGTGGACTATGAGAAAGCCTTTGATTCCGTCGAAATTTGGGCGGTACTACAGTCCCTTCAGCGGTGCCAAGTTGACTGTCGGTATATCGAGGTGCTAAAGTGTTTGTACAGTAGGGCTACGATGGCTATCCGAGTACAGAACCAGAGTTCGAAACCTATCCAACTGCAGAGAGGTGTAAGACAGGGTGACGTTATATCCCCGAAACTCTTCACCGCTGCGTTGGAAGACGTTTTCAAGCTACTGGACTGGAAAGGATACGGTATTAACATCAATGGCGAGTACATCACTCACCATCGATTTGCCGACGATATAGTCCTTATGGCAGAATCGCTGGAGGACCTTAGCACTATGCTCAATGACCTCAATGGTGTCTGTTGGCGCAACCAACAAACCTTTTATCGTACCATGCCCACAGTGACGTCACGCATACATACGTCACACACATGCCACCACTCCGTTCGGGCGTCAGACTGCACCGTACAACCGTAGCGGCAACACGTTTCTTACATCTTTATTTGTCATATACGACATTGTAAATATAGTTATTAAATCAAGTTATTAGTACTATCCTGGTCTTCTTTATTGACGATCCTGCGATCCTGGTCTGGAGAGAGCTTACCTGAGGAGTACACCCAACAAATTGGCGACCGTGAACTTCTGTAGCTACGTGGACGCGTAGTACGAACCTGCATACTGAGGAGAACAAAGGAATGCGCACTGCACTGCTGTTAGAACCAAGAACTGGAGACTATCAAGAAGATACCTACCAGCCAGTGTTATTTGAACCACGACAAGTGTTAATTATTGTGCCGCAAGAGGATTTTAAAACAAAAGGGAGGTTTGCCCGTTCCTTATTTTCCTAGTTTAACTGTGCTAGCCCTGTAAAGCTTCGTTTGTGCGAGCAGATCTCATATTTTTCTAATTAATTCAAATATATAAGCAAATTAAAATCAGCTGCCTAGCTAATTTCAGAACTTTAATTCTCACTCCATAATTATCTACAAAGTAAAAATAAATATTCAATGCATTTATGGATTTAATTTATGAACTATTTTAGGTTTTCTGGTGCTAAATCTTAAAAGTTAACTGCTTAAAGATAAGAGTTAAAGATTGCATCAGTCCGTTTACGTAATCACCGTTAGCTAGCTACCTACTTTTTCTGAGCGCATCGATCGCATAATTGCATTCTTTTATTATTTCGCTCGATCCTTCTTATCTCTCGCTTCTCTTATCGCATCAGTACGATACAAGTAGGCAAATAGTTAGTTTTTATAAGGTAACTAATAGTTGTCCGGCCGAATATTCCAGTGTGCTGTCCGCTGCGCATGCGCCGATCCACGTCGCCTGCGCTGAGCGTTTATTGTTCTGCGGTATCCCCGGTCTCGGCGCACAGCTGTTTCATATAAAAAAGGCAAGCCTACGTATCGAGGTATTTATTGCAATCTATTTTACATACTAATCTTGTTTGTTTGCATAATGACTGACACAGAGTTAAAAGCGAAGAGGGCATCTATTAAGGGGCGATTAACTTCATTTAGGAATTATTTAGAGGAGTTTAAAAGGCATAGGCAGGGAAATTTAAATGAGTTAAAATTACGATTACGGAAAGCGGACACATTGTTTGAAGACTATGATAAAATTCAAACTCAAATTGAGGTTAATGAGGCGAAGTCAGGCAAACCCGCCGAGGAGCAAGTGGAATTTAGCGAGCGGGAAAATACGGAAAAATTGTTTTTTATCGCGATGAGTAGTGCTCAGGAGTTGATCGCAGCTAATGAGCCTCGCTCCTCGGAGGCCACGGAATTTGATGGTGGGAAGGACGCGCGCTCGTCCCACAGTGTGGCTGACGCCGGCGTTAGGCTTCCGACCATCAAGCTGCCTACATTTGATGGCAGTACAAACAAATGGTTAGAATTTCGCGATGTGTACCTGTCAATTGTGCACAATAATGACAATCTCAGTGATATTTGCAAGTATCAATATTTAAAAGCATCCTTATTAGGAAGCGCAGCGTCTGTTATTGAATCATTGGAAATATCGGCGGCAAATTACGAAGCGGCCTGGAAACTCGTTAGCGGTAGATTCGATAACAAACATCAGCTGATTCATACTCACCTTAAGTCATTGTTTGATATGTCTTTTATTGGAAGGGAGTCTGATAAATCATTGCGTTTCTTAATTGACCATGTGTCGAAACATTTGAGGGCTTTAAGTAGTTTAGGTGAAAAGGTTGATAACTGGGACACGCTCATTATATTTATGTTCGCGAACAAATTAGATACTGCAACCAGTACGAAATGGGAGGAGTATAGGAATAGTTTAACCGAGAATCCCACTTTAGAAAACTTTTATGAGTTTTTGCGACAAAGGGCCGATGTTTTGGAAATGATAAGTGCAAGCACTAGCACTAGAGACAAGCCTGACAAACAAGTTGCGTATAAACGAATGGATAAGGTTCAAAAGGCATTTGTCGCGACGGCAAGCGAGTCCAACACGTCGAGCCACTTAAACGTAAATAATGCACGAGTTTGCCGCATATGTAGTGGGGATCATTTCTTATATAATTGTGAAAAATTTAACCAAATGTCAGTGGACGAAAGAAATACTTTAATAAGAAAATTAAAGATTTGTATGAACTGTTTCCGAGGTGGGCATTATTCCCACCAATGTAAATCGAGTCCATGTGCTATATGTAGACGTAAACACAATACTCTGCTGCATAAAACAATGACATCCAGTCCTCAGAAAAGTGTAGAAAGCAAGGAGTCTGTGTCTACGCCTATATCGTTTTCAGCCAGCGTTGAAAATCAGGTATTACTATCAACTGCAATAATTTCAATAAAAAATGTAAACACAAACAAAACTTACGAAGCCCGCTGTCTATTAGACTGTGATTCGCAGTCTTGTTTTATTACGGAGGCGCTGAGGAATAAGTTAGGCATACAAAGTGAACCTGTTGACACGGTTCGGGTGACCGGCATTAATAATATTTAGTTTGATGCGCTAAGACGTTGCACCGTGTCAATCCAGCCGCGCGAGCGCAGTGATAAGGAATTGTGTATAAAGGTCGATGCTTTTGTTATTCCCCAGATAACGGGTCAGTTGCCGTTAGAACAGGTGGACGTTTCGAATATTGTTGTTCCACATAATGTTGTTTTAGCTGACCCTGATTATTATAAGCCTTCACAAATAGATATGCTATTGGGAGCGGACATTTTTTTGGGATGTAATTAGCAGTGAAAGGTTAAGGCTGGGGCACAATAAGCCCATGTTGCAAAATTCTATATTTGGCTGGTTAATGGTAGGACCTGTAATGTTAAGTAGTAACGATAGCAGCAGTTCAAAGGTAAAAAGCACTCATTGTGGATTTAGTATGGAAATACGTAATCAGCTAAGCAAGTTTTGGGAGTTGGAGGAAGTGCCAACTACACCAGTGTTGTCCCCAGAAGAGGAGGCGTGCGAAGCTCACTTCAAGCAAAACACGAAACGCTTAGCTGACGGGAGGTTTTGCGTTACGTTGCCGTTTAGTACGCATCCAGATGTGCTGGGTGACTCATACAGATTAGCAAGAAAACGATTCGACTCATTAGAGAAACGTTTTAAGCGGCAGCCCGACGTAAAATCGCAATATATAGATTTTATTAATAAATATGCCGAATTAGGTCATTTATCGGAGAGTGACAAACCAGAAAAAGCCTATTTCTTACCGCATCATCCAATTTTAAAAGAGCAAAGCGAGTCCACAAAGTGTCGCGTGGTATTTGATGCCTCAGCGAAGACTGATTCTGGTTATTCGCTCAATGATATCCTCATGGTGGGTCCCGCGGTGCAAGACGACATCTTCTCTATTCTAATAAGATTTCGTCAACACGCTTTCATATTCACAGGAGATTTAGAGAAGATGTATAGACAAGTAGTCGTGGAACCAATACAGAGGCACCTTCAAATGATTTTATGGCGTAATAATGAAGCCGAGCGCATGAGGTACTTCGCGCTTAATACCCTGACGTACGGTACGTCATCGGCAAGCTACCTCAGCACTAGGTGTCTCGCTCAATTAGGTCACGAAAGCACCGATCCTTTGGTGAAAGAAGTAATATTACATAATTTTTACATAGACGACTTAATAACAGGTTTAAATGATGAGAAAAAATTAATAAATTTACACCAAAGGATCGACGAGACTTTAAGTTCTGCTCATTTTAATTTAAGAAAATTAAAAAACAACTCAAAGGAGTTTCTCCGCAGTGTAGCGGAAGAAAGCAATTGTCAGCAAGATAATTTGAAAATATCAAATCAAAGTAACACTTTAGGTGTTGAATGGAATCCTAATGAGGATAATATTTTAATTAAATGTTCGAAATTGCAGTTGATAGATAACCATGTTAAGTACACTAAAAGGGCTGTCCTATCTGTAGTGTCAAGTATTTTTGATCCTTTAGGGCTGTTGAGTGTATGTGTTATTTTATGTAAAATCTTCTTGCAATCACTCTGGTCACAGAAATTGGACTGGGATGAGGAAATTCCCCAGGCGCCTGACTGTATCTGGACTAGGTTTATAATTAACATAGGTTATTTAAAGGAAATAAGTATTCCGCGTCATGCAAGTTGTAGGAATGCGGTAACAATCGAAATCCATGCATTTTCGGATGCCTCGTTAAAGGCATATGCTGGATGTGTTTATTTGCGATCAATGGATGAGTTAGGTAATTACACAGTACGACTTTTATGCGCTAAGTCGAAGGTCGCACCTTTAAAGGCCACGACCATTCCCCGTCTGGAGCTTTGTGGAGCCTTATTAGTTTCACGCTTATGTGAAAAGGCTGTACAAGCTTTACGATGCAATATTAAGAATAGGTACTTTTGGTCAGACAGTAAAATAGTATTGGGATGGCTGTGCATTCCGACAAACAAGTTATGCACGTTTGTATCGCACCGAGTCGCGGAGATTAATGACAAATGTTCAAACGCTATGTGGATGTATGTCCCCTCAGCGCAGAACCCAGCCGACCTGGCTTCGCGCGGAGTATACCCGGACGAAGTACAGTCGTTGTCACTGTGGTGGGAGGGACCTGCATTCCTGCAGGATAACGAAAGCCAATGGCCTGAACAGAGCGGCGCGGTACAAGCGAGCATACCTGAGTTGCGTGCACACACTGTAAGCATTGATAAATCGATATCGCCAATAATCGACATGTTAAGGTATTCTAGTTTTATTAAATTACGTCGCATATTTGCATATGTGTGTCGTTTTATCAATGTAATGGTGCATAAGCAAAGGTATGAGTCGAGTTTGCTAACAGTGGACGAGCTTGAACAGGCGGAGTCCAAGCTGGCTTATTTATCACAATGTGAAAGCTTCGCTGATTTTAAGAGCAACCCAAGTTCTATACCTGGTTCAAGTAAATTAAATCCTTACCAAGACGAGTCAGGATTAATACGTGTAGGTGGTCGATTAGATAACTCGAAATTTGTGTACGACAAAAAGCATCCTATAATTCTGGATACAAAGCATCATTTTACTAAATTGATATTTAGGTATTTTCATTTTAAGTTGATGCATGCACCACCGCAGCTTCTTCTTTCAGCTATTCGTGAACATTATTGGCCTTTGAATGGCAGAGTACTGGCGAGACGTACTTATGGTGATTGTACACGCTGTAAGAGAATGAAAGGAGAAGTTGCGCAACAAATAATGGGCAATTTACCAGCGCAACGGGTCACACCTGGATATGTTTTTGAGATCGTGGGAACTGATTTCGCAGGTCCTTTTTACACAGTTGACAGGAAAGGTCGCGGCGTAAGACTGTCAAAGAGTTACCTGTGTGTCATAATAGATTTTAAGGTTAAGGCC
Organism: Parnassius apollo; assembly: GCA_907164705.1. Taxonomy (NCBI): domain Eukaryota; kingdom Metazoa; phylum Arthropoda; class Insecta; order Lepidoptera; family Papilionidae; genus Parnassius; species Parnassius apollo. The sequence goes on along the minus strand of CAJQZP010001208.1, from coordinate 22,096 downwards.
GTACATCTTGAGGCTGTCAGTTCTTTGAGTACTGAAGATTTTATTTTAGCATTGCGTCGCTTTATGGCTCGTAGAGGGCCCCCTCTAGAGATATTTTGCGACAATGGGAAAAATTTTGTTGGCGCTAACCGCGAGTTAGGTGAGTTTCTCACTGCCGCTTCTAACTCTGTGTCAGCGTCATTTGTAGAAGATAAGATTAAGTTTAATTTTGCACCCGCGTATGCTCCAAACTTTGGAGGCTTATATTAAGCAGCTGTCCGGTCTGCAAAATACCACATGAAAAGGGTGATAGGTAATACCCATTTAACCTTTGAGGAGCTAGCAACCCTGTTCGCACAGATTGAGGCTATACTTAATTCTAGGCCCCTATGTCCTATGTCCTCATCTCCGCACGACCTAGTTCCCCTCACCCCCGGGCATTTCCTCATAGGAAGACCGCTCATTTCATTACCGGCACCAGACCTGCAAGAAGTGAACCCTAACCGGCTTCAAAGATATGCGAAAATCGAGCAGGCAAGGCAACATTTTTGGTCAAGATGGAGCCAGGAATATATCTGCGAGTTGCAGCAGCGCACCCGTTGGCAGCGACGCCGCCCCGACATTCAACCTGGTCAGATGGTTCTGATAAAGGACGAGGCGACACCACCGCTCAAGTGGCCACTAGGACGGATTCAAGCAGTGCATCCTGGCACCGATGGCGCATGTCGAGTTGCGGACATACTTACAACGAAGGGCACGATTCGTCGAGCAATCAACCGAATTCGTCCATTCCTGGATGATGATGAAGCTTAAAGCCAGGAGCTTTAAGAGGCGGGAAGATGTTGGCGCAACCAACAAACCTTTTATCGTACCGGGCCCACAGTGACGTCACGCATACATACGTCACACACATGCCACCACCCCGTTCGGGCGTCAGACTGCACCGTACAACCGTAGCGGCAACACGTTTCTTACATCTTTATTTGTCATATACGACATTGTAAATATAGTTATTAAATCAAGTTATTAGTACTATCCTGGTCTTCTTTATTGACGATCCTGCGATCCTGGTCTGGAGAGAGCTTACCTGAGGAGTACACCCAACAGTGTCTCCCAACGGATAGGTCTTAAGATGAACATGGACAAAACAAAGATTATGTTCAATGTCCATGTCACACCTATGCCAGTAGTTGTGGGGAACACTATGCTCGGAGTTGTTGAGTACGTTTACCTGGGACAAATAGTCCGACTAGGTAAGTCCAACTTCGACCGATAGGTCAATCGACGGATTCAACTCGGCTGGGCAGCGTTCGGGAAATTACGACACATCTTCTCGTCAGGTATACCTCAATCTCTGAAAACTAAAGTGTACAACCAGTGCGTGTTGCCGGTGATGACTTACGGATCAGAGACGTGGTCCTTCACTGCTGGCCGTATAAGGACGCTCAAGGTCGCTCAGCGAGCTATGGAGAGGGCTATGCTCGGAGTTTCTCTGCGTGATAGACTCAGAAATGAGGATATCCGCAGTAAAACCAGAGTGACCGACATAGCCCAACGGATTAGTAAGCTGAAGTGGCAATGGGCCGGCCATATAGCTCGAAGAACCGATAACCGATGGGGAAGAAAGGTTCTCGAGTGGCAGCCTCGTACCGGTAGGCGTATTGTAGGGCGACCCCCACTAGATGGAGTGACGACCTGGTAAGACATGCAGGAAGTCGATGGATGCAGGTGGCTCAGGACCGTGCTTTGTGGCGTTACTTGGGGGAGGCCTATGTTCAGCAGTGGACTTGTGAAGGGTTGTAATGATGATGATGAACTTCAGAGTAATACTTCGCTTGGTAAACTGTCAAGTAGTGTATTAGTTTATAGTCTATATACGTTGTGTACCGATTAACTTTATGAAATTATTTTGTCTGTGTTTTTTTATCTCATTCTGTTGTTAACTCTATTCTAAACGTATGTGTTCAGCGTACATATGCTTCATATTTTACATTATCTTTTTTTTTAAATTCATTTTGCTTATTATTTGCTACATCAGTGACTTAATGTGCGTTTGTTAGCTGGCGGGTGGTGCAGAGATGACAGTACGCCTTGGTTTACAAGCTAAGTTAGGTACGTTCTATAATAATTGAATTCGTTTTATATCTTCTTAATATATATATATATATATAAATTACGTGTCCGTTGTTTGTCCGCGATGGACTCCTAAACTACTCAACCGATTTTAATCAAATTTGCACACCGTGTGCAGTTTGTTCCAACTTGAGAGATAGGATTATTTTTTTTTTGCTCATGAGTGACCCACAATTTTTTATTTGCGAATTTAAGAATTTTCAATAGGACATGACAAAGGGTCGTCGAAAAGGGCAGAACAACGTCTGCCTGGTATTTTATGTAATATACCTTCTATATATATAAAATTTTATATTTAGTTTTATGAACACTGATGATGATTCCTTTTTTTCTGCCAAAGAAACTGCTACATCTATTGACAAATAGTTTTCCATAATTGATACACTGGGCGATTTTTTATGTCATACATTTGACCAGTTTAGCTATTTGCTAAATGTGTGTTATATTAATGAACAGTGTACCGAGCTACTACAGTTACTTCGTGGAAATGATATGATAGAATGGAAATGATATAAGTTATTTGTTTGTCTCAAGGTAAGTAAACATAAACCCTCACGCCTGTCACCCAGAGGGGTAGACAGAGACTACAGACTTCCATTTGGCACGATCCTGACACACCTCTCTCGCCTCCTTCACATCCATATCCTACGCATACATGCTCGTCGGTTAAGGGTGCTCCTAATTTGGCCCAATTTCAATAAATCGCCAATTTGGTTTGTTTGTCATTGGTTGCCAATTGGCAAAAACAATGCTTGACGTTTGAAATTATATTATATACTAATACTAATACATAATACTATATTTTATGACTGTGTGAGTAACCCCCGCCCCACCAAATCTAAGATTAATAAATGATTTATTAATTTGCCTGATGTTTTGTGTAGTATTTTCGTGTTATGGTGTCTTTTGTTTTATTTTTGCTTGGGTTTGGTTTTTGGTTGCATATGTTTTTTATTTTATTGTCCATAGATACTTCAACGGGCTAGGTGTAACCGCATTTTTGCACTATTACCTGAAAGAAATGCACAGTCTGATGGTAGTGAGCTGTCAGACGTTGAAGAAGAGTTCTTCCAACCTCCAGATGAAGACTGTTTCAGTTCTTCTCCGCCTTCCATAGATTCGTCACTCGAACTATACTTGACAGCGACGACGAAGATCCCTCTTCTGTAACACCTGCTGCGTCACTTTCTGTGACTCACGATCAATCCGATTCGCCTTTGATCCTTGATGTAGCGCTTAATCCTGTATTGAATGCTGTATTTCCTTCCAATGACAAAATTGATTACAATTCTTTACCTTCTATAAGTTCGATTCCATTATTGCCGTCACCAGCTTTACCTGTGCCAGTTACTCCATCTACATCACGTGGTCAAATATGCACGAGATCTAGAAAGCGCGGACGAGACATGCAACCCCGACTACTAATAAAAAGAGCAAAACGACTACAATTAAATTTCCACTGGAAAAAACACGCTTTTCCCACAGTGCTTCCATAGAACCAGTTATATTTACAGACCCACCTCCTGAAGACATTTCTCCACGAAGGTACTTTGCACTGTTTTTCTCAGATGAAAACATTCTTATGGGGGTTGTAAGAATGCCGTGTTATTTAGATTACTGGAGTTCGCGATTGAGGTATCCGCCAATTGCAGACATTATTCTTTTGAAGAAATATCAGCTAATCTGGCGATTTATTCACTTCGCTGATGGGTAGTTCTTCAGAGACAAAATTTTCGATTTCTATGGATATATTTTCTGTAACCAACTAAGAAAACGGCATGTATTTTTTTTGGACTGTTTTATCTGTATCTCTATCTGGGACAAAATATATTTTTCAAATAATTGCTGGTGTGTTTATAAATAAGTAACTAAGAAGTGTCCGACGTATAATACTGATTAATGTGGCGTAAGCTGCGCTTGACCGTACTTGGTCGGGTAATATTAATGAGAGTCTGGCTTCCTGCGCGGGGGGACGCCAGTCGTGCAACGAACGAGCTAGAAGGCGGGCGTGCGGCTTTTTGGCTTAGATCCCGGTGTTACGAAGGTAAATATCTGATTCATCTGTGCTTGGTTCAGGTGGCATTCTGATTACACTGCCTACTTTATAAAATTTATTTTATTGTTTTAAAACTTCAATCTGAGTTTCGTAAGGTGTTCTTGGGTTATAAATTCATGTAAAAAGATAACAATACTAAAGTCTGTATGTATGATGAGTTATGCATGATTGTAGGCAAAATCCTGATTCATCTGTGCCCGATTCATATGGTCAAAACCCCATATAAATCATAAAATGAATTAGTTTTCGTCTCTCCAGCACAAAAGGAGCGCTTTTGTTGCTCCTAATCCTTGTCCAATTTTTGAGCGTGTGCAAGTCAGTAGTTCTAGTCTTATTTATTATATTTACTTAGATACAACCTTTTGAATGATTAAAAAATCACAGGAGTATAAATTTATTCTACATATGACACTTTTGATAGGCTTAGTCTAAGTTAAGAATTAATAATTATTATTTAAGAATAACAATCACAACTAACAGTGTATTTATTACTAAAAATAATATAAAGAAATTGAGACCAGTATTATTTAAATGGCACTTTTGACATTAATCTTCCGTATTAACAACCATAAAAACCTACTTATTCATTAATCTCTATCTAATTTCTGTTATTTTAATATTACAGTCTATAACATTGCCACAAACTAAAGATCAAAAGAAGGAGAAAAAGAGAATCGCAGAACGTAAAAGGATGGAAAATATAAGAAAAGATCCAGACAAGTATGCTCTGTGGAAATTAAAAATGAAAGAAACATATTTGAAAAGAAAGAGAGAAGGTAAAATCACATCAGTACAGAATTTGACACCGAAACAACAAAAATTAGCTAGGAAGAAAAGCAGAGAAAGTACTCGAAGATGGTATGCTAAAAAGAAATTATTAAAAGAACGTGATATTCATTCAGAAGAGGTAATAATTGACGAATGTGATCCAGCAGACGATACCGAAATAAATGATCCTTTAGATTTGAAATTACCATCATCTCCAGAAGTTTCGATTATACCAAGATCTCCGGATATTCCCAGCTCATCACAGGTATTAACTCAGTTTTCACCACATTCTGCACGTATAACAAGATCAACAATTAGACAAAAGAGGACACTTGGAATTGATTTGAACCTAACAGAAAATGAAACCGATATCTCATCCAATGCTGACGTCCATTCGAGAATAATATCGCCTTCACCAAATACTTCGATATCAGATTCACCAAGGACTCCCAGCCCACAAAGTAGCATCGCATCGTCTCCACGACGTATCGTCAGCCCAAAAGTTTATAAAAAAGCTGCACGGGAAACACCTCTTAAAAAGAAATCGCCTTGGAAACATATTTTACGAAAGTTTCAATATAGATATACTAAAGAAATACAATTGAAAGACCAAAAAATTCTGGAACTTAAAAGAGTAAATGAAAATTACCGGAAAAAGATAAAACGGTTAGAAAAAGATAAACGGGTAACAGACGTGCATAAAAGACAAAAGGAAAATCTATCTGGGAATGAAAAAATACAGATTGTTGTTGAACCCTGTGCTACCGGAATTAAAGAAAATGTCACTATGTATTTTGAAGAAGATGAAAACAGTAGAATGAGCGCGGGAAAAAAAGAATTTGTCACCAAAGGAAAAATAAGAAAACAGAAGCGATATCTTAGCGACAGCTTGCAGAATCTACGTAAAAAGTATCTTGAAACCAATCCTCAATACAAAATAACCTCTCAACTGTGAGAAACTCAAAATGAAATATGTCATGTCTGTGTGGCTGAAATCAGCCACATCACAGGCTTGAGTTATTTTTGGCTTTAGTTTTATAAAAATTGTAATATCTCCACTTCTTTTTTTAAATTAAGGTTTTATTTTCTTTATCCATTACTCAGAAGTAGTTTCTGTTCCTATTTCTTTATATCATATCAACTGCAATATTATAATAAATTTGTTATACTACATCTAAGTTAGGGCACTTATATTCATATTTATTTCTATGTTAAAAATAAAATATAAAGAAATGTTTCATAATAATAATCATTTAATTACATCAACAGTACATATTTTAACAGATTTATTACAAAAAAAGCAATCCACTTCATACAATTTTTTTCAGCAAAACAATGTTTAAAACTTTCATTCTAAACCAACTACTTTGAGACTATACAAAAGTGACCTCCATATTTTAACGTATATTTATGTAAATAAGCGCTTTGAGTATTGAAGCTTGATGTTTACTGTAACTTGAGCTTATCAGGTAAGCAAAATCACAAGTGGTCCATGGGTATGCTCAATGGAACTAGAATAAGAGTTACACAAAAAAGGGTCCTTTTTTTTACTTACAAAATTAGTGGTTACAAGAAATTAATTTTTAAATGATTAAGTTGTTTGTTTGACCAAACTGTTATATTTTCCAAGATATACATTCAACTAGCTTTAATTTAAATTAAAAACCTTGCATGGTTTCTAAGAACTTTCATAAAATCAATGCTAACTTATACAATACAAAATTAGTACAAAAACATCCAAAATGTGTCTAGATTAATATGGATGAGACTAAGATTGATTTGTTTTAAAATATTTTTTTTTAGTTTCTACTTTGTATTTATAATGAAACAATAAACAGAGTAAAAGTAAACATAATTAAATTATTCCCGTTGTTCTACTACTCTTACGGCCGAGTAGCGTAGCAGTTGGTGGTCCTGCCTCATACACCAGATGTCCCAGGTATATCCATTTGTGCCCTGAATATCCATTTGCGTGATGAACGTAGATATTTATACTCTGGTCATGGTTATAATATAATATAATTCATAGTTTTGTTTAATTAAATATTTAAACTTATAAATACAGAGACCTTGTATTTTCTGGGACTTTGTTGTAATAGCGTATACATTGCCCCAAGAATGGATGCCTGAATCTGTGGAGTAAAGAAACTAGTATCACAAGCCTGTGTTTGTGAGTGTTCACAAAGTATATATCACTTTTTTTAATAAATCTACTTTTGTTTTTGTGAACATAAATCAAATTTTCGTAGATATACTGAGTGGCCAAAGGTTAATTATTTATTTATATGAATGCCGCATTTCCCCATAGCAAAATCACATATGACATTATGTTATGGAAATAACTGAAATAAACTAATCTAGCTGTCTCAGTACAATGATTACACTAGTGATCCCTAATCTCCCCCCTCCTTAGCGTGTAAAGGACGCCCCAACCCATACCCTTGCTGTACATCTTCTATCATCGCGCTAAATAGGCTAAAATAGTAATAATTTCCTGTAATTAGTATATACAAAAATTTATCAGTATAGAAGATATTAGAACGTAAGTAAAGAGGCGATGATTACGGTTCTGAGATGGAAGATCTTGACATGCCCATTCCAACTCCAGTAACAAGTGCGCTGCGTTCACCTCACGCTGCGTGCCCGCCTCGTACCACTGGTCCACCTGGCATTGTGCTCACACCATATACTCGTAACAAGTGCCGCGTCCACATCTAGCGCCACACCTGCAGTGCCATCACGTGTGCGTACGCCACCACGAGTGTGTATGCCACCACGTGTGCGAACACCACCGCGTGTGTGAGCACAAATGCGTGAACGAGTGCCACCTCGTGTATGGACCATGCCACTGACACTCCTCCGACTGTATAAACGACAGTACCAACATGCAAAAGAAAAAGAAAATAAGCCAAGAAAACACAAGAAATTTTTTTTAAATAATAAGCACTTTATCTGGGTGGAATTTCGATCTCGGCAAGCGACTCATTCTGTTTATAACGGAAAGACAGCATATAAACCCATACAGAGCGGTGCCGCGATTCTCAGCAGTCGCTCCCGAACAGTAACTGCCAAGATCAGAACACCATCTTTAGGTCAGAAAAAAGATTAAATATCTGCAATTTATTTCTGAAAATATAAGACGCAAAAATACTTTAGTTTTCAAATCCTCCTCGTGAAGGTTCTAGTCCAGTACAAAAGAGTAGACTAAAGTACCAGACAAATTAATAATTAGAAATACATGTATTTAAAATGCAAATACCTTTTAGCTATTTTTATTTTGCATTTTAAATAAAAATAGTCTTTGTAATATTCAAAATGGTCTTACATACCGAGATCGCAAGTCAAACTGGTTGTAAGTATTTTTCTATATTTCAAACAAAACAATTAATCACTGATCTCTCAATAAATTGATTATAAATGTATTTAAAAAAGTGTTTTTTTTTTTTAAATACGTATTTTGAATTTTGTACTTAAATACTTTAATTCAAAAGTATTATATATATTTTACTTCAAACTAAAATATTATCAAATAATTAGCATTTTGAATTTTTAAATACCTTTAATAAACCATTTTTCCCATCACTGCCAAAGGCTTATCCATATTCTCCATCGTTACCAAAACAAATGTGAAACCTAGCCTGTGAAGTTGGAGGATATCAGCCACTTAACGACCGTTACATACTTTTGAAGCAATTTCTCACTTTTTACATCAAAGTTTACTTTGCGCTTTCGTATTTAGCTTAAATATTAGTTTCACAATATATTGCACGGAATATATTGACACAGAAAGCAATTAAGTCACTTAAAAAGTAAAAACTTGCGACATTACCGTGGTCATTTCTAGGACTGAGTCAAATTCAATTACAAAAATTTTATTGAAAATTGCCAACCAGCCTCGAAAAGTAGATAAATAATTAAAGATAACTTACCGCTCCATTGTATTTTCCATGATATCAGATATAATAACTTGTAATTCACAATTTTAAAAGCAAAATTACCACACGTCTATTCAACGAAATCAACGGAACTTCAATGACAAGTTTCTTTTTATTTTTTCTATAGACGGTGCTAGTAGTAACGTATATCATACAGCCAAGTTCATAACGAACATAGTCACGGTCTTATTCCACAGAGAAAGATAAAGAAATAAACGAATTTAGCCGCGAAATGCGACCGTGTAGTAATGGCAGAAATCAGCCAGTCCACAGACGCGCCTTATTTTTTACTGGCTGAAATCAGCCACCTCACAGACGAGAGGATAAGCTACAGTGCATTTTGCAAGCCACGCTTTGCACGATTACGTACCTCATCGTCGTAGATTATTAACAACTGAGCATTAAAATCGTCCTCTTGAATGCGGCTTTTGTCTTCTTATGTACATACTTTTATATTCTTCAATAATATATATACATAGTGTAGTATATAGCCCTATATAGTATTTTAATAATCTCCCCTTTTGTAGTGTTCGTATAGTCATAATTCTGTTAAAGCATAATAAAATAAGTATACATATAGCACTGATTTCGGTAAGTCACTGGTTGGACACACTGAAAATCAGCGCCATGGAAAAAAAAATTCATGGCATTATGCTGAGTGTGCTCCTGTTCCCAGATGACGCCTTGACACATACTAGTATAGGTATTGTATAGTTATAGTTTGTAATATGTAGTATATTGTAATTTGTATTGTATAGCCATTATTTGTAAATTATGTGTTTTTTTATGTTATCAGTGATGGCGTCATTTTGGAGAATAAACCTTGCTTTCTTTCTTCTTTCTTTCTTTCTTCGTCCATTTTGGGTACGCGTACCAAACGTCAATATTCGTGAAACATGTTTATGTAAAGATCATGAAAATATGGAGTTGGTCGTTGTAGCCCTTCGGAAAAATTATCTGATTGTGGAAAAATCTGTAAATGAGATTCTACAATCACTATGTTGTGATCCTAGAAATGTTCACTGTCTGGCTAAGAAATGTGATAGTTGCAAAAATAAGGCCATTAATTATAAAGAATTTGACAATACCAAAGAAACACATTACTTTATTTGGAACAAAGTAAAAAAAACTTATATCAAAGATGGAAAAGAAAAAGCTACGCTTCAAACGATTAAGGCAAAAGTTGCGCTGCAACTAAAAAAAATCCCAAAGATATAATCGACCACTTCGAAAACCTGTTAGTACCTTATATGCGATACTGCGGAAATATTATAACTCAATATAATTATACAAAAAAATTGAAACAAAACCTGAAGCCTGAAGAATGCATCATACATTGCGATTTTAGTGAAAACTATAACACAAAATATGCCTCTGAGATTCAGTCTTTCCACTTTGGCAGTTCCAGACAACAAGTAACATTGCACACCTCTGTTATTTACCTAACCTCTGTTATTTATTACATTAAAGGTGGAAAACTGTGTAAGAAGTCATACTGTACTATCAACAATAATAGAAGTTCTAAAACGAACTGCTGATCAAATAGCTGCGAAAGGGAATGACATTCCAAACATTGAAATTCTTGTCAGACACCTAAAAGAACGCTGTCCAGGAGTTATTATAGAAGTCGTTTATGAGTCGGGCATATTAGAGAAAGATATGCTGATTCCCGAAAATTTAAAGGAATTCCGCGGGACCATGAGAACACATCAGGTTGTGTGGAGTGCCAATCAACTTCAGACTTTAGCTATGAGAGAACTTAGTTGTAACTTGGACAAATGTTCACAAGAAGCCATTCAATGTTCTCATGGTCAACACATTGGTTTTTATACCATAGAAGACATTAATAAACAACAGAGTCACCACTCTGTTGTGTTAAACGTCAAATCCGCGGATAAAAGAAAGGTGACATCGAAGAAATCTACATGCAGCTCTTTGATACAACGTAGCCAAATATCTGCTACCGAAATTCAGACTGGAAAAGATACGGATATAACCCAACAAGACCTCGACCTTCCCGAATACGACAGCTTTTGGATGGAGACTTCGTCAATCGATGAAAGACTTATAACTCCAAAATTCACCAGAGATGTCCTATCGACCCTACATCAGAAAAGCGTAGGTGATCGCTCAGATTCTGACGATGAGGATATTTTTGTGTTTAAAAAGCCTCAATATGATAAGCGGACAAAAGAGTCTCACGGCATTGTTGAAGATATGATTATTCCATCTTCCTCCGAAAATTCAAGATCTCGTCAACAAGAAAAAGGCTTTATGGATGATATTGAAAGCAGCTCCGTCCCTAGCCCAAAGCCAAGAAAATATTTCTTTTAGTACCTATTTAACTTTGACCTTATTACTTATTAGTTAATTATACCTAGAATCTATATTTCTTTGAAAGTTGATAAGGAAGATTATTGTAAAAAATGCCATTTAAAGTAAATATCATTTTTGTTACTTTATTGTTAGGTAGTAATAAATAAACCAATGTGATTGGTAATTTCAATTAATAATTAAGACTGCTATTCTCACTTTACCATATAATACAAGAATTATTATAAATACTGGAGTTTAAAAATATTTTTACAAGAATTATTGTTTAATTCATCAGATTTTTTTCCGTGATATGATCGCTGATAATTGTTTTCATAAAAAAGGTTATTGTTGTTATTCAAATATGATTATTTTCTTAATACAAAGTTTTTTTTATTTTTATTTCTGTTTCTGATTCATCTGTAACAAATTCTGATTCATCTGGGCACAAATATTTGAACGTCGATATCATGAAAACTACTTTATAAAAACGAGTCCCTCATTCAAATATATGTTATTTGGTATACCTTTTTTCATATGAACATGTGTTACAAACCTGAAAGTGAAATTAAATTTTGGCCATATGAATCAGTCGAAGAATCAAATTTCGAAGAACTACTCTGATAGAAATGAACCGAGTACGGATAGATACCAAAATGTTCGACCTGTAGTTGAAAGTGTAAGACAAAACTGCTTACGTGTTGCTGAAGAAGAGGACAGATTTAGCATTGACGAGATGACTCTTCCTTACAAAGGTAAAAAGGCTGGCAACGGGCGTCAATACAATGAAAAAAAACCAAAGAAGTGGGGCTTCAAAACTTTTTTACGAAGTGGATTGTCCGGATATGTTTACGACTTCCTTTTATACGGGGGTGACGATATCATCCGCAGTATACAATTCAGCTCAGAGGAACATTCGTTAGGGTTTGGAGGTAAAGTAGTAGTGGCTCTTTGTCAATCGATTAAAAAAGGCCATTCTTTGTATATTTCGATAACTACTACACATCTCTCGAGCTAGTTGATAAATGTCTGGGAATATTCAGCCTTGGTACTGTAAAGGCTAACCCCTTGCGAGGATGTCAAGAGAAATTGGATACAGATAAAGTGCTAAAAAGAAAAGGTCGGGGATCATTTTCGCAGATAGTTTGTAATCGCAATATAGTTTCAGTCGTAAAGTGGTTAGATAGTAAGCCAGTTACCTTGGCCTGTTCATTTGCTGACGCATATCCAGTTAGCAAAGTAAATAGATATTCCAAAGAACTGAAAACGCGGACGAATGTAGATTGTCCGCAGGTTGTAAAATTTTATAACATGCATATGGGAGGTGTTGACTTGGCAGACATGTTGATAGCCCTTTATAGGAGCCAAATGAAAAGTCGCAGGTGGTGTATGGGCATTTTTGCGCAGATGCTAGATATCAGCGTAAATAACGGATGGATTCTATATCGAAGATATTGTGCCCAGAAAAATCTCAAGAAAACCATGTCACTCAAAGAATTTCGATGCCAAATTTTTTTGTCTTTGGCATCCAAACCGATAGAGCACCATGATGTTCCGTATTGTAACCAAAAAATAAAAAAAAAAAACCTGGAGTCCCTCAACCATTCGATGACACAAGGTATGATGGAGCAGATCACCTGCCAATTTTCAAGGAGAAAGGTCGTTGTCGCCTCTGTAAAACAGCTCAAACTAGCATTTGTTGCTCAAAATGTAGAACAAGGTTATGTCTGACTAAAGCCAGAAACTGTTTTTTCGATTTCCATATTTAAAATTAAACATTTTTCTCGATTTGTTTTATTTTTCTTTCAGAACCTAATTTTGGCACTGTATCTCTCCAGATACACTGTCAGTTGCATATCATTATGTCCGTATTTGGCAGTGTATCTTGTTAGATACGGAGGATTTTCAGAAAACTACAAGATAAATTTTTTTTGAAATATTTTTGAGGATGCTAAATAAGTTACTTAATTGATATTTGTCAAAATTTCTATAAAAATTAAAAATAAATTGCCTTGCCAAATTAAGGGATAAATATGGTATCAAGCTCCATGTCTTAGCTGAGTCCAATTGGACTGTCTTAAAATATCAAGTTTGTGCTGGTGCAAACGATGAAACCTCAGGCCAAAAACATGCAAGTAAGATCATCTTCCCCCCCGGACCGCATCGTGTGCGAACGTGTCCACTAAACCTGTGCGTGTTAAATAAATATATTTTTTTACCGAAAGTGTTCACATTAAAAATCATTTTGAAATAATAGGACAACAGAAGTCTCGAAGAGTTCATTTAGCGGCCGCTTCGTTTAACGCCGACCCAACACATCTACGCCGTGTACGCGTGTGATTACGCGTGATACTGGTTAGTTATAACCTTTATTACTTTGAGATTAGAGAACATCCAACGCGTGGTGCGCCTACGTCATCCTACAATACACTCTACACACATTACCGAACTGCTCCTGTCCTGCACGCACCCGCCCGCTGCGCTTACTATCTCTCTCACGCGCATGCACTGAAATTACTCTAATAGCACACATACATCAATTGGATAGCGCGTCACTGTCGCTCAGCTAGCAAATCCCCGTTCATCTCTTTTTAACAACATCACGCCTGTCTGCGCTTTATTCTCAACTAGCTACTGCGGTGAGCGAAAAACAATATCTTAATTGAAGCTATCTCGCTCGGACGTGTGTGCATTGTACATACCTCCTCCAGCCTTCTATTTACCTGGTAATGAGCCACGAAGACACTAATATGTCGATCTGCGAAGGCGATGAATCACGGAACGCTGCGAATGTGACGCCGCCGTTTGTTTACAATCGGCCTAGAAATGTTACAATGGAGGATTTTAAGAAATTTCAAGTGGAAATGAGAACTATGTTTGAGAAGTTAAATACAACGGTTACGAGCCAACACCAGGAATTTAAAAATTTCTCCTCAACTTTGATGGAAATTAAACAGGCGAATTTAAATATAGAATATTCTATTGCTATGTTATCGTCTCAAAATCAAGAACTAACAAAGAGAATCTCTCAGTTAGAAAATAAAGCAAAAGAAGACAGAGAATATATTACGCTATTGGAGGAAAGGATTGAAAATTTGCAAATAGGGTGCCGTAAATCAAATCTTGAGATTAAAAACGTGCCTAAAAAAAGTAATGAATCAAAAGAAGATTTGATCGAAATGGCCTTATGTTTATCAAATACCGTGGGAGGTAACCTGCTCAAAACCGATATTAAAGACATTTACAGGGTTCGTGCAAAAAAGGGCTCTCAAAACACTCCGATTGTAATTGAAACTACATCAACTCTGGTGAAAAATGACATTTTGAAATTATGTAAGACCTTCAATATAAAAACAAAAAGTAAACTATGTGCTAAGCACTTGGGCTTCCGAACTTCCGAGGATACGCCAATCTTCGTATCGGAACAACTCACCTCAAAAGGCGTCCGGTTGCATTTTCTTGCCAGAGACCTGGTCAAGTCCAAGCAGTACAAGTACTGCTGGACTGCTTATGGCAGGGTTTATGTTCGGGAGACCGACGGAGCTCCTGTCATTACGATTAAATCGGAAGATCAAGTGCATAAACTTATGAATAAGTGACTGATATTAGTGATGTATCTTTATAATAGTCGTAATATAATACTTTTCCGCGATCCTAGAATATATTATGTTTTAGATGTTTTTATTGGTATGATGTCATTTGCAAAATCGAAGCATTATATATATTTGGTTATGTTTTGTTATACACTAGTAAATATTTATACTGCATGCAACTTATTTGTTATAAAATTAATTGTTAAACACTCAACGTCACATAACCACACATACACATTCACTTTCATGTAAAGGATGTAATGTAAAGGAAATTTTACTTCAAAATGCCTCGTGTCTTCAAATAGAAATAGAAACAGTTATAATTTTGGCTATTTATAGATCACCTAATACAAATGCAGACATCTTTATAAATTCATTAAATGATCATTTGGAATCTATAAGTATGTGTAAAAATATCATATTATCAGGTGATATAAATATTAATATTATCTCCAAAGACTCAGAACAAAGTTTGGAGCGGAATAATCGATTAAAATATCTAGATATGCTAGGTACTCATAGTGTAATGATGGGACATTGTTTCCCTACTAGGGAAGATAGTTCTTTAGATCATATAATGCTTAAACTTACGCACGATAAAGTGGCCCAAATTGCAGTTTTGAACACGACAATAACTGATCATACTATGGTATTGCTACACATAACTAATGTTAAACCTCAATTAGTGTATAATAAAACAAAATGTATTGTGGATTTTGAAAAAGCTATAATCGATCTAAAAAATAAAAACATACATGAACTGCTTTTATGTAATGATCCAAATGTATTAACCGAATTATTGTTAGGAAAACTAATGCAATCTTTAAAAGAAAATACAGGACTGCTTCTTGTACCTAAATGTAAACGCATAATTAAGCCTTGGATGACTCCAGGTGTGCTGCGTTGTATCAGGCATAGGAATAATCTACAGAAAAAGCTCCGTAAAAATCCCAACGACGAGATTCTTAGAATTTCCTACCGAAGATACCGAAATTATTGCAAAAATCTAGTTAGAAATTTGAAACGGAAATATGAACAGAAGCTTCTGGAGGTCTCAGTGGGTGATTCTAGGAATCTCTGGAAAAATATTGCTAAAGTAACATATAGGAAGCACTCTAAAAGGGATAATACAAAGTTACTGCAGATTGGGCCTTGCGCAGGTGATTCCGTTGATCAAGCTAATAACTACTTTAGTTGTGTGGGCAAAAACTTGGCCGATGCGATTGTCCGGCCAAACAAGACACAATTTATGCACAATTTTTGTACAAATACTCAGACATCATCTTTTGTTCTCTACGATACAGATATGGCAGAAGTACACTCTATTCTGATGGCATTAAAATCTAACAGTGCACCAGGCTGGGACAACGTTCCAGCTAGTTTCCCAAAACTTGCAAGAGCAGAAGTCGTGCCGGTTCTTTGTCATTTAGTGAATCTTTGTTTTTGCAAAGGTATATTTCCGTCTTTGCTCAAGGAGTCCCTAGTAACACCTGTGCATAAGAGTGGAGATGAGAAGGATATCAACAACTACAGACCAATTTCGGTATTGCCTGCAATATCGAAAGTTATAGAAAAACTTATCAACAAGAGGCTCATAAGTTTCCTCAATAAGTTCCACATCTTATCCAGCTCACAATTTGGCTTTCAAGCAGGGAAATCGACTGAAAACGCTGTAGAAGCCCTAACTTCTGTAATTGTTGATAATCTTGATAAAAAGACAAACTGCCTCGCAGTGTTTCTTGATCTTAAAAAGGCATTTGACACCGTGTCTACACCCATTCTGTTGCAAAAGTTAGAAAACTGTGGGATTAGAGTTGTGCCCCTTGACTTGCTTAAAAGTTACATGACTGGGAGGACTCAGAGGTTAAAAATAGGTTCATATATAAGTCAAAAAACTGGTCTTACTTATGGCGTACCGCAAGGAAGCGTCTTAGGGCCCACCCTGTTTCTAATATACGTAAACGAACTCTGCATTATGAAGATCCCTCATGCTAGCATATTCTCATATGCTGACGACACTGCCATTGTGTTTACAGGCGACTCCTTGAACAATTTAAAGATGAATACAGAGTACGGTTTGGCTGTGATTTCGCAATGGCTAAGTCTTAACTTACTAACATTAAATACCATCAAAACAAACTATATTTTGTTTTCCATAAAAAACAGTCTGCCTGACTTTCCCAGTGATATTAAGATTCATTGCTGTCAGCCGCTAGTCAGCACGAATTGCAACTGCCCCACTATAACTAGACTAACTTCTACGAAGTACCTTGGTGTCTTAGTGAACCAGAGACTTTCATGGGTGTCTCATGTCGAATTAGTTTCTAGCAGATTACGTAAATTAATGTGGATTTTTAAAACACTAAGACACGTTGTAAGTAAAAAGTTACTTGATCAGATCTATATTGCGTTGGCACAATCTGTTTTGATTTATTGTATAACGATATGGGGTGGTGCAGTAAAAACTCATTTTATACAATTAGAACGAGCTCAAAGGGGGATTATTAAAAATTATGTATTTCAAAACACGTCAGTTTTCAACAAATTCATTGTATTTATATGCAGATTTATTGACAGTTCGTAAACTATACATATTGCACGTAGTTCTGAAAAAACATATGTCCTTTAATGTTGACACCAATATTTTAACTAAAAGAAGAAAAGATAGAGTCGCCACACTAAATTACACCAAGACTAAATTTGCTCGCAATCAGTACAAAAACATCTCGTCTCACTTATATAATCAAATAAATAAAATACTAGATATATATCCTATGACTTATAGAAACTGTAAACTAAAACTCACTGAATGGCTGAAGACATTAGAATTTATTGAAGTTGAAAATTTGTTAAAATTAGAATTTTGATATGAGGTTATTTTTGTGTAAATCACTCACTCATTACATACATACACACATCATAACCTCCACGTACTTGTATATGTAACTACCACCTCTGCTCAGTGGTTTAACGCTGATCCCAAGACCTTTTATGTCGTAGGGCTGTGCATAGGGGAAACGTATGTAAACTTTCACACAACACATTACATTCACATACACTACACACATACTACACACACACTACACTTTCACTACATACACACACACTACATATATATTATTTTTACTTTCTTTAATTTGTACAAGCGGTTCTTGCTTTAGTAAATTTTATGATATGGAAGAGGGGCTTACTTCTGATACGGGCGCATTATGCGCTCAATAGAAGAAGTCTACCATGATATATGTATTTGTCAGACCGTGGTTATGAATAAAACTTTTTATTTATTTATTATTTATTATCTTGAATCTTTTATAAGAGAGGTTGGATTGTGGTCATCATGTCTACATGGATAATTTCTACAATTCCTACTGTTTGGCCGTCCCGTTGTTAGAGCAACAGACATACTGCACTGGAACATAACGAAAAAACCGTAAAGATAATCCTGTGGAAGCATATCATTGGAGAAAGGTGAAAACAAATCACAGTCTGCGCGCGTGCTCTTAGCGAACAGACGTGTGTTGCGTAATAGAATTTGACAAGTCTACGTTTGACTCGACTTACTAAAAGCAAAATGCCGAAATTGCAATGTAAAAAGTGTAAACAATTTCAACCAAATACCAAGGAAGACAGTGTGGAGTGTAAAAAGTGCAAATATGCCTTTCATAGAAAGTGTGTAAAGATATAAGTGCTAAAGGCATTTGTGATACGTGTGAAAAGGTAAAAAAGCAGGGAGCGGAACGCCTCGCTCCCCAACGACTAAAGACAATGAAGTCGTATTTAAACAAATCAATGAACGAATGGCTATAGTGGAGGGAATGAGCAAAAAATTGGAAGAAATTAACTTACAGCTTAAATATTACGCAGAGAAGTACAAAGAAATGTTAGGTTTTAAGATGGAAGCTACTGAAAAATTCACTAAGCATGAAAATCACATTAAAGATTTACAACAACGTAATATTCACATAGAGAAGTGCAATAAAATTATGGCATAATCCACGCCTGTGTTATAACAGTGCAACCTGGGGCTGAAGATCGTGGTCTCAGATATGCTAAGGTGCTGACAGAGGCTGGAAAGAAGATTAACCTTGATAGCCTTGGTATCCAATCTCTGCAGTACCGACACGCAGCCAATTATATGTATTTTGGAGATACAAGAAGCAACGAGTGGCGATAAAGCCAATTCCCTGGCTAAAATATTAATGGAATCGTTGCTTGAGGAAGTGGTTAGAGTATCTAGATCAAGGAAATGTGCAGAGGTGCAATTGCGCAGCAAGGTGAATGTCCTGGAAAATGGTGAAAGTAGGCGAAATACGCAGAACAAGAACGTATTATTTAGAACACTATTAGATAAATTACTTTACCTTTCTCGCACTCTTTTCATTTTATCTATTATATGTTATTTTATATATAATTTTCACTTATCTTTATTTGTATGTATTATTATATTTTTTATTATTATTTTGTATGCCCCCCTCTATTTTAACTTTTGTTTGCATCATTCCTCTACGCAAAGGTTGTCTGGAAGAAATCACTTTCAGAGTGATAAGACCGCCTATTGTACTTTAATTTGGTTTTAACTGTACTTGTACTGTTTCTGCATTGTGGTGTACAAAAAAGAATAAATAAATAAATAAATAAAAAGCTCTATCACCGGTACCATCTGGGTGAGCTGCTAGGTACCTGCAGCCAAGAAAGTTGAAGGAAGCAGGCACCTTTTGATCGGAAGGATGGCAGAACAGGTAAAAATATTGCCACCTAGATCATTGTGATGCTACAAATGCCTGTACAGTTATAATGTGCGCGCCTAGCACCCTTCAGAGGTGGATCATTCACCTCACCAGTGGATCAGTCATTGCTACGACTGCTACCGCTGTGGCCAGACTGGCCACAAGTCAGCGAAGTGTGCGGCAACGTTAAAATGTTCAATGTGTATTGCAGTGAACAGGCCGGCTGACCACATACTGGGAAGCAACAGGTGCTCCCCTCCAAAGCAAAAAAGAAAGGGCATTATAGTTGGTGAAAGGACCCCGACTTCGCAACCTCAAATAGAGGAGGAAACGATAGTCCACTAACATGATGGCTGGTAATTGCCATTGTCGTCTTCTTCGGGTAACATCAACCACTGTGCCGGCGCACAAGATTTGTTTTTGCAGAGCATGGCACAGTGGTTGATTGAAGTAGCGGTGGTAGGCGAACCATACTTCGTCGCTTCCAGGAACGACTGGATAGGCAACATCGATATCTTAGTGGCCATCATATCGTCGACGGCTGCCGGCGTCCCACCTTTCACAATAGTTGCGAGGGGCAAGGGATATGCAGCGATTCAGTGGAGGGAAATAATTCTCATCGGGGTGTACTTCTTTCCAAACAGATGCCTTGCTGAATTTGACACGCTCTTGAGCGTGCTGGGGGCTCGTATTGGGCAAAACCCACCACTTAACCGCCCAGTGAAAAGTATTTCATGGGAGAACTTACCGCTAAAATATTTGTCTGGGGTTCTCCTGTAACTGATGCGCGTGGCGAGGCACTAGGAGACTGGGTGACTATAACGGGCCTAAAAGTGCTGAATCAGGGATCGGTCTACACGTGAGTGCGGAGACAGGGAGGATCTATTGTAGATGTCTTGTTTGCAATCCCCTGCCCTGCAAGCCACGTTCGTGTCAGTAGTTTTAGTGAATGTAGAAACGTTATAATATTACATGAACGTTATATCGTTATATGCAATTCGATGTCTCCTCTTCTCCAGAGACTCCGAGTGTCAGTCTTCCAGTCAGAAGGCATATCCCATCGAAACCAAAAGACGGGTATTGAGAGGTATAGATAGAGATGCCGTGATTGAAGCCTCTATGGTCCAATCTAGGCTATTCTCACCAACTGGGCTTGTAGAAATTGAGACGGAGGCAACTTAGTTTCGAGTTTCTAAATAACATAAAACACTCACACCTGTCACCCAGAGGGGTAGGCAGAGACTACAGACTTCCATTTGGCACGATCCTGACACACCTCTCTCGCCTCCTTCACATCCATATACCTACGCATACATGCTCATCGGTTAAGGGTACTCCTAATTTGGCCCGTTATCAATAAATCGCCAATTTGGTCGATAAATTTTCGCCTAGGGCGTCCTTTTCCGACTCTGCCGTTCACTTCTGCAACATAAATTTTCTTTGTCACTCTTTCCTCATTCATTATTTCCACATGACCAAACCACCGAAGCATTCCTTTCTTAATCCTGGTCACAACATCATCTTGCAAACCACACTCGTCTCTTATCACACAATTTCTCACCCTGTCATTCAGATTCAGCCCTAACATACTCCTTAACGACCGCATTTCTACTGCGTTCATTCTACTCTCGTGCTTCTTCTGTCACACCCAACTTTCACTACCATACGTTAAAGTAGGGACCAACACAGCATTGTGAATTGCCATACGTGCCTTTTTCGACACATTTTGACTCTTCACAATAGAGTGCAGGGCCCCATTTACTCTATTTCCCGCACTCATTTCTATTTTCGGGATCTATGACACACATCTGTGATGCAAAAATGTCCCGTGCCAAACACCCACCTACTAGGCGCCAGGTGTACTGGTGGTCTGTAGAGATTGCAGTTCTACGCTAACTGTGTGAAAGCGAAGCGCCACTACAGCAGGTATCGCAGAAGACGGTTCCGTAATAAAACTGTAAAAGAACAGTTATACGAAAAGTATAAAAAATGCCGAAAAATTCTGCAGCTATCCATTCGCGAGGATAATATTCGCTCAGGAGAAGAGCTCTTGGAGACCCTCAACCAAGATCCATGCGGCGCCCGTATAAGATGCCAAAGGGGGGGCAAACTTCAATCTTGGGCGCTTCCACTCACTGAGAGTATCCAACCTCAATTTGTGAAGGATGTGTTGGCAGCGTTATTTATACATCGGGCGGAGTGGTTATCACCAGTAACGATCCCTGCACAGGAGATGGAGACTGCAAGTGGTGATGGAGACTACAAACTGAAATGCCACAAGTGCCTCAGGAGGAACTTGTCGCGATTTAAAACTTCGAGCAAAAATAAGGCTCAAGAAGGAATCTTTGCGCATTTTACGTGCGTGCATTTTACGAGAACGACAGACATACATTGTTACTAGGCGACTATATTGTTCTGAATATGAACTACGGTGAATTAGTGAAGCTCCGAATACTAATTTAATTAAAACATGGGTAAAGTGTTTTGAAGAGACTGGTTCAACGTTTAAACCACAAGCAAAAGGTCGTCCTAGAACATCGAGGACCGAAAACAATATTGAGAGAGTTATGCAATCTGTACGAGAAGATCCAC
>CAJQZP010001207.1:8235000-8457808 GCA_907164705.1 Parnassius apollo | reverse complement strand
GATAAAATGTGCATGGTATTTAAACTAAGAGAAGTTATAAATATTTTTTTTTATAAAGAGAGTGACAAACGAGTACATACTCCACTTGATGGTAAGTAAATGTTGCAGCCCATATACATCTACATTTATTTTAAATTAAGAATCAAAATGCAGATGCATTGTGACTCATGAGGACTAAGATGGAATGCCTCGTTTCCAGTAAAATAGTATCAGGTTCTCTACACTCACCATACGAAACATAGCATTAAGCTACCACTTTACGCTGGGATTCCGTGAGAGCGTGATCCTAACCCGGTCGAGTCAACTCGAGCCAATTCGTGCTACAACCATAATACAGATGCAGCGCGGCTCTACAACGTAATCTGATGTTAAGGAATGAGGTTTGTATAGTCACTGTAGTTTCTTATTGTTTTAACATTAACTGATGCAAGATCAGAAAGGGTTTGTAGTAACCGCCATGCTTGATAGTTGGTACATGGATCATAGTAACAGATGTCATGTAAATTTAACGCTGTTATCCTTTGTCTAAATAGATGATGGCTACAACGAGAGGAGGTCATTACAACGCAATAGAAAGCCGTAAAATCGTTTTGATATTTCCTAAAATCAATTTTTGGCACCTACGGCAAGATATGCAGTGAGATATTCTGTTACGTCGCCATCCGTCCATGATTCACAAACTTAATTAAATTTTTATGTGAAAGTTTCGACAGGGTGGGGATTCGGTATTACGGGACCGAGGATACTCTTTCGAGTCGTGCGGGTCAAGGCACTTTACACCCCTGGGGGGGATGGAGAGATGCCTTCGCTTCCTGTTCTTATGTTTCATCTTTGCCGCATATAGGTCACCGGAACGCTTTCACACACAGCCGAGACCGCAACAGTGCCAACCTCTCATTAGTCTCCCTTCCACTAGATAGGACAACAGCTCCCTCTATTATACTCCTTAAGCAAAGTGTGGCAGAAGACATGTTGTTCTTTCTTTTACGGCCTTCGTCTGCCCCTTGTCTGTGGCTCCGTCGCCGACTACCTTCCGGCTGCGGAGGGTAGAGGAGGGTCACAGTTCAATACCGATAATTCTTCGAGACTCAGCTGGCTCCTCAACACTCTCTCGAACACTTCTCGTCTTCTCTTATAATCACCCATGCCTCGACAAGGCAGGAACTGTCATATTATGTGGTAACACAAAGTAGCTTAGTGAGTTATTTGCAAGGATATTGCTCGAAAATCTCTGCGTGATCATATGTAACGAAGTTATCCGTATAGAACTAGACTCGGAAACTAAAGTGGCAATGAAAAGATTAGTCTATGAAAATACGGTGATTATTTCAATACCATTAGAAGCATATCAGTGTCTCGGCGTAGTAGCAAAACATTTTACCTGCTAGATTATGCAGACGTCAGCAAGACTTCAAAAAAGTAGATGACGTTTGATGGTATTCAATTACGGATAATTACTTGGTAAAAACATATAAATTTCCAAATATATAGCAGTAAAAATTGATTTTAAATTGCTTAATTGTTTTAAGTGGCCTGGAACTAATGAAGTCAAATTAGGCAAAATTTTTACTTAATTAATATATTGTAACGTATAATATTTGCCGTGACAGCTCAAGGTCTAAATAACGTTCTCGCCTCGAACTCTTTACAAAAGAGTGACCTAAGTAATCTAATATTTTAAGTGGGAGGCTGATCTGTCTACAATGGCATTAAACAATATTATTTTGGTAGTAATTTATGTACTACATAGCTAGCGTATTATGAAACTAAAATCTGTGCTTTCCGTGCTTTTATTTTGGGAAATTATGTATGATATCCATTTAGTCTGTCAATTACAGAATTATATCATCGATACGAAAATCCTAAACTAAAGTAAACATTTATGCATAGTGAATGAATCAGTATAATTTCCCAATCAGTTTTATTAACCCAATAACATTTTCGATTAGATACAAGAAGCTAACAAGTTAAATTTAGTTTGCACGCTAACTAGAGCAATGACCGCATAGTGACGGTGTAAGAGAATTTGTTACTCCGAATTTTTCCTCAAATATATTCTTGATAATAGTCTACGGGGGATGCGTATTTTAATCATAGGATTTTTGATAACTGGGGACTAAAATATGAGCCACAAGTCTAATTTCTAGGACCGCGTTTTATGTTGTTTGAAATAACAATGAAATACATCAGTGAAGAAAAGATTTAGACTTAGCCTTAGGGTTCAAGGGAGAGCTTTCAATGTGAAACACAAACACTCTCTTTAATAACAGGGCCTTGAGTACCGATCGCTCAAATTGTATGCCAAACGCGCCTTTGCATAACTTGAAATATAAAAATAGTCAACAAACTGAAATCTTCTTTCTATCTTTTGTTAATTCCAATCCGTGTGATTCATTATTTAAATAATGCTCTTAAAAATTTCCTTTTTGTGAGCGATGAGAGATTTTTATTCATTAAATTTTAGATTTCTAACGTGGATAAGTAATATATTTTTCACAATAAGACTGGCTTTTCTTTTAATATACGTGAAAACACCTGCATTCTAAATCCTTTATTGAAGCTTTGGATCTCTTTACCGCTCATATAAGACGTGCGCAATCTTTTGAATAATTTGAAAAACTTGTCACATCGCACTTCTTTCCTAACAAAATTGTCATCCTTTTATGCCCTTAATATCCTTTCCCTTGCATCGTGGCTTACTCACTGTTTACTCCTACGTGTTGTTGTATACGTATTTTGTATATAAAGTTGTTTACTATTTATATTTATTATATATTTATATATACTATACATGGTATATTAGGGCCGTAATAATACCCACTTATCTATACCTTGGATCGCAAAAGGCGACATTTAGTTTAATAATAAGTAAATAAACTAAAGAAAATTGCAGTTGCTAGCCTGCCTGCCTAGCACGGAAACTTTCTATGATAGAATAAGGGTTCCAATTGAGCACACAGATGATCAAAATGCAGATACGTTACCACATCAGAGGACTAAGATGGAATGCCTCGTTTTCAGTGAAACGAAACACAACATCATCAAGGTAATATTTTACGCTGGTATTCTGTGAGAGCGTGATCCTAACCCGGTTGAGCTGACCCATCCGTGCTACAACCAACATATATCTGCAGAATTGCTCTAACACCTAAATTAAATAGCAAATATCCCCCCTATAAGGTAACCTATTGAAGAGGCCTGTTTATAAGTGGAATTTCGATACATGGTAACGGTATGTATTATTATTTATATGCTTATTTCTCTTTTAAAAAACAATTAAAAGAAAGAAAATAAATATATTATTCTTTAAAAAATGAAAAATAAAGACATTTACTTATTGAAACTATACATATCACATAAATAAAAAAGACAGTTTAAACTTACGCCAGATTAAGACCACAAGCGATGGGGTAATAATGCTGCAGGGTAATCTAGACCGGTAATGATACTGCCATAACCACCGATACGCACACCATCCTTCTGATTGTGTTTAAGAAATATATTTTATAAATACTTTTATAAATTAAAATATTTCAGTGCCTCATAAATATACTCTACATACGTACATTCATACATACATACATTCTATAAGGGATAAGGGTGACAAACGAGCACATAGTCCACCTGATATAGTGGTTGCTGTAGCCCATTGACATCCACATCTGTCCTATATTACGAATCAAAATGCAGATGCGTTGTCACCCGTGAGGACTTAGACGGAAGGCCTCCTTTCCAGTGAGAATTTTCAGTTTTCTACACTCACCATACGAAACACAGCAGCGGTTAGCTGCTATTTTACGCTGGTATTCAAAAATATCCAAAAAAAAAATCCAACAATATAAAGAAATAAACGTAAAAACAGGTTAGCCGATAAGTTTTATAAATTTACAATTTCAACAAACACATAATGTAATTTATGTAAATAACTTGTATTATTCTTAGTTTTATGTATTTACCTAAAAAGACACAGTAGCTCACAAGAAAAGCGCTTGCCCAAAAATCACATTATGCTTCAAACCGATTTCGGCTCCGCTGACAGCACTGCAATTAACAATTATGCAATTTTAAGTGTTGAAAATATTTTCAAAAATAAATTGTACCATTTTCTAATTGAACCTTAAATTAATTCTACCGATGAGTTTTTGTCAAGCTTTCTGAGTTAAAGTCCGGTTGACTGAATTACATGACATATAATAAAATTGTACATGTAACAACATTTAATGACTAATCTATTCTAACATGAATAATCTAATCCAATGTTACTTATAATATTTAAGATGAATAATTTAATCTACTATTATTAATATGTAATATATGAACAACGAATGATATTTGACATTTGTGTGGCCCATGAGGCTGATCACAGACTGAACTTTATTTGTATTTAATTAAGACCTTATATAACTTGTGAATCACAAATAAACTATTTGATTTGATTTGGTCTTTTGCGTGTTTTTATAAAACTTAAGTGACAATTAAACCTACAATGCACCTGTTGGTAAGTGGCTATCGCAGCGCACGACATCAGCAGCCAACTTTAAATCAAGAAATCTACTGATGCGTGGTTACCTCTGAAGACTAAGATGGAAAGCCTGTAATTATACTGAGTCTTTATCTTTCGAACCGAAACACGTCAGTGCAATCACTCATATTTGACGGCAGATATAGGTAAGAGGTACCATAGGGTAAGAAATAAAGAAAAGATGTTTGAAGTCAACCAACCCTCATAAGTGCAGTGTGGTGAACTTTCCTTCCCCTAAAACCTTCTCAGGAATGGGAAAATGGGAGTCTTTATCTTTCGAACCGAAACACGTCAGTGCAATCACTCTTATTTGACGGCAGATATAGGTAAGAGGAACCATAGGGTAAGAAATAAAAAAAAGATGTTTGAAGTCAACCAACTCTCATAAGTGCAGTGTGGTGAACTTTCCTTCCCCTAAAACCTTCTCAGGAATGGGAAAAGACCCAGCAATAGGACCTATATCTATGTGTTCTTACTTTTCTCATATTCTTTTGCAGGTGTCTTAAGATTTTATTGGCAATCTCTAGGAGAAGCTTTGATCTGTTGTTATTACAACATAAGCTGTTACGATGACAGTGATTTAATACATACAGTTTTTTCGACTAAGAAGAATAATAGATTCTTGATTTAAAATAATTGCAAAGCGAAGAAATTTTTTGATTTAAAGAAAATTTATTTAAATAATTATTACTCGTAAAAACGTAACTTTTAGTTTTAATTTATACATAATAGTTTATATATAACACAAAAAATTCTAACTCAAGACCACATCATCAGTAGTTCCTCTAACTACCACTAGACTATCGAGACCGAAACTTGGCGGTGTATACATAATTCTGTTTTTGCGATGTTATTGTTAAACAAAAAGTACAATTGACTTGCTTCAAAGTAACATGAAAATTACGACCATTTTCACGGTTTTATTGAAAGTCATTATTTTCTCAGTTACCTTCAATATAACCCAAAATGAAAACGCATGATTATTGTGATATTTCATCCAAACGACTTTCATTTTTATCTCAAAATTACTTCATATAATTTAATACAATGTTCGCTTAGTATTAGGTACATTTTATGAAACTCGATCTTTAATCCAATCCAAAAGTTAATCTCGGCGAATAGAAGACATTAAAGCTTATTTTCATGTAAATCGTTCCACAATCTTTTGCATGAAATGACAAGTTGTCAAGTTACAGTGATTGATAACCACCGTTGTTGTAAGTGGGCCTTTACAATTTGAAACCATGACGTGGGCGTATTTGTCTGACTTCTTGATTTTTTAAGAAATTAAGGCATTTTTACTATTTATATTTAACTCTCTTTGGGAAAAAGTTTAGTTAGATAAAGTTCCTCAGCCCTGCTCCTAAATTTTACGGTATCTCTTTATTAAGAGGAACCATATAGGACATAAAAAAGTACCACCATTTAAATTTTACGCCTCCTGATTTTTCTTATTATTCAAATTTTTTTAAAAAAATCATTATTGCCAAGTGGGTTGTTAAATGTGGTTTAAAATTTTAATGAATAAAACTAATTACACAATTTTTATCGCATTTAATTTTCAACTGGTTATTACCTCTATGTGTGTAATTACTCTAAGTTATTTCCCGATGTTTTGAATTATGAAAAGTGTTTTACATTAACCATGATAACGGGCAACTAAATGTTAGTGTCCAGAAAGTATAGCTAATTTGCGAAAAAAATATTAAAGACTGATCTAACGTCACATAAGGGTCATTACTATTGCCTTACTATTATTTCTAGAAAGCAGTTAGTGAAAGTTTTAAGTATGGATTTAATTTAATAAATTACTAGCTCTTCCCCGCGACTTCTTTCGCGTGTAATTTACTACGATTGAATTGCATTGGTTTTAATTTTTTAGCGCAGGCCCTAATTATTTTTCTAAATTAAAGGTATCCTTAGTTACTCCTTATAACATCAGCTATCTGATAGGATTTTTATTTATATATATTTTTGTATTGATACGATGCTAATAAGATTGTGGCATCCAGCCATCTCTTCCATTAAACTTAGTTTTCCTCTGAGGAAATTAGGATTTCTTTTTGAATTTCAGTAGACTTATTAATTACCCGTATTAGTTATTATTATTCTTTATATGGGATTTGTGGCTTATTAAATAACAAGTGATAATACCGTTCGTGAACGCGTTCTTATAGACAGCAGTCCAAAGCGTCTGTAAATAAAATCAGCCATAGTATGGCCTTTTACGCGTGTATTAAAATATTTTTGACTATGTTTCAGCAGTTTATCAATGTAATATGAGGAGTACCGGGTTCGCCGCTTGGAACGCAACCAGAGGTCCATCATTTTACTCTAATAGGTGAAGCTAAGTGGCTAAGATAAGGTGTACGGTGAAATTCTTCTAGGCCTGTATATATATAAAGTATAAGACTATTAGCTTTCTAACAAGAATACAGCAACGAATTGACTGCTGCTACTTCAGTAGCGCTGACACAATCCGCTATTTTGCTTATTTAATTTGTTTGTTTTGAAATAGAGTTTATAAGTTTTTTTGGCAATATTAGTTTTAAGTAATATTATGACATGAATAGACATTTACATGTTATTAAAAATTCATGATTGGTAAGTTTTTAATATGAATACTTTACAAACATATATTTAAATTAGGTTAGGTTCCCCGGTTAAAACTAACTTCGTGTCCTAGAGGAAAATAGCTACTTACGATTTGACAGCGCTTACCGCTTACGATCGCCAATTTGCTTTCAAGCGCTTGCTAGCGCTTTTTTCTGCCAAACGCACCCTATATTATATTATGGTTGTAGTACGGATGGGTTAACTCAACCAAGGAAGGACCACTTCAAGGTAATTTTATCTATAAAATTACCGTGACCACGCTCTCACATAATACCAGCCTAAAATAGGAGCTTAATGCTGCCAACAAATTCATTAAGTGTGTTTTGTATGGTGAGTGTAGAGAACTGGAGACCTTTTTTATTCGAAGTAAGGCATCCCATCTTAGTACTTAGTAGCGACAACGCATCTGCATTTTAATTCTTAATTAAGGATAAATGTTGATGTCTATGGTTTACAGTATCCACGTACTATCAGGTGAGATGTGTGCTCGTTTGTCATCCTTATTCTATTTAAAAAAAAGTTTTTTTAAGTTAAGTCAGTATTGGGTATTATATCTTCAGTATCATCACTACTTACATCACCAGGTGGAATAGTAATCAAATACTAGCTTATAAAATAATGTGAGATTATGAAAGGCACTTACTACTGTTTTATTGCTGATAAAAGTTAAATACGTAAGTAAGCAAGCGAAAGTTGCCAGTTGAAAATCCGCTCTCACGCTATTATTATTTTAATAATATTATCTTAATGCATATAACAGACCTTATATGTTACAATTACGAATGTTACATTATTTTAAATTTAAATCATTAGATGGCGAACCTGTCCATATTGTTATTTTCACAAATGAAATATATGTGCGGTTCCTTCCATTCCTGCTTGAGATAACAGTCACAATTATTCAAATTATAGCAATGGAAAATTATAAGTGACTCGAAATAGTTTCATTACTATAAGAAACATAAATAATAACTCCCTCACATAAAGAAAGAACGCTTGAAAGGCTGAAATATAATTCCTGTTGTGTTTTATTTTATTAGTTTAATACGCGTGGAAAAACGTTTAACGCAATTACAAACAGGACGTTGAACCTAGTTGAAATTCCTCTCCCAACAAATTCATTTAATGTCCGCATTTCAACGGTGCCTTCATTATTTCCTTCATTTTATCTTTCCTTCCGCCACTTTGATCGCTAAAACCTACCAGTCTCTGCCTTAATTTTATATTTTAGGCTGAGATAAATCTTAAAGAAATGTGTCTTTTAAATGGTCTATTGGTTAATAAAAATTATAGATTTAGAAGAAATTTGACAAATGGCACTGAAAAATAATGATGTTTACATAATACGAGTATAAATGCAGTAATAAATATTAAGGTGTGAAGTTATTTGTTCATGGTTTAAGATATAATAGTTTTTTTATTTCATAGTGAACTTATTTTTGTTCTATCTGTATAAAGTTGCACAGGCATGTTGCAGGTCAGATATAGTTTTATCACCCTAGGCCACATTATATATATTACTTATTTTTTTAAGCGAATTTAGATATACACTGCCAGTGAATAAGTAGTATTATTATATATTACTTATTCACTGGCAGTGTATATCTAAATTCGCTTGCGTACAAAAAGTATTATTGTAAATTGACGAAATTACTGTGGATGCAGTTCAGATTTCAGCTCAAAGCATCAACTGCTAGCTTGGTTGATATTGTGTCATCATCTCATACGATCAACTTGCATTGCTGCAAGAGAGAACAGCTGCCGCTACTCTTGCACGTATCCAAGACGTTCATAATTAATTTTATCATAATCAGTTCAAAATTACGCTCCCAATTTATCCCCAGGAACCATGTTTTTTCTGGGATGAAAGTATCCTATCTCACACTCTAGACTGCATGAAAGAAGAACAATCAACAAAAACTCTCGCATATAGAACATTAAAAGTTGGCAGTATTTCACCATCGTGCTTCTGAAAGCACGTAATTATTTAGAAAGCCTTTTCTCTGGTATATAGGATTACCATCCCAGACTATGAGAGGGAGAGAAAAATTATGCACCTGTGCTTGTGCATACTCTTGTGCACTATAATCCTTTCATGCGCAGATGGCTAGTCATCGTTGAGACTGTCTGTCGTGACCACAACTCAGTCTAGGGGACATAATTATAATTTCTTCAAACGGAAGAACTTCACTAATATACGAATGCACAAACGTGCATTCGTATATTAGGGAATCCTTGTCGTCTTGCATAACGATATAATCTTTAAACCAACTAATTTAATGCTTTATATCAAAATTTACTTTATTATGCTTGATTTTATCAATCATTAGTTACAACCTATCAAACTACCAATGCTAAACATAAACCTCCCCAATAGAACGCGTCATAGGGCATTTTCAGTACAGGCTGTAAGTAATTCCATTTAAGTCCGCACGGGTGACAACGTATTTGTAGCCTTCTTAGCTTGAATTTCGTTGCACTTGTCAATTTTCGGGTGTCCATGTGCTGTAACCACTTGTCATCATAGGCTGAAAATTTGCCACTTTAATTTTTTTTTCACTTGATGTATTTTTGGCGGCATGTTTCCAGCAGTGATTTTACTTAGTGATATTTTTTTAATAAGAGGGGTCAAACGAGTGTGACATAATAGAGTAGAGTAGTAGAGTATAGTTGTATTTACCGAAAATTCGTTACTTGAAAACATTTGCGAGTAATAAAAATAATGAATTACATATTTCTATTAAACCACTATGCTAGTTTAATAAAGAAATAGTGTTCTCATAAGTCGTATATAGTTTGTTTTGCAAAATTCTTTCACTTTTAATATAAGCTATCAATACGAAAAAGTTTAAAGGGAGCGTATTAAATCACGGAGAGAATAACACAGTCTCGCTTGTTTCACGCATGATTAATGAGCGTAACAAAACAACATACTTTGCCTTGTTCCTCCTATAAATCTTAATAAGAAATTTATATGTCATCGAAGAGGCGGTGATTGTGAAAAATAATATTTAGTTACTAATCGAATCATTTTATGTATTAGGATTCGCTTTGACTAGAGTAGAAGAAACATTTTGAAAGCGTGATTAAACGTATCAAATGAACCGGAACCTTCGAAATAAAAGGAAGGGGGTAGCAAGATAAGTATGAATAAATGAATGAGAGCAATGAAAAGTACGAAAGCATATTAGACAGCTGGGTATGACAGAGTATTATTGGAAATTCTTATGGTTGGAGGGGGAGCGGTGGCAAGACTTCTGTACACTTTCATTAATTTATATTGAGAACTTACGTGAGGTTGACAGCGAGGATAACAGCAGGTCTAATAAGATGAAAGTTCGTTCATCGTTTTTGAATGAGAAGAAAGTAAAGTGATATGTAACATAAGAATGGAGGGGAAGGTGATTGAGCAACTGGACGTTGTGTATTTAAGCCGTTAGTTTAACAAAAATGGTAGACATGATTGTCGTGTCTACCTTAGGCATGGAGATAAGACAAAATATATGGAAGACAAAATGCAGTACACAAAGTTAATGGGGCTGTTTAATTTACTGTGAAAATTCATAAAGTTTTAATGGCTCATATGGCATTTCACAATGTTGTATTAGTTCCGACGAAAATGAAATGTGTGCGGTAGTGAAAGTTCGGCATTTCAAAATAGCATGAGAATAAAATTAATGCCATTTATAGCATTGGATGACGAACGAGCACACATTCCACCTGATGGTGAGTAGATGCTGTTGCCCATAGACATTCACATTTATCCTCAATTCGGGATCAAAATGGAAATACGATGTCACCCCTGAGCCCTGAGAACTAAGATGGAATGCCTCTATTCCATTAAAAAACATATCCGGTTCTCTATAATCACCATACGTAATACAGCAGCATTACGCTGATATTTTACGCTCGTATTCTGTGAGAACGTGGCAGGCCACGACCCCAGTCGAACCGACCCATTCGTGCTATAACTATAATATAGGTACAGCGTGGCTCTACCACGTAAAAATGCTAAAGCAATTCTTTGATTAATAAATATATTGTGTCATTCT
Organism: Parnassius apollo; assembly: GCA_907164705.1. Lineage (NCBI taxonomy): Eukaryota > Metazoa > Arthropoda > Insecta > Lepidoptera > Papilionidae > Parnassius > Parnassius apollo. Next base: position 8,446,618 of record CAJQZP010001207.1, on the reverse strand, counting down.
GAATGATAGAGTAAGAAACTGTGTTATAAGAGAAATCATGTTTACCGTACGATATCGTGACAATTTTTTTTTTCATAAACATCTTAAAAGGTAACATAAGTATAAACAAAGCTTACAATATTAGATTAAGTACGTACATAAAAATATCTCATTAAAGTTATTAATTTTCACAAGCAACATTACATGAAGTTGAATTTATATTACATTATTTACATCAAATTATTGATTTAATTAAATTAAATAAGTAAAAACTTTTGGTAAAATCAAATGTGCATGCTTTAAGCGCTTATCTTATACGTCACTTTTTTAAAGTATTTTAAATACACACAAGTTCTCACAAATAACATTATTACTGTTACTTCTAATTTTCCAATAATTTTATGTCAAACGTCAATATAAAGTTCGGAAGACCAAAAGTGCACGACTCATATCTAATGCTCATAAGATCGTGAAAAAATGTAAAAAATTATCTTTATTTGATTGATATTTTTCATCACGCGTCACTGTAAACAAATGATACAGTAACCTACTAACGCCGAGCCCGGAATGTCAGTCTCAATGTGTATCTGCAATTATTAAAATGTATTATTACAAATTATAATTACAAAGTTGGTCAAACATAGAAATTTTCGGAATTTCTCAGCCGAAAAGGAAAATTATAACTAAACAAAACGAAACCCGCCACTCCATGGCTCATCATCAAATTTTTAATCTCTTCATCTTTAACACTAGAGTGCACGCTCCCTTAAATACTCCTTGAGCGCACGCGCGGGCTACATGTGTAGACCAGTTGCGGATCAATTATTTCTCTGAATAAGACAAAACAATGAGTAAAACACAGCATATAGTTACTAAACATCTTTATTTTTATCAAATTGGTTTATAAAATCAACAAAATTTTGATTCCTTAATATAATTTAAAACTTAAACGTAAACATCTTAGAAATCAACAAATATTTAGAAAGGCTGATATCTCTAAGTCTTATTTTCATTTAAGAACATAATATTTATCATTTAAGGCATTTATTTGGCCTCATTGAGTCTATAATCAAAGTAACGGGTAAAAATCAGTGTATTGACTTACATTCAGGACACACGACTGCCTGATGTTCGTCACAAATACGCCTCATACATTTGCTGCATTGTTAACGCGTGCTACGGTCACGTGCCCTGCTGTAAAAAGCACATCGATCCAAAGGCATATTTTGTTGTTGGGGTTGTTGTGCCAATCTTAGAAGTAGTCTGCCTTTCAGTTTAATACCTCTGGGTATATTTTGTTGGGATATACGACGCTCAATAGAAGGCCGTGCAAGATCAAATTCAACATCTAGGAGGTATTGACGACGGATCAATTCCATTTGATGGTTGTTCATCTGATATATCACCAAACTATTTATGCCCGCCATGTTTAAAAAATTGTATAATATCGTGAGAGGCCATCGGTTACTGTTGCGAGAAACGTCATATTGTCTACACACTTTATCAAAAATATCAACGCCGTATTTACATGATTATCAAATGTGATGATTTCAGGTTTTCTAGCATCGCCAGTCGCAGCATCAATTTCGTCATCATTGTAGAGGGTCCACAATAACACTACCCGCTCCAAATGTCGTCGAATTCATTATCCTCCAGCAGCCATCTTTGTATTTAGTCGCACAATCTGATCGAGTTACTCGTCACCTAAAAAGTGAACAAAACAATATAAAGCTACATGAAAAATCTACAAATACCAACAAAAAACACTTAAAAATTAATTAACTGTACATTTTGTAGTAATACTGCAAGAAATGTGTCATATTGACCTCAATTTCACCACTTGCACACTAAACACTTATTTACCTCCAACGCTCGCGCGGGCTACAGGCGTAGCCCACCAACTTCAAGGACGATTTTTGCGGACATCCTTGAGCCACGGGAGGCGGCACGGTCCTGACGGTAGCGGGGGGTAATACTTGAGGAATACACCTAGACGATTGCGCTATAGTGCGGCAAGTTAAAAAGATATACGACAATATTACACGCTGGGTTACATATGTAGCCCGCGCGTGCACTCTAGTGTTAATGTGGGATTAAAGATGAAGAGATTAAAAATTTGATTGAGTTGAACAATTGATATTTTCAAAAGTTATCGTATCCTCGTGGCACAGCCTTCACGAAGGCTTGATAAATCTTCATCATAAACTTCTAAACCACTTTTTTAATTAAAAAAGTAGCAACTAATCGATTAAAAAGATAAGTTAAACAATAATTTATATTTCCGACAATGTGCTTTTTTTATCATTTATATGTTAAATATGATTGTTAGATACGATTTCATGCGAAAAAAATATTGGATTCTTAATTTTTAGGCGCAAGTAGAACATGCCTATGCGCTTTGCGCTTGAAGCATGCAATATTACCATTTAGATGTTAATATATATTAAAGTCAAATCTAAATCTTAGAAAAATACAATAGCAAATTAAAATGATACATAGCATGTTATCAAAGTCAAGAGAGTCAAATTACAAGTAGACATTTAGAAATAAATTTTGAATCAATGTCATCATCATTATGGAAGTAATGCTTTGGTAATTTGGAGAAGTAGGAGAAATAAAGTATGAAAGAGTGATAAAGCAAATTTATGCTGCGAAAATGAGTGGCACAGTTAGAATGGCACACCCCAGATGGAAGTTTGACGGCTACTTGGTGCAGTAGCTTCGTAATAAGTTGCTGCGCTGGGGGTCATGAATTTGAATCCCGCACGGAACAAGTATTTGTATGACCTACAAATTGTTCTGGGGATGAATGTTTGTCCTTATGTAATTTATGTTTGTAAACTGCCTCCACGTGCCTCACGTAGTATGAGAAAATCCTAGTGTGAGGGTGAGATTTTTTTAAAAGAAAAAAAAGTTTATCGACCAATTTATGGTGAATATTGAATATGCGCTATATTAAGTGTACCTTTATGATGAACATGTATGCGTTGATATATGAATTTGAAAAGAAAAAGAGAGGTGTGTTAGAAACGTGCCAAATAAAGTCCATGTTCTCTGCCTACCTCTCTGGGTGAGAGGCGTGAGTGTATGCATATATATGTTTGTATGTTTTTATAGTGTTTGATTGTATCGTAAGTACAGTTGTTTTGAGTGTAAGTATAGTATTGTATAATTAATTAAAACGTAATATCATTCATTAATTATATGTATGCTTACTGCAGAACCTAGTTGTACTAACTAGTTTTAAGTTGCCTTACAGGTGAATTTTTGTAATTTCTTTAAAACTAAACCTAAATTTCATGTTAGTTTAGTTTGGTTATGTTTTAAAAATCCAAATTAAATTAATGTAAAGAGGGATACTAAAATGAAACTCAATTTTTATATATAGCACAACATTCAGCCCTGAAACTTTTATACTTGTCTTACAAAATCCATGTCCCTAAAGCTAAGTCAAGGATACTACTTCAGCGTAACTTTAGTAACTTGGATTTAAGGCAGCTTTTAAATGACGCTGAAAAGATTGATTGGAGTGTAGTCGTCAATGCGTCTACTGTTGATGAACAGGTAGCTTTGTTCAACTCCTTGTTACGAGTAATTCAGCTTTACGAAGTTCATGCTCCTATTCGTCCAGTGTGTGTAAAACATGCACAACTGTCCTTGCCCTATCGTTGCCTGACCGATGATATAAAAAAAATCATCCAGATAAAAAACTGTGCCAAAGTAAAATACAAGTTAGTTTCTAGCGATTTGAATAGAGATAAGTATAGATTGGTACCGAATCGTTGCAACAATCTGTGTAGAAAACAACAACGCCATACCCGTGAATACCCTGCTAGGGTCTGAAAATTTATTAAATCTTTAGGAGTTGGGAAATTACGACAAAATCTTACTCATCATAACTTTGATCTCAAGCAACTTCATTTGCATTTCTCATCTTCGTCTCGCATTAATGATAAATAAAACATAATACTTTGGATTCTCTATCAAAAGCTCCTGCTCAGGAAACCTCTGCTTTTAATTTTAGCCAATTTAACAGGTGTGATGTTAACAGAGCCATAATGTCCATCCATTCAAATTGATTGGTAGTGACTGCATTAGTCGGAAAATGTTCATCCCTCCCATTGATCTCCTTTTACCTATAATCACTTCTATCCTGAATAATTCACTGAATTTCTTTTTTTTTCCCTTTAGCTTGGAAAGATGCATTTGTAGTTCTTATTTCGAAAAAGACGAATCCCTCTAGTTTTTCTGATTATAGACCTATCTCTATTTTACCTTTCCTTTCCAAAGTTCTAGAACGTTTTATGCACAATCAAAGCACCCAGCTTTTAAAAAAATATCTTTTAAATCATTTCCTATCCGAATTCCGTCCTAGCCATAGTACGATTGCTGCACTTTTGAAAATCACTGATGATATTCGATATGGTATGGAGAAACAAAAGCTTACCATTCTGACGTTGCTTGATTTTAATAACGTTAAATGCGTACTGTAGATTTTAATATCTTGTTAGACATCCTTCGCTCTCTCAACATATCTACAACTGTAGTTGACTGGTTTCGAAGTTACTTGTTTGGTTGCCGACAGCGCATTCAGGTGAAAGAGGTTTTTTCTACCTGGACTACTACAGCTGCTGGTGTACCACAAGATGGCAGGTTGTCTCCTCTCTTGTTTCCAATTTTCATTAACTCTATAATTCATTCTTTGTCCTCTTCCTACCACTTGTATGCTGATGATCTCTGAATCTATACTTAGCCCTCTCTTGAAGATCTGTCTAAAGCAGTTGACACTATTAACGCTGATTTGATTTGAATTTTGAACTGTAGTAAATGTTATGGTTTAACGATTAATCCTAAGAAAACTCAGGTCATTGTCATCGGTAGTTCTAGATTAATTGGAAAAATTGACTGGTCTTCCCTGTCTTCTATTATACTGGACTGCACTCTTATCCCTAACGGTAACAAGGTTAAAAACCTGGGGTTGTACCTCGACTTTTGTATGTCTTGGACCTCACACGTTAATGAGGTTAGAAGAAAAATGTTTGCTGCGTTAATCTCTTTACGTAGATAACGTAATTTTCTTCACACAGCAACTAAAGTTACGCTCGCCCAGTCTCTAATTCTGCCTATCCTTGACTATGCTGATATTTGCTATTTTGACATTATCGAGAAGCAGCTTAATAAGCTCGAGCACATTCAAAATTTATGTTATAGGTTTATATTTGGGCTTCGCAAATGTGATCATATCTCCGAATTTCGCAAACAGCTCAAATGGCTCCCGATCCGCCTTCGCAGGAATACTCACATTATCTCCGCATTGTACAGCCTGTTGTTTAATACTCCCACTCATCATTATTTAAAAGACCGTTTTCAGTATCTTTCCCTTACCCATAATTGGTTCCTTCGATCCTCTGTCAATCTTTCTCTCTCTACTCCTTTTCATTCCTCCTCCTTTATTAAGAAATCTTTTACCATAACTGCTATGCGTTTGTGGAATTCTTTACCTGTCCATATTTGTCGTGCTAAATCTCTTCACCCTTTCAAATGTCTTGTTAAACCGCATTTCTTAGAACGCTGTTAGATAAATTACTTTTCTTTTCTCGCACTCTTTTCATTTAATCACATGATATTTTATACAGAATTTTCATTTATCTTTATTTGTATGTATTTTAATGTTTTTATATTTATTTCTACGCCCCCCTCCTCTGTTTTAACTACTGCTTGCATCAGTTCTCTAGGCAAAGGTCGTTTGGAAGAAATCACTTTCAGAGTGACAAGACCGACTGTTGTACATATTCTACTTTAGATTTAACTGTACGCGATGTTTCGTATTTTGGTGTACAATAAAGAGTAAATAAATAAATAAAATAATAAATATATAGCGCAAAAGAGCAATTTTCACTTCTCATTTTTTATGTATTCATAAATCCACTGCTAAGCTTAGGCCTCACGCCTACAGGGAGTGAAACTGAGTACAGTCGTGTTTCACCTACATCCCTTGACCGGCATTTTTCACCACTTTTACATGGCGAGCCATGCTGGACAGGGATGGACCACACTCTCACAAAATACTTGCATAAAATAACAGTTTAATGTTGCCTTGTTTTATATTGTGAGTGTAGAGAACTGGAGACCCTTTTTACTTGAATCGAGGCATTTCATCTTAGCCTTTAGGGTTGACGACACATCTGTATTTTATTTCTTAATTAAGAATAAATGTATGGGTGTGTATGATGGGTCACAGTATGAACTTACCATCGGGTAGATTGTGTCCTTGTTTGTCACCCAAATTATATGAAAAAAGCTCGTCACTTAGAAGTGACGACACTTCTCTAACCGGTACAGGGCTGCCACTCGACTTTCTATCTTCCCCATCGGTTGTTGGTTCTTTGAGCTACGTGGCCTGTCTATTGCCGCTTAATGTTACTAATCCGTTTCGCTATGTCAGCTAATCTGGTTTTTCTGGTATCCTTTTAACGAAGTATATTACGCTGCCTTTATATATTACAAGCTATATTAATAGAATATTAGCATCGACTTCGAAACTTTTGAACGTAACTACTCATTCATTATTACTATGCCATTTTTTCTTTAAGGGTTACTTTGCTCTGGCTTTTACTGCTGAATATTTATTTATCGTTCGTATGATTGATGAATACTGCAGAATTAATAGCCAATATTCACATCAGGTTAGAATATTGGATCGTTATGAATATATTATGAATTGCTTTTTCCTTTTTTTTCGTTTTTTAATGTCAATTTATGGCCCGATAAATAAAAAACTTTAACATTGTAAAGTTTTCTACCTGGGAGTTCAACTGGGTAAGTTGATAATTCCTGTCACAATTCCATTCATTGAAGACATAGGGCTTAAACGTGAACTATAGCCATAGCAGCGATTACCATTAATCTTCTAAGTCGCAGTGATACTGGTCTCTTCCCTAGACCTGCATAGCTGCTCGCACATAATAAAAAAACGGCCATGCGTACTTTGCATTTCAGCTAATAACATATAATTATATTAGCTAAACAGGCTTTGAGGAATTGTATCTTAGTCTTCAAAGGTCACTACGCAACTGTAATCTTCTTTATTTGAGGTAAGTTGTTTAGATAGGTTAGTGGTGGGCGTTCATAGGCTCCAGTAGCAATTTGATGGACGGTAAATTCGTTTGTCACTTCAAATTTACTATCAAAACGTTTTTACATCACGTTGTTGGGTAGTCAGTCCGAGTACTTGGCAACTTCGCCGTAAGTTTAAGACGAAGCCAACATTTATGCTAAAACAAAAATAGTTAGCTTTTAAATTGTATTGAGAAATGTCCCTTTATTTCTGAAACTCCATTGTAGTTTCCCGCGTTCTATTCATATCACATTACCGTCAGGTCGAACACTGATATTTAGTTTCACTCCTTCTATTACGCTTACGTTCAAAAGTGAACTCATAAGGGCCTCTTTTAAATATATTGTTTTTTTTTCATTAAGTCTCATAAATTTACATACTCGTATTTAGTTTTTAAAGTTTTCATAATGAATAAACCAATTTCTTCGACAGGAACTGCTGTTTGATTTTCAACTACTAATTTTGTAGAGCAATCTATTACAAATAAACCTTTATTACCTTATAGTATGCAGGTGGAGTAATCTCCCTACAGAAGCGTATGATAGTACATTGAATTGTTTGAATCAGTTTATATAACCATAGATTATATTATAACTTTCTTGATTGAATTTTTTTTTAAATTTCTTGATGATTTAATTATTTTTTTAATTTAGTACAAAAAAATCAGTATATCGGAACCTTGTGTCCTTAAACACAATTCTCAATCAATTTTTTAACTTTCTGCTTTGAAAATTAATAATTTTCAAAAGAAGGAAGTTATAGATTTTGGTCCGATTTTGAGAATGTGAGTTTTCATCAGATCTCTTCTTGTCTTGAGGTCGTAGGAACCTGTTCCGGCAATTTCGTTCCGTGTGTGTGTGTGTGTGTGTGTGTGTGTGTGTGTGTGTGTGTGTGTGTGTGTGTGTGTGTGTGTGTGTGTGTGTGTGTGTGTGTGTGTGTGTGTGTGTGTGTGTGTGTGTGTGTGTGTGTGTGTGTGTGTGTGTGTGTGTGCGTGCGTGCTTGCGTGCTTGCGTGCGAGCGTGCGTGGGTGCGTGTGTGAGTGTGCGTGCGTGTGTGCGTGTGTGCGTGCGTGAGTGCATGCGTGCGTGCGTGCGTGCGTTTGTGCGTACGTGCGTGCGTGCGTGCGTGCGTGCTTGTCTGCGCGCATGTGTGTGTGTGTGTGTGTGTGTGTGTGTTAATATTTGTAAACAATATTAACACTCCATTACGCGCGCCCCTGTTTGGGACGCGAGTGCTCGCGCGCTCTACATATATAGAACTATTTTGTGTAAAGATTTTGCAGGAACAATAAACAAATATAAAAATACTTCAATATCATGTGAAAAAAAACTTTAATAAGAAACTAAAATAGACGAAACATAACTGTTACCATTTATTAGACACTTAATATCAGACTTCTTGTGAATTTTGAGAAAAATCAATGATTTTTTTGGCATCAAACCTTCTCAGTCTCCTTTTTTTACTCGCTCATATCTTCCACACAGTCTTTATCATTTTTACAACAGTCAAGGCATTGAAGAACTTGATGTTGAGGACGAATCCACTTTTTACAGGTGTCACATTGTTTTCTAGTGGACTTATTGCGCGCTCTGCCACAAAAGGAACATTTCCCGACTCGACCAGTGTTGGGGAGTTGTGCTGGGCATGGTTGTAATACCGATGGCTCTTTCATGCCCAAAAGCATTTTCCCTTTCATTTTCAATGATTTTGCAATACTTTCAATATTTATTCTGCGTTGTATGCATGGTGCGACTAGGTGAAAACCAAGTTCATATAAAAAATCCTTCCTGGCCTTATTTCTGTAATCCTTGTTTATTGTATGTACAATATAACCGTTTATAGCACTTATATTCATTAAATTAAAAAAAATGGTAAGTGGCCATCGCCTAGAGTTTTTGGAGACGTCATATATACTACAAATTTTGTCTACAATGTCCACGCCATATTTGGAATTGTTGTAAAAAGTTATTATTTCCGGCTTACGTTTCTCTGCTGTTTGTAAATCGATATGATCATCATAGTGCATAGTTGAGTATATAAGCACCACTTTCTTTGATTTTGGTATGTAAGATACTAAAGACCTTGTTTTTGAAAGCCAAAAATTGAACTCGTTTCGCTTCTGTTTCTTGTGATTTTGAATTCTTTGGGAATTTGTGGCTTATCTTTCTTCACAGTGCCTACGACAGTAATTTTGCTACCTAAGAGCTCTAAGCATTGAGGTATATTCGTGAACCAATTGTGCATTGTGACGTTATAACCTAAACCATCCAATGGGGTAAGCATTCGTAGCACAATGTCCACAACTTTATTTGATTATGCATAAGGACCATCTGGCTGAGCACCTGCGTATATTTCCATATGGTAGACATAAGGTAACTTTGTATCCGTTAGTAAAAATATGTTTATCCCATACTTTGCTGGTTGCTTCATCAGTAATAACTTCTTCCAACCATCTCAAAATATGTGCCATCATTGTGCGAAATATAGTTACTTCGGTTAAAAATAATATTATCAAACAAAAAAATTCATAATAACAATATTTATACATAATATAAACATTTACATAAAATAAAAACGATAGGTAAATTTCCGACAAAAATGACACGCGAGTGCTCGCGCGCTCTACTATTGTAGAATTTTAGTTTTATTGCGAAATTTCTAAAAAGTGCGATCGCGCAGTTTGCCGAAAGGGTACTAATTGTGATCACCAGCTAGTAATAGAGGAATACTATGAGTGTGTGCGTCAGACACCCACAATTAATGTTAAAATCCCACGAAATGCATTCCTGTTCTACAATAGTAGAACGCGCGACTAATGGAGTGTTAACTAATATTTGTAACAAATCAACTGATCGAGATGGGGGGTGACACGGCGTTCAAAAGTTTTCATTGAGACTTATTAGATTTAGATTTCCAAGCCTTCGATTTTGACTTTTAAGTAAATCGTTCGAACCGTTTCAAAGAATTTCAAAAATTTAAATAAAAAAATTAAATAGTGAGAAACTGTGTGATAAAAGAAGAGTGTGGTTTGCAAGATGATGCAGTGACCAGGATTAAGAAAGGAATGCTTCGGTGGTTTGGTGAGAAAAGAATGAATGCGGAAAGACTGACAAAGCAAATATATGTTGCAGAAGTGAATGGAAGAGTCGGAAAGGGACATCCTAGACGGAAGTTTGTCGACCAAATTGGCGATATACTAAAATGGGCCAAATTAAGAGTACCCTTAACCGACGAGCATGTATGCGTAGGTATATGGATGTGGAAGAGGCGAGAGAGGTATGTCAGGATCGTGCTAAATGGAAGTCTGTAGTCTCTGCCTACCCCTTTGGGTGACAGGCGTGATGTTTATGTATGTAAAAATTAAATAGATTTTCAAGCGTTACGCTCGAAAATGAGCGGAAAGTTCCAGTGATGGCGGCCGGAGTAAACCGCATTTTTTACTATTAAATTCTGATACTTAACTGCTATTCCGCTTGATGTTTAATGGTAACATAGCCGTAGATAATCAAATGCACTTAATAAAATCCTATTTACTCTTGCCTTGAAGACACATTATAATCAGATAAGGAGACCAATGCTAGCAATCAATCAACTTCCTTCCAGTACGACAATATTTTTCCATATAAGAAATAAATATAATAATATGTTTCTTAATATGAATCGAACCATCCTTTCACTCTCAATCGCATGTACTATTAATACTAAAACTATAAAATCATTTATTTTTAAAAAAGTAATAATATATTGTTGGATGGATGACTGACCGATGGTGGAATACTCACCTTCACATAGTGGCGAATATGGCAAAAAAAAAACAAGAAAAAAAATACCCGACGTTTCGAGCGCTTTACAGCACCCATGGTCACGGGGGGACTGAGATGTTCAACGTCCAAATGTATGACATTTGGACGTTAACAGCGGTTACCATAGATAAAAATTTTAACTTTTGTACTGTGTAGATCGGAACAAAAGTTAAAATTTTTATATATGGTAACCGCTGTTAACTATGACATTTGGACGTTGAACATCTCAGTACCTCATAGGTGCTGTTTACAGCACCCATGGTCACGGGGGAGCGCTTTAGCGCTCGAAACGTCAGGTATTTACAGTTAAATATACGCGATAAAATCCGTTAAAAACTAGTATTATTTCAAAAGGGACAATGCTCAACTGTGAACTTGAAAGGGCTGTTGACGATGGTGACGAATATTGTGGTTTAAGAAAATATTATCTACACCAATATTTGACTACTGATATTATATTTATGACAAGATCAAATAGTTTAAACATTTATTTAAAAAAAACTACGTAAATCGTTTACTGAAAAAAAAATCATACCTTTTTATACAACTAAGGGGTATCTAACAACATCCTATATGTTTAAATCCATCAAGCCGTTTAGTTTACGGATGGCGCCAAATATAGACATACATACATAAAGCTAATAATATAAAAAAGTAAGACATACTTTTAGAAAATAAGTGTGGTTTGAAAAATAAAAATCATATTACAAGTTATCATGCAATATAAACCATATTAGGTACATAATCTCCCGCTTTCTTGGTTGATCGATGAGATTCACTAACGACATAGCGGTGTAAGCATTTTTTATCGGTTTTACGATGTTTGTTTTCCCTATTTAAAAGACATTTCAGGTATTAGATCATAAATAAGATGAAATATATACCAGAAAGCAATTTCAGCATAAATTTGAAAAGAAGGCATATAGAAAACTGGTTTTCATGATTATGTTAATAAGTGGACACACTACAGCTTCATGATTGTGAAACTATCCTATTGTATGGGCCGTTCCCATTGTGGGGACGGCTCATACAGTATACGTTAAGGCTGCCAGATATGTTTTCTTGGTACCCAATAGCGTACCAGACATTTGGCAGCCTTAACGTTGGTACACATCGCTGGTCTGTGTATTATACACCAAGTAAAGGAGACAACTTCACCGTGTAGTATCGGTGTAAGAATATCCGTATCATATCATCCCGTGGGTAACGTAAGAGGCATCAGAGGGAAACAAATCAGGAGATAGGCAACAGCGTCTTCTTAATAACGACTAAAAAAATAATAAACTGTGGGTGTCAATCCGTTCTCAAAGCGTACCAACTATGGTAAATGATGATATGAGGCAATTTATTGGGAAGGTCTTATTTCAGCAGTGGAGTTTAATAGGCTGTTAAGGTAAACGAGACATGTATTCCGCCATCTATCGGAATCAATAAGAATTCCCTGACATTTCCCGTAGTCACCTCTTACGAGACCTAACCTCTACGACACCTGAGGGGCGAAATTTGAAGAATTATCCTACGCTAGTTTCAAACAAAATGTGTAGCCTGGATATATTTAGATATTATATATAACGTACCTATAATATAAATGTAAGTCATACGTGCTGTGTGATGGTACATATACGTTATTGTTTTTTTGCCAAAAAAATACTGACAACAACAGAAATACTATAGTTATCAATGCAGTTTGTTGTTTTAGTTGTTATTAGTGGATATTCTAACACCGTCACTAAGGTCAACACGGTTTTTTAGGGTTCCGTAGTCATCTAGGAACCCTTATAGTTTCGCCATGTCTGTCTGTCCGTCTGTCCGTCCTCGCTTAATCTCTGTGACCGTTAGCATTAGAAAGCTGAAATTTGGTACCAATATGTGTATCAATCACGCCGACAAAGTGGTAAAGTAAAAATGTGAAAAAAAATGTTTTATTAGGGTAGCCCCCCTATATGTAAAGTGGGAAGTGATTTTTTTTAATTTCAACCCTAACGTGTGATATATTGTTGGAAAGTTATTTAAAAATGAATAGGGTTTTACTAAAATCATTTTTTGATAATGTCAATAATTTCGGAAATAATCGCTCCAAAAGTAAAAAACAATGTGTCCCCCCCTCTAACTTTTTAACCATAAGTTTAGAAAAAATGAAAAAATTCTGAAAAGTAGAACTTTATAAGGACTTTCCAGGAAAATCATTTTGAACTTGGATGGAAACAATAGTACCCACTACCGGGAGCAGTTGCAGGAGCGCGGAGCGCTGCTGGAGCGCGAACATAATGGATACCCACCTTTAAACTCATAAGTGAGAACACTTATTGTGACGGACGGGAAAGTACGGAACCCTACACTGAGCGTGACCCGATGCGCTCTTGGTTTTAATTATAAACCGTGTCAAATGTATAATAATTATTATACATTTGACATGGTTTATTAATATCTATACATAAAAATCAATTGGTGTCCGTTAGTCTCGCAAAAACTCGAAAACGCCTCAATCGATTTTGATGAAAATTTGTGTGGATATGAAGTGGTTTCCTGGAATGTTTACAAACTCAGATGAACCCAGTAGATGGCGCTGTTGTCGAGATCCAAAAATCATCCGTGCAAAACCGATTCGGATAACTAGTTCTTAATAAGCATCGTTTGTCCTATTTTCTATAAAAAGCGAATATTATTTTGATTTAACTTAAATATCTTGCTTTTAATTGATTTTATAGAAATAAATGTGGCAAACGCATAGAGATCACTAGATGGTTAGTGACCTATGGCACCGGAAGTGACATAGGGTAAAAGGTTTATTTACATTTAATATTTCTTCTTTAAGCATAAATCGGTATTGGACATGTAAATATTACGTAGATACTGCATTTTCATATTGTCTGCAACGATATCGGATAAACATATGACACCAATACCGGCAAAAGCCTGGGTTCTTTACATGGTAGTAGTAAGGGTAATCTTAAGAAAGAATAAATAATTTTTGATTTATATAAATATATTTTTACATGAAACAGCGTTGTTGCTACTATAATCTTGAAAGGCGAATGGCCACGCTCTCACACAATACCAGCGTGAAATAGCAGCTTATGCTGCTGCATTTCGTATGTTGAGTGTAGAAAAGAAAAGAGCTTACTCCTTTCTAAAAGGCCCGCAACGCACTTGCTATTCTCCTGACGTTGCAATTGTTCATGAACGGCGGTAGTCACTTACCATCAGATAAGCATGCTCGTTTGCTCTCTCTAAAAAGATAAACGGAGACCCTTTTCAATGGAAACGAGGCATTACATCTTAGTCCGCATCTATAGCCTGGCAGATAAGCGTTTACCTTGTTCTGTGTAGTTTAGCAAATAATTTATTTATGTGGGATTCTCCAAAGAGCTTGCTGCGTTTTAGTACCATTGACTTTTATTATTAAGCTTTTAGTAAGTCAAACGGATAGGCAGAAACATAGAAGATATGTCTTAATTAACTAAGAACTTAACCATTTTTCTGAAACCTCTAGCTCATTCATCATGCAGGATCTCAACATCAGAAATCAATAATATAACTTCTGAAGTTTAATAACATATTTAGGCCTTCCGTGCTGGAATTTAATATAAATCGTAAGGTTAAATTTAATATTTAATTAATAAATCAAATTTCAACTTTTTTTATTCCTTTGGGTAGTCTTAGACATACTTCAGGTATCAACTAGGGCGTCGCCTAAATAGTTGCATTTAAATCTCTATACCCTATTTTTCTAATCCTAAAATAAATAATACATCCAGCAGACTATCCCTGCCAGAAGGTTTCCAAGAAGGCGGTGGGCAAACCTAACAACACATACTCATCGGATAAGGAATCTCCTTGTATTTTGAACTCAGATAAAAATATTTATAAACAGAATGCTTTTCACTTTTAATACAAGAAGTTCGAGTATGTTACAAAATATTCATGCAAAAATTATCTTATATTATTTGCAACTAAACATTTTACAATAATTATTAATATATTGTACAATATGTATTCATATTATCCAAAACTTGTATTGTTAGATATATTACTACTACTACTATTACTACTAAATACTATTGTATTTTTCCGGATATTATTTAAAGTTTTACAAAATGTTTCAAACGTATGTAAGCTAATGTAATTTCTACGGCCTCGTTTGTGCTCGCGTGATTAACGATTGTCACACACACTAACTACAAAATTTTATCAGATTTTCTTGTAACGTCAACATTAATTTATTAAATTAAAGAACAAAAAGCATAAAAGTTTTTCTAAGGTTTAAAAAAAATTTTACTCGTAATTTAATAATGCTACGCTTGTCGACATGAATGATTACTTGTGCAATTTCATGAGTATTTAATATTTAGGTATTGATTACGACACTGTTTAAAGGATGAATTTTTTTACTGTAACTACTCCTTGTACACTACGTGCTGTTGACTGTATAATTTTACTATACTTACAATACCTTTGTTTTAAGTATGGTGTTATTCCTGAACCTTTAAAACGAGCTTTTGTAACACCAGTGCATAAGAATGGGGATAATCGTAATTTTATAGGCCAATTTCAGTACTACCTTCAATTTCTAAGATATTAGAAAAAGTTTTCAACCCAAGACTTTTAAGTTATCTTACTAAGTTCTGTATCTTGTCTAACTATCATTATGGATTCAGACAAGGTAAATCCACAGGAAACGCCATTTTATTTCGTAGGTAGTTTATAATTAACAACTTGGATCAGAGTAAACAATGTATTGTAGTTTTTCTAGACCTGAAAAAGACCTTTGGTGCTATGTCTGTCCCAATCTTTTTACAGAAATTAGAAAACATCATAAGGGACACAACTGAGACATTGTTTAAGAATTAGATATTAAAGTGTACTTTAAAACTATATTGGTTATGTGACAATAAATTATTTTATTCATTATTTATTAACCAAATCGAAGTTTTAAGTAGTAAAAGTAAAGTTACAGCCTATATACGTCCCACTGCTGGGCACAGGCCTCCCCTCATTTCTGAGGGGGTTTTAGGGCAAGGAAGTGTCCGCCGCGCTGCCCCAATGCGTGTTGGCGAACTTCACATGTCTTCGAAATATTTTTTTTTTCTTATTCCTCAGACATGCAGGTTTCCTCACGATGTTTTCCTTCACCGCCGAGCACGTGGTAAATCAGCACTTAAAATTGCAAGTAACAATTTCATTGGTGCCGGCGGGGCTCGAACCCGGGTTACTCGCGTTCTGTTATATTTACAGCGAGCGTTAACCATCTGAGCTACCACGGCTCTTAAGTTTAAGTAGTAAAACTAAAATAAAATATTAAATATTATGCATATTTAACATATCGAACACAATTTGAATCATCTACTCACATTAGTTTAATCAACAGATAAACTGATTGTAATATTGAGGCTTTTTTTCCTTTTAATAAAAGTAAGCGTGACAAACGAGCACACAGTTCACCTGATGATAAGTAGGGAAAACCCATAGACACCCACATCAATCATCCTCGAAGAATCAAATGCAGATGCTTTGTCATCCTTGAGGACAAAAAATGTAATATCTCGTTACCAATATAAAAGGTCTTCGGATTTGAACGAAATACAATAGTATTGTGCTACTATTTCATGCAATTTACTATCAATGTTATAGTAATATTATAATCTACAAGGCTGCACTAAAAGTATCGGGAATGGAATATTTCCACTGTTCGTGTTATATTAAAATCTTTTTAATTGAAAACTCCTTGGTTTTAAAAATCGAATACCATTTATTTATTTAAAAAAAGAATCTCGGTCTTGTCACAAGGTTTTGTCAAAGTTGTTTAGTGGTTGATAAAATGGAATTGACTCGAGAAAATTCAAGAGCGATGATTTATTATGATTTTCGAAGTGGTTTAACACAAAAAAGTGTATTGACCGGATGATTTCTGCATTTAGTGATGAAGCCCCATCCAAAACCACAATTTATCGCTGGTTTTCTGAATTTCAACGTGGACGTGTCAAGCTCAGTGATGATCCCCGTCAAGGTCGTCCAAAAACTGCAGCCACCCAAGAAAACGTTGATGCTGTGCATAAGCAGATTGAGTAAGATCGACATGTGACATACCGCGAAATTCAGGCAAATTTAGACATTGGCATGAGTTAAATACAAATAATCTTGCATGAACAATTAGGTGTAAAAAAGTTGTTTTCCCGATGGATACCGCATTCGCTCTGTGAAGAGCAAAAAGCGGCTCGCGTTACTTGGTGCATCAGAACTCTCGAAAGATTCCACACAGGATCCTCAAATGCTGTATACAATATCGTATCAGGTGATGAATCCCGGATATATGCGTACGAACCCGAAACAAAAAACCAGTCACGAGTTTGAGTGTTCGAAAATGAGTTAAAGCCAACAAAAATTGTTCGTTCACGGAGTGTTGCAAAAAAAAATGGTGGCCACGTTTGTCTCCAAAGCCGGCCATGTTACGACTATTCCTCTTGAGGGATAAAGAACGGTTAATGCAGAATGGTATGCTAGCATTTTTTTGCCACAGGTCGTTTCTGAACTCCGTAAAGAGAACTGCAACCGCCGCATCATCCTCCATCACGACAATGCGAGTTCTCACACAGCACACAGAACAAAAGAGTTTTTAGAGCAAGAAAACATAGAATTATTAGACCATCCGCCGTACAGCCCCGACCTAAGCCCTAATGATTTCTATACTTTCCCTAAAATAAAGAATAAATTGCGTGGACAGAGATTTTCATCACCTGAAGAAGCTGTGGACGCCTACAAAACGGCCATTTTGGAGACCCCAACTTCCGAATGGAATGGTTGCTTCAATGATTGGTTCCATCGTATGGAAAAATGTGTCAAATTTCGCGGAAAATACTTTGAAAAGCAATAAATTAATTTTTAAATAGTAATGTTATGTCACTTCCTTGATTCCCGAAATTTTCAGTGTTCGTAATATATATGGTAAAAATTAAAATTTGTTTGTTCGTACTTTATGCGCTGCCGTACCGTTCATCAGATTGCCCTAAAAATTGTCAACATATCGCTCCCACTTTCGCTAACATTGTAGGCGTAGTTGGACCTGGTAGGAGGCGTTGTTGTAGATTAAAATATATTATCATTTTCTTTTGTAATGCGTACATCAAATATTGGAATGATCCGTCGGTGGCTATCTTTTCACTAAATTAAAATCTTGGCGCAATTGAGGCAATAATTAATACGTTTTCGTTATAGTAAGACTGTGATAAACCAAAATCTTTATTACCATTTACCACCAGGTGAGATTGTAACACTTTTGGTCAATCACTGGCTTCCTTTAACACTAAAGGCCAGATTGAGGAAGAATTTGCCGCAATTCTTAGACGATGTTAAAAGTAGTAGTCTTAAATGTATGTATAGTGATGGTGCAAGTAATAATACAAGTAAATGTTGGAAGGACCAAACTTCTTGTTAAATGTTACCTCTTAGGTGCTCTATATAATATGCACCATTTTGTTTTTTACCCTTATAGGACACTAATTTATTTTAACATATTTAGTAAATAACAACTGTGTTATAGGAAATATGTTTTAGACAAATACAATAAACTTATTCAAGCTAATGACAACAAAATATATTATATTTCATATTATTAGTGGTTTTCTCTATGTTGACGAAATTTTTATTTTCTGTTTAAACTGATTTAAATCCGAACGTTGTAGAGAGGCGATGGAGAACTCGAAATTAATGCAAGCTTTTATTAATTAAATTATTAGGTCTTAGAAAAATAGACACATAAGGCATTTCGGTAACCCTAAGTTATAACATTATTATAATCATTACATTCTATAAAATTCTACTGCTGGACATAGACCTCCCATAAAGATTGGCTCGTAGGGGGTATATTTTTGCCATAGTTTTGACGTTTATCTGGATTGGAGGTAGCTACCACATATTTTTATTATTTTGAGCTCCCATGCGTAAGATGCTGCTGCCCATTTCCCGATTCATTTCGTTTCGCAGCAACTTAAGACACCCTCGGATGATATGGTGTAGTGAATTTTTTTTTACGTTGCCAATACACGGCGATTTATATATTTTATTTGAATAAAAGCTGATAGACATTCGTGGGTGAAGGGTTGAATTCTCGTCCTAACTTTGGAATTCTCTTAAAGGTTACATGAGAGACATTTTGTCGGGACATATTAGCATATTGAGCATCCAGGTCACGTGAATACTAACCCTGGGACCTTTTACATTTCAAAGGCAGGTAAAATAATTGTTATTTGTTGAGTAAAACGTTACCTGTCCCATATAAACCAGAACAACACATTTCAAATTCTATACATATTATAATAGTTCTTTCACGTACAAAAGTAAAAGTTGTGGCAATTTGATGTGAATGATTTTTTTTTTAATAGGATAGGGTGACAAACGAGCACACAGTCCACCTGATAAGGGGTTGCTGTGGACCATAGACATCTACTATAGAATCAAAAATTAAAAATGCAGATGTGATGTCACCCGTGAGGACTAAGATGGAATGTCTCGTTTCCAGAAAAAAGGGTCTCCGTTTCTCTACACTCACCATACGAAACACAGCAGCACTAAGCTACTGTTTTACGCTGGTATTCTGTGAGATCATGGTCTTTCCCTGGTCAAGCCAGCTCGATTTAATGAATTTTTCATGATTGTTAGATAAGAATTATGATACCTGAATGTGTTTACTCTAACTTTTTATGAATTTAATTATTGTTCATGACACTATTGTAGTCTAATTCGAAATTGAAGCAGTATAATATATTTACAAGCTTAGGTGTCTTCTACAAGGGTTTTGATTTTTTCTTGAATTTATATTCTAGTGTTGTGATATAGTTGTCGAAAGCAATATGGTTCGTATAATTTAATATCTGAAAACAATATTCGCTCCTCGATAGGTTTGAAGATGAACATGATAACCTTTTATCATCCATATGGCACACAGAAATGAGGGTTGCATTTTTGAGGAATAAATACATTTAGATATAAACACTTCGCTTCACAACATTTCCTTTAACGTCGAGTACTTTCTAAATGCGCACTTAAATTATAATAAGGTAATGTAATTACGGCAATCTATGTAATTACGGCGAACGCTTGGCTAATGAGTTACCACTGCATATAGACTGGCAATGAGAAACAGCATTACTCATAACTAAATGAACGAATGTGTCAACTGTGTTCATTGCCTCTCATGTCGAAACCCACTATACTAGTAAGACCTACTGTACAATGTCATGCCCCTTATACTGAGTCAGGAGGTACCTAGGATATATTTTATTTAAAAATTAGAGATTTAAAAAAATACTACAAATTTCTGAATTAATATAACTATCCAGGCGAAGCTGAAACTACTAGCTGGGTGGCTTATACAATATATTTAATTTTAAATTTGTTTGTTATCATTAGCTTGTTGTTACTTAACAAAATATTTTGTGTAAATATAGAATCACAATGCGGCAATTAGTGGTGTACATGTAAAATTGTAGAGCAAAAAGTGGTAGGGCAATGCTCAATCCATATTAAGGTTGCATGTAAAATACGCTAACACGCATTGGGGCAGCTCGTTGGATACTTCCTTGCCCCAAAAAGCTTTCTAAAATAAGAGAAGACTTTTGTAATAGTGGGCTGTAAATTTACGCGAAAATATTTGATTATTGCTCTTTTCTTTTTTTATTTGTAAACTTTGTAGAGCCATGCTCCATTCATATTAAAATTGTAGCACAACTAGACTTGACCGGAGACCAACCCCTCACAGAAGGCCAGCGTAAAATTGCAGCTGCTGCTGTACTTCGCATGTTAAATATACAGCACCTGAGTAACTTTATTGTGATTCTTAATCGAAAAGAAATATATGTATATGATATGATAATATGTCTATGGGCCAAAGCATACGAGTACACTTAACCTCAAGAAGACTGTGGACACTTATTCTCTAAAAAAATCTGCCTGTAAATTGGCTCTCCTTACTGTGGCGAGGCAAGGCTTTTCTAAACCTCTCTCTTGTATCTTTGCTATTACTTTCCTTTGAGAAACTGGATGTTCTACGTTTGGTATATTATATAAGCCTTATTATTTCAACTAAGAATTTTGCATTATGCAAGTTAACCGAATTCCATAACCGTCGGCATTTTAATTAGAGGTTTATATAATAATATAACAAACATCGTGATAATATCTGCATATGTAATATACTTACTACCTTACGTTGTCATGTAATGGTTAGATACTCGCGGAGCACAGACATATAGGCACGAGGGCGAACATGTTCACATGCGAACATGCTTTATTCGGGTGTTCTCGTTACTCGGTCCGAGTATTCGCCTGTGCTCCACTAGATGTCGCTTTTTAGCACGAGTCAAAGGAATGCTCGTATTAATTCGTATCGGTGTTAATATGCTTGTCATTATTCGCTTGATCGGCGAACTTTGTCGCAGGCGATTATTATTTTTCTTACAAAATAATATAAAAATGTAATAATTTATATAACACTAAATAGTTAAAATATTTAAATACTGCATTAAATTTATAAAATTTTATCAAGGATTGCCCGTGACATAGGATCCTAGAAATCAGTTTTATATAAATATTAATAATAACAAATATTTGTAAGTCTATAAAATATTAAGTATACATAAAGTCGTAGCAACGAGACGCACATCATCTAAATTTAAAAGACCTACGTTGAATGAATAAAGACGAATATGTAAACTTATCGTTTCCATATAGGCAGAGTCGTCCTTGGCTTTGAAATGATAACTTTTAAAGTCATGGGAGTCTCTGACGCGGCAATGGGGCTTGAACCGCCCCAACTCCAATCCCCGAAGCCCTCCTCCTCTCAGGATGAGACTGGAAAGCCATCAGTAAGAGCGACTAAAACACAAGGCGCGGATTTCGCCTCGGTCCGACGGCCTCGGTTGGTGTCGTCGATGGGCGAGGGAGGGGCAGCGGTACAACGAAACGTAAGGCGAGCTCAAGAGCACCGGTAAAGGACGTCTTCGTCCTCAACAGGTGGAAAAGACCCCTGCTCCCTCCCCCACGCCTATAAATGGCTAAACCCAATGGTAAGATGAGGGTCCTCCAGGCAAATCTTCATCATGCAGCAGCTGCCAAATTTCATGAACGCACATCATGTCAGAATTCACGATAACATCTACACAATCTGGATGAGATCCACCACTGTGCGTTTTACTTA
This sequence comes from Parnassius apollo, assembly GCA_907164705.1. NCBI lineage: Eukaryota > Metazoa > Arthropoda > Insecta > Lepidoptera > Papilionidae > Parnassius > Parnassius apollo. The sequence continues at coordinate 8,424,528 of CAJQZP010001207.1, read as the reverse complement.
GAGTTTTCTTCCTAGTACAACTACTCTGTGGAATTGTTTACCATAGGAGATTTTTCCGGACCGATTTGAATTAGGGACCTTCAAGAAAAGGGCTTACTCATTTCTAAAAGGCCGGAAACACAACGGCAATTCCCGTGATGTTACGGTTGTTCTTGGGCGGCGGTAGCCACTTACCATCAGGTGAACCGCATGCTGGTTTGCCTTCTCTTCTATTTAAAAAATAACCAAAAGCAATTTATATCCAAAATTATTCCGATGATATTTCGGACATTAGTCTAAAAGAGATCAGGAGGGCTTTGTATACACCTTAAATACAGCTAGGCCCCAGGTGAGAAGTAAATTATAGAAACCGGTACTTCGTCTATCAAAAGCTATTTAAATCCAACCTCTGAACAAAGTAAAAATTATAGGTTCATATTTCATATGAATGTTGTAACTCAAAGAGAATCCGACCCAAGAAAAGTTATTTTGAGATTAAATTTTTTATCGATACTATAGGATTTTTACGACTTGCTTCGCTGAGATGTTTTTCTATACAAAAACATAAACACAAAGGATTATTTTTGCATAGAAAATTCTTTTTAACTCTACTGCTGGTTGGTAACTACTTCCATGTATTGTGTGATGGTAGTGCATAATAGTCGATGGCTCGGCATTGGCAGCATAGTGGCTAAGTGTTTGCACAACGATGCCGAGGTAAGTTGGTTTGATTTTCGCAAAACTTTTAATGCATTCTCAATTTTTCTTTTTTATATCCCTAACCGTTACACAACAAATTCTTAGTGTATTATGCAGTACTTACTTAATAAAAGAAAGTGTAATTTGTAATTTTGTTTTCATACGAGTAGAAGAGATCGAGCCGAATTGATCTGCGCTACATGCGGTCAAGTGGAAGGAGGTGGCACTGGGGTGACCTGGCCCAGAGATAAGAATAGCATTCCATGTGAGAATGAATTTGCGCTTTGTAAAGTTGCAAGCGATGTGCCGGCTTGAAATACTGTCCCGCTCTGCTGAGCACGCCAAGCTTTTTGGGGCAATTTGGCCTTCTCTTCCACGAAACTGCACATCATTCAATATGTCGACGCTGAGAATTCCGATACTGGCTGAGGAAAGAGGATTCCGATACCGGCTGAAGGAGTGCTTTGAAACTGAAGAGATACGACATATGGTTTTTTCAGCGGTAAACGCGCAAACTTGTGTTTTCTGGGGATTGAACTAGACTAGATTTATTCGCCTCTAATCTCCGTTCTGCAAAGACTCGACTTCAGACACAAGTTTGTCCTGGTATACGGCAGTTTTTCCCGAGAAATATTGGCAAAGCCTCCATGAAGCATATGAAGCATCTCCAATGCTGTCGTCAGCATAGCAAGGAATGTTACCAGTTTGCGACAAATCATTGAGATGCAGACTACGACCTTGATGTTCCGATCTGCAAGGAAACTGGTGATCAAATTGCACATTTTCTCGGGAAGCCCATCAGAAAGAAACTTCGAAAGAAGCGCTTCGTGCCAGACCCGATCGAAGGTCTTCGCTTTGTCCAAACTAACGGGCAATGCCCCCCATTTGGACTATACTGCCTCCGCCCATCTGTGAGTTACGTAGACCAGAAGATCACCAACTACACGACCACGACGAAAACCTTATTGGCGGTCACTAATCAGCTAGTGATCCTCAAGATAGCTCATGAGCTGGCAGTTTATAGTGGACTCCATTATTTTGGAGAACAAGGAGGTGATGGCGGTAGGCCTGTAGTTGGACTGGTTTGAGCTTTTGCCTCTTTTAGGGATCGGGTGGAAAAATTCTGTCTTCCACGAATTCGGGACTACGCCGTGAGAGTAGGAAAACTAAAAAATATGCGTTGAAATCAGTATCAACTCCGTAGCTCACGTCTCTAGCACAATAACTTGGTCGTGGATACACAGTGAGCGCCTGGGGTAGCTTTTATTAATTCTGCTACCATGTTAAGAGAGGAGGGGAGGAAGTGGCCCTCCAGCCACCTGCACTTACCAAGCGAAACGCAGAGGTAAATATCTACTTCATGCTGGTATTCTGTGTGGTCGAGGTACCACCCGATTCATCAGTGCGTCAGCGAAAGCTGCCGCATGGCCCGACCACTTTCATTAATGAAGCGGTATTTAAAGAATATAAACTGAAAATGGTCCATGGTTACGTTATAACCAGCTCATTAATGCAGCGTTTGAATTGTTGACAGTAGACCTCGGTTTGATAAATATAGAAAGAAGAAAATTAGAATTTAAGAATATATTGATTCAGTATTTATAGTATAATACGCAAACTGCAATTTCAAGTTAAGAAATTATATGAAATGTATTTTTTCGATATTCCCATACATTTAGACATTGCCAGTTTTTTATTTCCATTTTGAGAAAGTTCTATTTAACACTCAGAAGTTAAGTTCAGTTTTCAAAAGTTTAGTGTTTGGTAGGTGAGATTTTTGTAGGTTATATTGAATAAAAATATTTTCAGTGACATATAGAAATCTACAATACAAAATATACAATATTCTCAAAGCAAAACCACAACTGGCCTTTGAATGTATAAAAATAGAACCGTAAACTACTAAAATTTGATCTCTTATTCAACAGCAACTGTTACCAGATTCTCAACTAAAAGTTCTATTTTAATGTTTATAGCTGCTGTCCGTACTTTCAAAGAGACGATCTTAAAAGATTCCCAGAAGACTGACCTGTGTTGGTACGTTGATTCGTAAAGCGATTGAAGCAACTTTTCATCGACAAGATACTATGAATAAACTAAAGTTTAGAGCGATAGTTACTGACACTAAGGAATTATTTGCTTTGTAAGCATATTTTAGTTATGAAAATGTGTAATGATGTATTGCATGTAATTAAGCAATACACTATTGCTTAATTACATGCAATACATCATTACACATTTTCATATTACATTTAATATATTTATCAAAATAGAAGCATGACCCATGCAAAATACATTCTCACAAAAGAAATAATAATTTAAGGTGGAAGCAAGTACATATTCTTCTTTTTCAGATTTTTATCCATCTTTCAACAAAAAAATTACGAATTTATTAGTTAATATATAATTTTTGTACTACAAAATGTGCCGCCATTATTTTCTGTCTAATGCTTATCTTCAAAGGAGCAAGACTTGAAAGATACATTGCATATAATGACACAGATCCGTGACCACCAGTGAACAAATACCAGCTGATGAAGAAGATTTATATCAAATGAAATTAAATAAAACCACATCACCTAAGTCAATACTATCGACGATTTCAACATCAAGAAACCGTTTATGAAATTGTATCAATTTTTTTGCGAATATTTTTTATCAGCAAACAAACATACCACTCACCTGATGGTAAGTGATTACTGCTGCCCATGAACAACTGCAACTCCATGGCAATCGTATATGCGTTGCCATTGCCTACCTTTTAAAAAGAGGTGAATTTTTTCTTGAAGGTCACAAAGTCGTATCGGTCCGGAAACATTTCTGGTGGTATTGGATTGGACAAGAAATTTGTGCGAAGACGAAAACTTCTTTTAAATCGTACTGTGGTGGTTCTTTTAAATCACGATGTGCGATTGTGAAATTGTGGGGCTGCAATTATTCCGATCAATCCTTTAGAGCACTCCCCGTGGTAAATACGATAAAATACCCAAAGAGATATAACATCTCTTTGCAGTGCCAGTGAATGAAGCCGATAGGAAAGTGCTAGGTTGCCGACGATTCGTACGTCTCTGCGCTGGATGATAATGGAAACTCACTGGGCAGCGATGGGAATAGTATTCCATGTGCGGTCGAACTGGCGCCTTGTAAAGTTGTAAGCTACTGCTTACTTGCCGGCATAAAATACTGTCCCGCTCTGCAGAGCACGCCATGTTTTTAGAGGCCGATTTTGCCTTCTTTTTCAAGTGATCACGAAACTGCACATCACTCGATACGTTAACGCTGAGGATTCCGATACTGGCTGAGGCAACAAAGATTTTTTTGGCGGTAAACGCGCGAACTTGTGTCTTCTGAGGATTAAACTGGACTAGATTTAGTTGCCCCCAAATTCGGGACTTTGTTCAGCAAAGACTCGATTTCGGATACAAGTTTGTCCCGGTACTCGGTGACGTTTCTCGAGAAATATTGGCACGGTCTATGTTTAAATACAATAACTGATTATACATATAACTGCTATGTTGTAAGCCGGTAACAATAATTGTTACCAGCTTACAACATATCAGTTATATTCAGAAGGAACTGCGTTGGTGATAACACGCAGCTTAATGGAACACCAGGGTTGGTGGATTTGTATTCGAAGCATGCATCGTCTACTACGACCTTGATGCTCCGATCTGCAAGAAAACTGGAGATCCAATTGCAAAATTTCTTGGAAAGCCCATAGGAAGATTCGTTAGAAGCGTTTTGTGCAAACCCGATCGAAGGCATTCGCTATGTCCAAACTAACGGCCAACGCCTCCTGCATGTAAGAGGATACTTGTTATAATATACATTACTTCGCTGAATATTTTAATTGTTTAGATTTAGTCACGTTACTTAGATTAAGTAATTTATCGTCGCAAATTATGAACGGAGGCCAGGCGCCAAACTTTTAAATCTAATTATATTGTTAGCGTGAAAATTTTACAAGACAATGCTTTTAAATAGAAACTTGGTATCGAAATGTCAACATCTTAATTTAAAATAATTATTTTAATATCATATTAATTGGACATCTCGAAGAAATACAGTATTATTTCGAAGAAAACAACTTGATTTAATGTTATTTTTGGGTAGCTAGCTCTAAATTTAAGTAAGATTTCTTTCTTATTGTGTTTAGGTCGAATTTTAAAGTTTTTTCGTTAAAGATAATTATTTTACCAACGTCAACTTATGTCAAAACTCAATTTTATATTGAAATTTAAATCAATTTATAAATAATTTCATATTTAAATCGATTTTTTAAGTTTGTTAAATTAAAATGTGCGCCAATTAATTTTCTGAGTTTATAATCTAAAACGTTTGAATCTTTAGATTGATAATCTAAAATATGTCTTACTGGCTAATAGAAAGATTTTATCGATCTAACGCACAAATTGACTTTAGTAGGACTATGAACTGAAACCTCTCATTTGGGTAATAGAGCCATGGTAGCTCACATGGCTAAAGCTTGCTGTAAATTTCACATTTCGCGAGTAACCCGGGTTTGATCCCCGTCGGCATCAATGAAATTATTATTTGCAATTTTAAATGCTGGTTTACCATGTGCTCGGTGGTGAAAGTAAACATCGTGAGGAAACCTACATGTCTAAGAATTAGGTAAAAATGTTCAGAAGGCATGTAAATTTCGTCAACACGCATGGGGCCATCGCGGTGGACACATCATTGCCCTGAAAACCATGTCAGAAGAGAGGTGAGAGGTGGCCTGTGCCAACAGTAGGAGGTGTATGGGCTGTAACTTTATTTACTTTTATTTGGGGAATATTTAACTTAACTATCAAGCTTGACTAACGGGTTAACAACGGCAATTTTGATTCTTTTTCTTTTCATCAGCTCGTAAAGTTTGACTGATCAACATGAGCCTCTCCCGCTGCAGGGAAAATTTGCTCCATTTTTCACGCTTGAAAGACAGATTAACTATCGCAGTATAAGACGTTTTACACCTTTGAACATGTTTCCCGTTGCCGGCCTCAGTATTTTACGCCCGACGTAAATAATATGGATATACCAGCATCAATTCGACACCGAAGGATCTCTAGCATATCCCCCATTTAATTCAGTGTCTCTTACGACACACTGAATTAAATGGAGACAAAAATTATCATAGATTCAAAAACGTTCTTTTCTTCGCATTAATACCGTAAACATCTAATTAAACCAAATTCCTTCTCGTATCAGTTTTTTCGATAACAATAAAACATTTAACAAATAACTAAGCCCTATGACGTAAAGATTCCAGGCAACAAATATTTCTTTAGATAATCACAAGGGGAATTCATTATGCCTTATCGCCTGAGTTGTCGATATAATGTGAAAACAAAGTTATTTCAGAAGTAATCGCAAGAAAATTAAGTTATAAATTATGAGATACCTAGGTTCAAAGAAAATGTTGCATAAAAGAAGAATGTCTTTATCTATAATGTTATAAGTGTATAGGAATTTTTATAGACATAATAGTTGAAATTCATCGCATACCGCTGCTGATCATGAGGTTCGAATCTCAGGTCGGGTCAAAAATCAGTTATTGAGTTTTTCTGTCAAGAAATTCGCTATAGCAGTACGGAGTCAGGAATGTGTGATCCCTCGGAAAGCACGTAAAGCCACTGTCCCTGCACGTGATCTCTCCAGTCGTGTCGGACGCCACCTCATCGGATTATGAGAGTGAGAGAATTGAGTGCCCCTGTACTTGTCCATACACTAATAACTGAAATAATCGCAATACGATCTGGAGGACATTTTTATTATATTATTTTATCACTTCCATCCATCCATAAACTACAGCCTATTATTATTGCCTCGTGGGGGAGGGAGTTGACATAGTTACCACGCTTGGCCGACAGGTTGACAACCGCAGTTTTTATATTATTTCGAGTTACCCATTACCTGTTCCAGTTAATCTCTGTCGTCTTTTACGACACCCACAGGATGATATGGGATAGTGAATATTCCTACATCGCCACTACACGCTACTTTATTTTTGTAAGGTGAATATTTCTGGGATATATACATAAACTTATGAACATATTTGCAATGTTTGAATAATCAAGTTACTACAGTCGCTAGTTGTCGGAAATTGATCAAACAGATTGGTGCGATCGATACCACGCATGGTAGTAAGTGAACTAGCTAAGTCAAGTGCGTTAGTTTCTGGGAAGAATTATTATATTTCTTATATTTATTTTTTTCGGTCGTTAAAATTGCAGGCCCAGGTAAGTAACACAAGGGTAAAGCCACTATATTTTCACAATTCCATACTGAACTTTCAAGACATTGCATCAGTAGCCTTGTCAACAGCCTTGTGTTTGCAACTAATTCCGGGCTATTATGATCATTTATGACATCAATTAACTGAGCTTTTTGCGTTTATACGGTAAATGAAAAAGTAAAAACCAACTAAAAATAATTATTATTTCTCAAATGAACACGTTACGCAGCTGACAAGATAAGACAATTAAAGCATAAATAATTAAGAGAGCTCTAGGATCTGAAATTAAGACACTATATTATAGTATATCTGTAAGTGATGAGCAGCAACACTTCTTACGCATACACTATATTCCTTCTGGCAGATACAAGTGCAAAAAAGAAACTTGCAAGAATATTAAAGTTTTTTGCTTTCAAAAGAAAGCAAAAAATTAAATAATATTTTACGATGCCATTTTTGTTTATGATTCAGAAAACTAAAAAAAATATCTCCTCTGCAATACATTCTTCACAAACAGGCTTTCAAAAATATAAATTCCATTAAATTAAGCTAGCAAATATTTAAATTTGATCTGTTATTCCGAAGCAGCTGCTATCATATTTTCTAGCACGTGTTAAAACTTTGAAATTTATGGCTTTACTACTTTAAGACTTTGAACGCCCGTTGTAGATTCCTAACAGACTGGCCTTTGAAGTAATTGAAGAGACTTCAACTAGATATTGTTAATAAATAATTTGAAATAAAGTGATAACACTTGAAACTTTGCATTCCTTTCTTGTATATAGTTATAACATAGGTCCTTCATATTTAAATTCAGTTTTAATATAATTTAAACTAAAATAATTATCCCAGCTTGGGAAGACGCAATTACCACGCTTCTTAGACAATGTTAAAAGTAGTAGTATTAAATGCACGGTTGCTTGGTTTAGTGACAGTGCAAGTAATAATACAAGTAAATGTTGTAAATGGTCCTCCTAGGTAATCTATATAATATGCATCATTTTTTACCCATATAAGACACTAATTTCATTTATCATATTTAGTAAATAAAAATTCTGTTATACGCAATATGGTTTAAATGAATACAATATACTTATTAAAGCAAATGACAACAAAATATATTACATTTTATATTGTTAGTTGTTCTATTTATTTTAATGAAATTTTTATTTTGTAGTTTAAACTGAGTTAAATCTAAACATTGTAGAAATGCGGTTGACAACTCAAAATTATTGCACGCTTTTATTAATTTAATTAACATTTTCATATAAATTTCTCCAAAAACAAAAGTGTAGAATTCAAATTAGTAGTAATTTTGTCACTAAAATTGAAGTATATACTACTACTATGCTATACAGGGTAATTTATGTATTTTATTACAATTTCTAGCAACCAAAAATAATTTTGTTCGATAGTTTACACATTCAACAAGAATTCCTGTAAGTTTTATCCATAAATATTGTCTCAAAGTGAAAATATAGCAAAATTTGCAATATAGCAAAAAATTTTCTAACTTGCAAATTTTCCCGCCATTACGGTCCCGAGTGAACGGGAGTATAACATGTCGCGAGCTGTCAGACCTTACAGGTTAAACCTAAGTTAATCAACATTATCGTCATCACTACTTTCTATAAAATACTACTGCTGCATATACATACACACAAAGGTTGGCTCGTAGGGGATATATTTTTGTCACAGTAGTGACGCTTTGCAGTATTGGAGGTTGCTACCATATCTTTTAATTTTTTTGAGCTATTATAAGTATGTTGCTGCTGCCCATTTCCTGTTTCATTTCGCTGTGTCGCCTTTCACGACACCACTACGCGGCTTCTTATATATTTTATATGTATAAAAGCTAATAGATATTCGTGTGTGAAGGGTTGAACTCTCGTCCTAACTTTGGATTTCTCTTAGAGGTTATATGAGAGACATTTTGTCGAGATATATTAGCATATTGAGCATTCAGGTCACGTGAATACTTACTCTGGGACCTTTACCATTTCAAAAGTATAATAGTTGTATTATAATTGTATTAGTTTAAGGTATAATAATTGTATTAGTTAATTATAATCTTACTCATCCCACATAAATCACAACAACACATTTCAAATTCTATACATATTGTTATAGTTCTTTCACGTACAAAAATGAAAATTGTGGCGATTTGAATTAAATTAAATTATAATGTATAATTAAGCAATAAGATTTTTACTAAAATAAAAAGTACACAGTTGATTCAATCCACTATTCGTACTTTTCGCAGATGTTAGTATATAATTTTAAAGAAAACTTAATTAAGCCGTGATTGTTAGTTAGATAAGAAGTATGATGCCTGAATGTGTTGACTCTAACTTTTTATGAATTTAATTATTGTTCATGACACTATTGTATTCCACTTTGAAATTGAGGCAGTATAATATATTTCGCGTCTTCGTCGTCAGCGTTTTTTTTTTGGATTTTGATTTTTTCTTGAATTTATATTCTAGTGTTGTGAAATAATTGTCGAAAGCAATATGGTTCGTATAATTTAATAACTAAAAACAGTATTCGTTCCTCGATAGGTTTGAAGAAGAGGATGATAACCTTTTATCATCATTATGACACACAGAATTGAGGGTTGCATTTTTGAAGAATAAAACATTTAGTTATAAACACCTCGCTTCACATTTCCTTTAACGTCGAGTACTTTCTAAATGCGCACTTAAATTATAATAAGGTATCGAATTCTCGCAATCTATGTAATTACGGCGAACGCTTGGCTAATGAGTTACCACGGCATATAGACTGACAATGAGAAACAGCATTACTCATAACAAAATGAATGAATGTGTCAACTGTGTTCATTGCCTCGAAAAAGACAACTATTTGGTAACTGTAACCCACAATACTAGTAAAACTTACTGGAAAATGTCATGCCTCTTATACTGAGTGAGGAGGGACCGAGGATATATTCTATCAAAAAAATTACAGATTAAAAAAAAACTAAAAATTGCTACAATATTCGCCTGAATATTTTATTATATAAAATATTCAGGCGAATAAAAACCGAGACTACTGGCCTGGTGGCTATTATTCAATATGTTTAATTTTTAATTTGTTTATTATTATTAGTTTGTTGTTAATTAACAAAATATTTTGCGTAAATATAGAATCACAATGCAGCAATTAGTACATGTAAAAGTGTAGCAAAATGTGGTAGAGCAATGCTCCATCCATATTAAGACGAATGGGTCGACTTGACCGGAGACCAAGCCCTCAAAGAAGGCCAGCGTAAAATTGCAGCTGCTGCTGTACTTCGCATGTTAAGTATACAGAACCGGAGACCCATTTTTTTGGATACGAAGTATTCCATCTTAGTCCTCAGGAGTGAGTAACTTTATTGTGATTCTTAATCGAAGAGAAATATATGTATATGAAATGATAATATGTCTATGGGCCAAAGCATACACTTAACATCAGGAAGACTATGGACTCTTACTCTTACGCCTGTTCTCCACTAGATGTCGGTTTATATAACACTAAATAGTTAAAATATCTAACTACTGCATTAAATTTATAAAACTTTATCAAGAAGTGCCCGTGACATGGGATCCTATAAATCAATTTTACATAAATATTAATTATAAAAATATTTGTGAGTCTATAAAATATTAAGTAGACATAAAGTCGTTGCAGCGAGACGCACATCATCTACATTTAAAAGACCAACGTTGAATGAATAAAGATGAATATGTAAACGTATCGTATTCACAGAGGCAAACACGTCCTTATAATAAATAATTTATTACTTTGCAACCTTCCGCTAACTAATTACAATGATGTGTCTGGATTGAAGAGCACCCCCCGCCCTCCCTCAATTGCATGCACTAACTCCGTCACCACTAGTCCCAGCACCACTACTCCCAACACCACTACTCCCGGCACCACTACTTCCAAAACCACTATTCCAGGTAAGACGCACCATCGACGACACGTGTTTCGCCTCTACACGAGGCATCCTCAGGTAATGTAGAGTCTACGGCGACTGACCACTAAGTCAGACACGTCCTTGACTACGAAATGATAACTTTTAAAGTCAGGGGAGGCTCTGACGCAGTAATGGAGCCTGAACCGCCCCATCTCCAATCCCTGCAGAGACTGGGACGCCATTAGTGAGAGCGATGAAGACCCAAGGCACGGATCTCGCCTCGGTCCGACAGCCTCCGCTAGTTTCGTCGAGGCTTCGTCGTCGGCGGGGGGAGTGGAGGTGGGAGCGGTACAGCGAAAGGTAAGCCGGGGTTCAAGAGCACGGGTAAAGGACGAAAGGACTCCTGCCCCCCCACGCCCATAAATGTCTAACCCCAAGGGTAAGACGAGGGTTCTCCAGGCAAATCTTCACTTTGTTTTGAATTGTTTACCATAGGAGATTTTTCCGGACAGATCCGACTTAGGGACCTTCAAGAAAAGGGTTTACTCAATTCTAAAAGGCTGGAAACATAACGGCAATTCCCCTGGTGTTGCGGTTGTTCATGGGCCGCGGTAGTCCTTTACCATCAGGTGATCCGCATGCTCGTTTGCTCTCTCTTGTATATAAAAAAAACACTTACCGAAATCGCGTTACATCCGAAACAATTCCAAAGATATTTCGGAAATTACTCTAAAAGAGATGAGGAGAGCTTTGCACACACCTTAAATGCAGCTAGGCCTCAGGTGAAGATTGAATTATAGAAACCGGTCTATCAAAAGTTATTTAAATCCAACCTCTGAACAAAGTAAAAGTTATATGTTCATATTTCCCTATAATGTTTGTTGTAACTCAAAGAGAATCCGACCCAGGAAAAGCTATTTTGAAATTAAAGATTTTATCGATACTATAAGATTTTACGACTTGCTTCGCTGAGATGTTTTTCTACACAAAAATATAAACACAAAGAAACATTTTTGCATAGAAAATTATTTTTAAATCTAGTGCTGGTGGTAACTACTTCCATATGTTGTGTGTTGGTAGTGTATAATAATCGATGGCTCGGCATTGGCAGCATAGTGCCTAAGCGTTTGCACACGATGCTGAGATCTATGGGTTCGATTTTCGCAAAAAGTTTTAATGCATTCTCAATGTTTCTTTTTCATACCCCTAACTCTTACATAACAAATTCTGAGTGTAGTAAGCAGTACTTACGTAATAAAAATGTAATTTGTATTTTTGTTCTTTATAGAAGAGATCGAGTCGATCAGAAAAAACTCAGTCGTCGACGATTCGAATCGCTCTGCACTGGCGGTCAAGTGGAAGGAGCTGGCACTGACCATGTGATAATGAATTTGCGCTTTGGAAAGTTGCAAGCGATGTGCAGGCATGAAAAATAGTCTCTCTGTGCTGAACACGTAAAGCTTTTTAGAGGCCAATTTGGCCTTACCCTCCAAGTGACCACGAAACTGCACACTATTCGATATATGGTTTTAGCTGAGGCAGCAAGGGGAGTGCCTTGAAACTGAGGGGATACGACAAAGGGTTTTTTAGCAGTAAACGCGCAAACTTTTGTCTTCTAGGGATTAAACAAAACTAGATTTAGTCGCCTCCAATCTGAAACTATGTTCTGCAAAGACTAGACTTCAGACACAAGTTTGTCCGGGTACTCATGGAAGTTTTCCCGAGAAATTTTCTCATGGTGTTTTTTTTTTTTCTATTGGCCAGCTTGGCGCTTTGTGTGTGGCCATCGCTACGTCCAAACTAACGGCCATCGCCTCCCGCATGTAAGAGGGTACTTGTTATAATATACAGTACTTCGCTGAACACTTTAATAGCTTAGATTTGGTCAAGTTACTTATATTAAATAATTTATCGTCGCAAATTATGAACGAAGGCCTAGCTTCAAACTTTTAAATCTAATTATATTGTTAGTGTGAAGACAATGCTTTTAAATAGAAACTTGGTATCGAAATGTCAACATCTAAATTTAAAATAATTTACTATCGTATTTATTGGACATCTTGAAGCGAATACAGCTTGATTTAATGTTATTTTGCGTAGGCAGCTTAAAATTTAAGTAAGATTACTTTTTTATAGTGTTTAGGGCGATTTTTAAGGTTTTATGTTAAAGGCAAAACTTGTCAAAACTCTTAAGCATTTAAATCTTTCAACTTCATAAGTTTGTTAAATTAAAATGTGCGCCTATTAATTTTCTGAGTTTATAATCTGAAACGTTTGAATCTTTAAATTGATAATTTTAATTAAATCTTACTGGCTAATAGAAAGATTTTATCGATCTAACGTCCAAATTTACTTTAGTAGGACTATGAATAGAAACCTCTCATTTGGGGAATAGAGCCATGGTAGCTCATATGGCTAAATCTCGCTGTAAATTTCACAGTACGCGTGTAAACCGGGATTGATTCCCGCCGGCACCAATGAAATTATTAATTGCAATTTTAAATGCTGATTTACCACGTTCTCGGCGGTGAAAGTACACATCGTGAGGAAACCTACATGTCTGAGAAATAGGTAAAAAATATTCCGGAGGAATGTGAAGTTCATCAATACCCATGGGACCAGCGTGGTGGACACTTTATTGCCCTAAAAAACCCTTTCAGATATGAGAGGAGGCCTGTGCCCAGCAGTAGGAGGTGTATGGGCTATAACTTTTTTAACTTTTATTTCGAAAATATTTAACTTAATTGCCAAGCTTGGCTAACGGGTTAGCAACGGCAGTTTTTATTCATTTTCTTTTTCATCAGCTCGTAAATTTAACTGCTAAACATGAGCCTCTCCCGTGCAAGGAAATTTTTGCTCTAATTTTCACGCTTGAGGGACAGATTAACGATTGCAGTGTCAGATGTTTTACACCTGTCATAGGTGTAAAACATCTGACACTGCGATCTTACCTGTATTCCGTTGCCGGTCTTAGTATTTTACGCCCTGCGTAAATGATATGGATATACCACCAACAATTCGACGCCGAAGGATCTTTCTAGCATATCCCATAGCCTCTTACGACTCCCTGAAGTAAATGGAGACAAAAATTATCTAGATTCAAAGACGTTCTTTTCTTTGCATTAAATACCGTTGAAATCTAATTAAACTAAATTTACTCTCGTATCAGTTATCCGATATCAATAAAACATCTAACAAATTAATAAGCCTAATGACGTATAGATTCCAGGCAATAAATATTTCTTTATATAATCATAAAGGGAATTCATTATGCCTTATCGCCTGAGTTGAAGACAAACAAAATTATTTCAGAAGTAATAGCAAGAAAATTAAGTAATAAATAATGAGATACCTAGGTTCAAAGAAACCGTTGCATAAAAGAGAGATCTCTTTAACTATAATGTTATAAGTGTTTAGAAGTTTTATAGACATATTAGTTGAAATTCATCTCATTCTGCTGCTGAGTATGAGGTTCGAATCTTAGGTCGGGCCATAAATCAGTTATTGAGTTTTTCTGTCAAAAAATTCACCATATCAATTAATACGTAGTCAGAAATGTGTCACCCTCATACCTCGGAAAGTACGTAAAGCCATTATATTTTGAATAACCGAAATACGGTCTGGAGGACATATTTATTATATTACTTTACAACTTCCATTCATCCATCCGTGATAGCTACTATAAAGGTATAAATGTCCACTGGGGTAGTGGATATTGCTACACCGCCACTACACGCTACTTTACTTTTTGTAAGGTGAATATTTCTGGGGGATAAACATATTATTTACAATGTTTGAATAATCAAGTTACTACAGCCGCTAGTTGTTGGAAATTGATCAAACAGATCAGTGCGATCGATACCACGCATGGTAGTAGATGACCTATCTAAACCAAGTACGTTTTAGTTTCTGGGAAGGATTATTATATTTCTTATAAATTAAATAGGATCCTATAATTATTTAATTAAATCTGTAATGTGTTATTTTTCAGTCGTTAAACTTGTAGGTCGAGGCAAGTAACATAAGGGTAAAGCCAGTATACTTTCACAATTCCATACTGAGTACTCAAGATAGACATAGCATCAGTAGCCTTGCCTATTGCCTTATGTTAGCAACTACATCCGGGCTATATATATATATATATATATATATATATATATATATATATATATATATATATATATATATATATATATATATTTATATATATAGTAAATGAAAAAGTAATAAAACTAATTAAAATAATTATTTTTTCTTATATATATACTAATACATCTTTCATGCAGACGTTATTACATTTGCTTACTCAAGTGACGCGATATAGGCCACACACAGGGTGCAAAGTCAGCAATAGCATTTATGCACGTACTTGTATCACTCTGTGTGGGGTCGAATCCATGACTAGATATCTATGGGCCACAGCAACTACTTACCATCAGGTGGACTGTGTGCTCGTTTGTCACCCTATTCTATAAAAAAATAAAAAAAGTCGTTTTAATCAATGTATAGTGTTAACGTAAATATAAGAAAAATATATGATACCCACCTCCAATCCTGCCAAGCGTCACAAATATGGCAAATATACCCCCTAATGGACCAATCTTTGTAGGGGGCTTATGCCCAGCAGTAGAATTTTATATAACGTAATAGTGACGATAATGTTGATATAATTAAGGATTACCAAAATGCCTTTTTTCACATATCTATCTTTCTAAGAACTAACAATTTAATTAATAAAATTATTGCAATAATTTCGAGTTCTCCGCCGCCTCTCTACAATGTTTGGTTTAACTCAGTTTAAAATAAAAAATGAAAAATTCGTCAAAATAAAGAAAACCACTATTAAAATAAAATATATTATATTTTGTGGTCATTAGCTTGAATTTTTAACTACTAAATATGTTAAATTAAATTAGTGTCTTATATGGGTAAAAAAACAAAATGGTGCATATTATATACTGCACCTAAGAGGTAACATTTATGACATTTACTTGTATTATTACTTGCACTGTCACTAAACCAAGCAGCAGAATATTTAATACTACTACTTTTAACATTGTCTAAGAAGCGTGGTAATTGCGGCGATATCTTCCCAATCTGGGATCATTATTTTTGTTTAAATAATATTAAAACTGAATTTAAATATGAAAGACCTATGTTATAATTATGTACAAGAAAAGAATATAAAGTTTCAAGTGCTTGCGTAATTGGTTATCACTTTATTTCAAATTATGTATTAACAATATCTAGTTGAAGTCTCTTCAATTACTTTAAAGGTCAGTCTGTTAGGAATCTACAACGGGCGTTCAAAGTCTTAAAGTATAAAAGTCATAAACATAAACACATGATAGAAAATTTGATAGCAGCTGCTACGGAATAACAGATCGAGTTTTACTATTTGCTAGCTTAATTTAATGGAATTTATATTTTTGAAAGCTTGTTTGTGAAGAATGTATTGGCAGAGGAGATACATTATTTTATTTTTATTTGCATTTGTGAGGTTTTCTCAATCATAAACGAAAATGGCATCGTAAAATTACTATTCAAAAGAAGATTTTTTTTATATTATTGCAAGTTTCTTTTTGCACTGCTATCTGTCAGAAAGATTATATTGTGTGAGTAAGGAGCGTTACTGCCCATTACTTGTAGATATAGCACATACGACTACAGAGTTTTAATTTTAGACCCTGGAGCTCTCTGAATATTTTATATTTAAATGTTTTTTATTGTCAGCTGCTATTATATATATATAAATATATATATTTATATATATATATATATATATATATATATATATATATATATATATATATATATATATAAAAATGAAAAAGTAATAAAACTAATTAAAATAATTATTTTTTCTTAAATGAACACACGCAGCTGACAATAAAGAACATTTAAATATAAAATATTCAGAGAGCTCCAGGGTCTAAAATTAAAACTCTGTAGTCGTTGTGCTATATCTACAAGTAACGGGCAGTAACGCTCTTACTCACATATAATCTTTCTGACAGATAGCAGTGCAAAAAGAAACTTGCAATAATATAAAAAAATCTTCTTTGGAATAGTAATTTTACGATGCTTTTTGTTTATGATTGAGAAAACCTCACTGCAAATAAAAATAAAATAATGTATCTCCTTGCCAATACATTCTTCACAAACAAGCTTTCAAAAATATAAATTCCATTAAATCAAGCTAGCAAATAAAACTCGATCTGTTACTCCAACAGCAGCTGCTATCAAATTTTCTATTATGTGTTTATGTTTATGACTTTTATACTTTAAGACTTTGAACGCCGTTAGATTCCTAACACTACCTTTAAGTAATTGAAGAGACTTCAACTAGATATTGTTAATACATAATTTGAAATAAAGTGATAACCAATTACGCAAGCACTTGAAACTTTATATTCTTTTCTTGTACATAATTATAACATAGGTCTTTCATATTTAAATTCAGTTTTAATATTATTTAAACAAAAATAATGATCCCAGATTGGGAAGATATCGCCGCAATTACCACGCTTCTTAGACAATGTTAAAAGTAGTAGTATTAAATATACTGTTGCTCGGTTTAGTGACAGTGCAAGTAATAATACAAGTAAATGTCATAAATATTACCTCTTAGGTGCAGTATATAATATGCACCATTTTGTTTTTTTTACCCATATAAGACACTAATTTAATTTAACATATTTAGTAGTTAAAAATTCAAGCTAATGACCACAAAATATAATATATTTTATTTTAATAGTGGTTTTCTTTATTTTGACGAATTTTTCATTTTTTATTTTAAACTGAGTTAAACCGAACATTGTAGAGAGGCGGCGGAGAACTCGAAATTATTGCAAGCTTTTATTAATTAAATTGTTAGTTCTTAGAAAGATAGATATGTGAAAAAAAGGCATTTTGGTAATCCTTAATTATATCAACATTATCGTCACTATTACATTATATAAAATTCTACTGCTGGGCATAAGCCCCCTACAAAGATTGGTCCATTAGGGGGTATATTTGCCATATTTGTGACGCTTGGCAGGATTGGAAGTGGGTATCATATATTTTTCTTATATTTACGTTAACACTATACAGTGATTAAAACGACTTTTTTTATTTTTTTATAGAATAGGGTGACAAACGAGCACACAGTCCCCCTGATGGTAAGTAGTTGCTGTGGCCCATAGATATCTAGTCATGGATTCGACCCCACACAGAGTGATACAAGTACGTGCATAAATGCTATTGCTGACTTTGCACCCTGTGTGTGGCCTATATCGCGTCACTTGAGTAAGCAAATGTAATAACGTCTGCATGAAAGATGTATTAGGATAAGTTTGCCATTGTTGAAGTACATGAGCTTCTGTACGGACATCTCTTAGTTTTATTTTAGTTTTTAAAAAACGCTTCCACCGCTCCCGTTAACTTGACTGACGCAGCCGGTAGGATTGCCATTTGCTTGCGCCGCCCGCGAAATAAATTCGTATAAGTAAAATCGTTTACCGCGTTCGTGCCGCGAGGCGATCCTGCGAACCAATATAAATTTGTCAAGTGGAGAGCAGCTGAAGATGACGAAGGCCGGCTGGTGAGTCCAAATTTTCACCTTCCTTTCCTTGCCATTTTATATAGTTTTGTTATTTTGCAATTAGACCTCTTGCGATATAACGTTATCTGGTTTTACATTAAAATCTGTGAAACTTATATTTAAGAATACTTAAACTTAATAACTAGGTAACTGCATAAAGAAATACTACGAATAAGATAAGTAAGCGCGTCCATGCAATAACGACGCGATAAGAGCTTGCACTGTGGGAACAAAGCGATTATAACTATTACAAATTATAATTGTAGTGTATGTTCGTTGATTAAATTTTTATTGAGGACTTATTTATTTCATATTGTGTATTTTACTTATTAATTATTTTACTTTTACTTTGACTGTGTTTTTGATTTTGAGTTTGAATTCTTATATTAATTGTATTATTTTATCGCCGTATTTTATAAAATAAAGAAGATGAAGTACAAATTAAGATGATTCCTAATGAAATGCTCAAAATTGTACCGATATTTAGCGGTGATAAGCACCAATTAAATCTTTTTATTCGCAAATGTGAGTATATATTAAATAAATATAGGGGATCCGATGAACAAAATTTATACGTAATGTACGCGATAACAAGTAGACTCGTAGGCGACGCTGCAGCGCTCTTTAGCGAGCGTGAGGACATTAATACGTGGGAAGATTTTAGAGAACTGCTAATTCAACATTTTGGAGACCCTAGGAGTGAAGAATGTATTGCTATAGAACTTGAAGGTTTGCGTATCCGAAACAACGAGTCGTATAATCGTAAGTCGTAGTAATCCATTCGTAGTGTTCTAATATCGAAAGTAAATAGATTAACCGATCCGAATGTAAAGAGTAGCAAAATTATTATATATAATAACACATATTTAAATGTCTTTTTGTATAATTTGCCAGAAAATATGGTGCGAATTGTTCGCTTAAAAGCGCCCAGTACACTAGAAGAGGCTTTAAGCGTGGTTATGGAAGAAGTCAACTTCCATGAGCAGTATACCTTGCGTAATAAAATGTATAGTAATCCTAGTAATAAACCAACACCATCCAGTTTACCAAATAATAACCCTATGTTAAAATTAGGTACAAATAATTTTAATTCAATGGCACCAATGGGCTATAAACCCGAATTAACCCCTAACAAATTTAACTTTGGACTTCCGCAGGGGTCACAATCAAAATTACCTCAATTTAATAATAACCAACAAAATTTTGGATACCGCCCACAACAATTTGGCTTCCGCCCGCAACAATTTGGTATAAGCCCGCAACAGTTTAATATGCATCCCCAACAGTTCGGAATGCAACCACAAACATTTAATAATGCGCCCACAACAATTTGGTATGCGCCCACAACAATTTGGAAACCAACAACAAAACTTTTATAAGCCCCAACAATTTGGTTACAAACCTCAGTTAAATAAAAATCAATACACTGGGTCCAGTGACGTCACAATGCGAACGGCACCACCCCTTAAAACAAATCAACAAGGCTTTCAGTTAAATGAACTCGACCTTGATAATACGTATTACGACGATGCGTGCGGTGATGTATACCCAATTTCTTATGATAACTGCTGCTATGAGGAGTACTCAAGCAGTGGCCTTAATGTCCCCGAGCTCGATTATTATGAAAATGAATATCCGACAATAATTCCTGAAGTAACACATGGCGTCCCAACCAATATGGACGACAAGGATTTTCAGGTCGAAGCCTCGGAACCCACCAAAAAAATAGAGTTAAATTGTAGTACTAATTTGAGATTGCCGTTTATTTATATACCGGAAATCGACTCCAAATTTATGATTGATACGGGTAGTACGCGATCATTCATTAGTCCATCAAAAGCTTATAAGTACTTTACAGAGTGCATAAGTCACGAACCATTCGAAGTCATTAGCACACATGCATCGAGCAGACATGATCAAGTTATTCAAATCCCGTCTTTACCAATTTTCAACTGTAAAGATATTCATAAACTATACATTTACAATGTCGACTCTAGGTACGATGGCTTAATTGGGAATGATATACTTTGCAACCTAGAAGCAGTAATAGATTTAAAAAACGAGATTCCTAAAACTAAAACTACCGTAATACCTATAACACATAGTAAATCTTCTTACGTTTTGGAGTTATCTCCTCGTTCCGAGCAGAGAGTCAAACTCCCAACAAACTTATATTCAGATAATGCTGTAATCGATTATAAAGAATTTTGTAAGTGTGTGCGAATTCCTAGTGCGTTAGTGAGATGTAAGGATGGTTATACGACTACAGTAATCCAGAATACCTTAGATATACCGATAAAATTAACTATTAAAAGACCATTGAATGTAGAAGCATATGAAGAGAGTACAGCGACTAGATGTGTAGTTAACCATATTACAGACATATCAGATATTGAAGTAGATAAAATATTAGAGCAAAATTTAGAGAAATTACGCTTAGACCACATGTCGGAAGAAGAACAAAAATCGATATACCACTTATGTAGAGAATATAAAGGTATTTTATAGCGATCAAATACCTTTATCTTTTGCTAATGAAGTCAAACACTATATTAGAACAAAAAACGAAGACCCTATCTATATCAAACCCTACAGGCAACCCCCCGCTCAAACACATGAAATTAAAAACCAGATACAGAAACTATTAAATGATAATGTGATTCAGGAATCCCCTTCCCCTTGGTCAGCCCCAGTCCATTTAGTTCCCAAAAAGAGAGATGCATCTGGTGAAATGAAGTATAGGATGGTTATCGATTACAGACGTCTAAACGACATAACTGTGGACGATAAGTACCTGTTACCCAATATCACTGACATTTTCGACAAAATGGGTAAAAGTACTTACTTTTCAACCTTGGACTTAGCTAGTGGATACCACCAAATTGAGATCAACGAATCAGATAGACAAAAAACGGCATTCAGCACAGAGAACGGACACTATGAATTCCTTCAAATGCACTTTGGCCTGAAGACAGCTCCAGCCACCTTCCAAAGAGCCATGGATAATATCCTAAGAGACTTACAAGGAATTCATTGTCTTGTCTATCTTGATGACATATTTATTTTCTCGAGTAGCCTCCAGGAGCATTTACAAAAATTAAGGACAGTCTTTGACAGATTGAGATCGACTAATTTAAAAATACAACTTGACAAATCAGAATTCTTGAGAAAAGAAGTGCTATACCTAGGGCACGTTATTACTAAAGACGGACTTAAATCAAACGATGATAAGATTCAGGCTGTATTAAGCTACCCGTTACCAAGGACGACTACCAAGATCAAGAGTTTCCTAGGATTGATTGGCTATTACAGACGCTTTGTAAAAGACTTCGCCAAAATCACTCAGCCCATTATAGCATGCCTAAAGGAAAGAAATAAAATAGTAATAGATCAAAAATATATTGATGCGTTTCAGAAGTATAAGGAACTTCTGACTAATGCACCTTTACTCCCATACCCAGACCCAGACAAACCTTATGTTTTAACTACAGATGCTTCTACTGTTGTTTTAGGTGCGGTCTTATCGCAGGGGGCAATAGGGTCCGATAAGCCCATTGCCTATGCCAGTAGAACTCTCAGCGACACTGAGACCAGATGTAGTACAATAGAGCGTGAACTACTCGCCGTAATATGGGCCGTAAAACATTTTAGACCATACCTTTACGGGCGTAAGTTCACCATATATACTGACCATAGACCACTAGTTTGGCTCTATTCACTCAAAGGACCGAACAGTAAATTGACCCGTTGGCGTTTACGTCTTCAAGAGTACGACTTCAATATTGTATACAAAAACGGAAAACAAAATAGTAATGCTGATGCCCTCTCTCGGATAAAACTAAATGCCATAGACTCTGATGACTCACAATCATTGGTAGTAAACCTGGATCCTAAAGAACAAAAACTGCAAAAATATCTGACTGAATTAACTGACCATATTGTGGACTTAACGACTGAAAACAAGGACGACTCTAAGACAATAACTATAACTGACACATCCGCCACTGTATCCGTCGACCAGTTAGAGACTAACACGAAATACCCGTTACCACCTATATTTACTGATAGTAGTATAGTAACTGTACATTCTGGACAAGATCTAGAATCTAATGGTATTCCGATATTAAAAGAGGCCATTGACATAAAACCTAACCAAATTTTAGTTTATACCTGGCATAAAAATGAAGTACAAGTGAGAAATTTATCCAGGGATAAACAAAAGGTTCTCGAAGTTTTCGCCCCACTTAAGAATGAAGATCTTATTAAAAATTTCTTAAAAGAGTATATAAGCCCAAGATTAAATATTTTATTTATTTCGAAAACATTCAACGTAGAAAAGAATTCTCTAAAATTATTATACAGTTATTTAAAAAGGGAATGGTAGAATTTATTGAATGTACAGAGCGTGTTATATATGTAGAAGATGAGGGAGAACAAAAAGAAATCATACTGCAACATCATGAGGGAAAGACGTGTCACAGAGGAATAAAGGAAACAATGAGTAGAATTAAAAGAAACTATTATTGGCAGAACATGCAAGAGACGATTGCTGCAGTGCTTAATGTTTGTGATGCCTGTAGAAAAATGAAATATGAAAGAAAACCCATTAAACCATTACTTCAATTAACTCAAACCCAAAACGCCCCCTTCCAAGAAGTTTTCATGGACATTTTTTCAATTGAATCCGTTTATTACCTAACTTTAGTTGACGCATTTAGTAAGTTAGGACAAGCTATCGAAATTTCAAATAGATCCGCACCGTAAATCGTAAGTATTAAATATTTTTCAATATACGGAACATCTAAAAAAATAACTTCTGATCCCGGTAGTGAGTTTAATAATGACCTCATTAAGGAATTTATGACTATGTATAACGTACTAATACACATTACTACTCCTAATAACCCGAATTCAACAGGCATTTTAGAGAGATTCCACTCCACAATTATAGAAATATACAGATTGGCGAAATACGAACGAAAGTGTACAGATGCAGCTACTGTAATGAGTTACTCAATTATGGCTTATAACCACACCATACATACGAGTAGTACAACCGGCCTTACTCCTTTCGAAATCGTTTTCGGGCATACCGACTCTAATTCAACGTTCGCCGCGAATTTCGAGAAATGCACACCCAACAACTATTAAAAGATCATGCTAAACGTATTAGATATCATATAATTACATATCAGATAAAATGTTAGAGAAAAAGGAAAAGGTAAGGGAACAAAAGGGCGGCGAAACAGATAGAAATTTTAGAATAGGAGACGTTATATACGCCAAGGAATCTAACATAAGAAGAAGTAAAGATAAACCGAGATATAGGAAAGCTGTCGTTAGTGGTAATATAGAAAGAAATATAGTTCCTGTTAGGATTGGTAATAGAAATACTTCAGTGCCAATTAAAAACATTAAACGTCCTCCACAGGTGGTGTATAATAATTCTGACGATGGTTCGGAAAGGATGGGCCCTTCAACTTCGAAAACTTGAAAATACCCCAGGAATCCTGCCTGTCAAACTGGGTCGTGGCTCATTGCAAATAGACAATTGGCTTATTATTAAAACTTTAAACTTAGAAGGTATAGGTAGTGATTTAGATTTTAGTATATTAAAGTACGACGAATTCATTGCGTTGATGGATGTTAATAAACCATATATTCATGAATTTTTAGCTATTCGAACACATGTAGGGTATTTAAGAGATACAACTATAGAAAAATTTCGGCAACTTGTACCATCGAAAAGATTTAAAAGAGGCATTATTGACCCGCTTGGGTCTATGATAAAAATACGAGTAGTAACTGGAAATTTGGATCATGATGATGCCATCCGATATGACTCATTGATTTCTAAACTAAACGATAATCAGGTCGTGTCGGATAAGAGAATTACATTAGTCTCCAAAATCTTGGATAGTTTCATCAACAGTACAGAGACCTTACATAACAATACTTTAATTTTAGATGAACGCTTGAAGAGAATTGAAAGAATTGTTAAATTCCCAATTACAAAAGAAGAAAACTCCATTTATTCTATCTATGTCCTAGGTATGTTTGACATGTTTTTGAGTTATTTTAGAACTATTAACGTAATACTAGGAGAAATTGAAACTGCACTAGCATTCAGTAAGGTATCTGTTCTGCATCAAGCAATTTTCAACTCTACGGAATTGTTAAATTTATTAGAATCAATCGCGACAACTGTATATCTGTTATATCCCGTAAATGAAAATAACTTAGTTAAATTAGAAAATTGTATTAAGGTTAAGGCTTTTATGAAAGGAAACCAGATCACGTTTATCTTAGAGGTCACTTTAGTAGGGAATAAAACATATAGTTATTTCAAAATGTATTCATTGCCAATTGCTATTGCAAACAAAACTATTATAGTTCTTCCCAAATACTCATACTTATTGGTAAAAGAAGAAGAATACTTGCCAGTCCCGAGAGCCTGTAAACAAATTGCTTTGGACAACCAATTCCTGTGCAATAACGACGATGTGCTGCTGCATACAGAACAAAGCTACGAGGAACAGCTCATGGAGTTTCAAGCAAACCTCGATGCCTGTGAACAGCATACTGTGGACATTTAAGATCCCAAAATCCAACGAATAAGCCACGAAAGCTGGATACTATATGTGAGAAGCCATAGGATACTTACCAGAAAGTGCGACAATGACGTCACTCATGAACTGTTATGTGGTACTTACATAATCACCGTAGACGATTTCTGTGAAGGCGAAATTGGAAATATTCATTTTAAATACCACCAATCTTCTTCAGATGACCTAAATTACCAAATTTACCCAATGACTAACTTACCAGAACTGAAGATTTCGAAGCCTCACATTGTCAGTGAAGTGAGTTTAAAAGGTATAAATCTAGACGAAACTAAACAATTGGTTCAATTAGTGAAATTTAACAAAATAAATCTCAGTGAAAATGCAAGTGCTATTAACGTTAAAAGTGTGAGTTTAGGAACGATAATTTTGTATGTAATTCTACCAATTATTTTCTGTATTGTAATTATAATTAGATATAAACTGTGTGTAATTAAGCGAAATCATCGGATTCCTGAAAATGCCGATAATTTCGCTCTTGAGGAGGGAAGAGTCATGGATTCGACCCCACACAGAGTGATACAAGTACGTGCATAAATGCTATTGCTGATGATTTCTTATATTTACGCGAACACTACACATTGAAATAATACTAGTTTTTACGGAATTTATCGCATATATTTAACATTTTAAATACCCGACGTTTCGAACGCTTTACAGCACTCATGGTCACGGGCGGGACTGAGATGTTCAACGTCCATATGTCATAGTTAACCGCGGTTACCATAGATTAAAATTTAACTTTTGTTCCGATCTATGCAGTATGAACTTATGGTATCTTGAAGTCTTGCAGTTGTATGCTTGGGTTGGGATTTAATTTTATTTATTATAGGATCCCAAGCAGATGGTAGCACCCAGCCATCTTCTCTATTGAAATTAGGATGTTTTTTGATTTCAATAGCCTCGCGAATCATCCTTGGAAGGAATCGGTGTTCTTTAGCGAGGATTTGCGGTCTATCAAATCTGATGTAGTGACGGGGGCGATCCTGTACGTGTTCACAGACTGCAGACTTCCCGGAGCGTCGATTCTTCACATCAGCTATATGTTCTTTAACGCGGGTTTTTATTGATCTTTTTAGTTTGTCCTATGTAGGAGAGACCACATTCACAATCAAGTTTGTACACTCCTGCATCTTGCAGAGGGACATTACACTTGACTGATGGTAAAAACTGACCAATCTTCTTCAGCGGCTTGAAGTATGTTTTGATGGAAGCGCGCTTCAAGATGTAGCCAATCTTGTCAGTGACTCCTCTAACATATGGCAGTACAGCAGGTACACGCTCGACTGTGGCCGGCTTCACTCGTTCACTGTGACGTAGGCGCGGGACTCGAAGCTTGTTGTCATGCAAAACTTGCTTGACATGGTGGAGCTCGGCAGCCAGGTGTTTACTGTCACAGATCTCTCGTGCTCTCTGAAACAAAGATTTACCCACGGTAGCTAACTGTGAAGGATGGTCGTGAGAATCACCGTTTAAATATCTATCTGTATGGGTCTTTTTTCTATACACAGTATGGCTCAAGGTGTTATGTATACATGTGTATGATACCATGATGATTTCAAAGGCAAGTACAATAATTGTATTAGTAGAGTAAAACCTTACCTGTCCCACATAAATTTCAACAACATATTTCAAATTCTATACATATTATAATAGTTTTTTCACGCACAAAAATGAAAATTGTGGCAATTCGAATTTAATTAAATTATAATGTATGATAAAGCAATAATATTTGTATTAAAATTAAAAAGTGCGCAGTTGATTCAATCCACTTCTCGTGATTGTTAGTTATATAAGAATTATAATACCTGAATATGTTTGCTCTAACTTTTTATGAATTTAATTACTGTTCATGACACTATTTCATTCCACTTTGAAATTCAGCCATTATAATATGTTTACAAGCTCTGACGTCTTAAAAAAGGGTTTTGTTTTTTCGTGTTTTTCTTTCGGTCATGGACTGCCAGTCTAGTGTTGTAAAATAATCATTTAAAGCAAGATGGTTCGTATAATTTAATATGTAAGAGCATTATACGCTCCTCGATAGGTTTGAAGAAGAACATGTTAACCTTTTATCATTCATAAGGCACACAGAAATGAGGGTTGCATTTTTGAGGAATAAAAACATTTAGATATAAATACTTCGGCTCACAACATTTCGTTTAACGTCAAGTACGTTTTAAATACGCACTTAATATAATATTAGATCGAATTCTCGCGAACTATGTAATTAAGGCGAACCCTTGTCTAATGAGTTACCACGGCATATAGACTGACAATGAGAAACAGCATTACTCATAACAAAATGAATGAATGTGTCAACTGTGTTCATTGCCTATCATGTCGAAAAAGACAAATAATGGGGAATTGTAACCCACTATATCAGTAAAACCCACTGGACAATGTCATGCCTCATATATAGATTCAGGAGAAACTTAAGCTATATTTTATGTAATAAACTTAAAGATTTTAAAAAATATATAACTATACAGGCGAAGCCGAGACTACTAGCCGGGTGGCTATTATTCATATATTTAATTTTAAATTTGTTTGTTATTATTAGATTTTTGTTACTTAACAAACGGCAATTAGTTGTGTACATGTAAAAGTTTAAGCTATAGCAAAAGTTACTTTAAAATGAGTCCCTTTTCCCTTTTCTCAGTTTAAAATGGCAAATTTATTGAATAATTTATGAAACCATCACATAACGAAGTCCAAATCTTTAGTAACCTTTTGTGCGCTTGGCGTTTTCACAATACACGCAAATTCAGGTTCAATTTCTACCGCCAATAATGAAATTGTTTATTTTAAGTGAAAAAATCGTAAAGGAACCTGCATTTCTGAAAAGTTAAATAGAAAATATTTCTACGGCATTTAAAATCCGCTAACCCGCATTGGGGCAGGTCGTTGGATACTTCCTTGTCCCAAAAGCTTTCTGAAATAAAAGACTTTTGTGACAGTGGGATGTTGGGTGTACTTTTACGCGAAAAGTTTGATTATTGCTCTTTTATTTCTTCATTTTTAAACGTGATAGAGCCATGCTCCATCCATATTAAGATTCTAGCACAAATGGGTTGACTTGACCGGAGACCAAAGCCTCAGAGAAGGCCAGCGTGAAATTGCAGCGACTGCTGTACTTTGCATGGTGAATATAGAGAAACGGAGACCCATTTTTTTGGATACGAAGTATTCTATCTTAGTCTTCAGGAGTGAGTAACTTTATTGTAATTGTGATGATTGTGTACTACTAGTTTAATTTATCCAATAATATATATTAATCTAGCATTACTTAGTAAGAACGCGTTTAACTGCAGCGATGAAAGCCGCAGATTTCAATCCCACACGGAACATGACTACTGAGCCTACAATAAATTGTTCCGGGTCTGGATATTTGTCCATATGCACTAGGAAACCCCTACACAACGTAAAAAATACTTAGTGCGAGGGTCCTATTTATATTAATGTAAAGATTTTACATTATTAATTTAGTTACAGTCAATCATTGTGAATAAAAAATAGTACTCTGCGTTACAAGATTGGATCCTTCACAATATCATTTATTCACTCTTTTAATTTTTTCTGAATCAACATAAATTAATATAAAATTAGAGCCTATTGCGTTTAATGCTATATGCGTTGTCTCAACCACTTTATTTATTTCTAGTTTTTAATAACAATGCACCTACACTTATATTTCGGTTCGAAGTGACTACATATTTGTTAGTTATTCGATTGAAGTGGGTTGCAGGTGTTGCTGGGCTTATCGAATTGACAAAAAGAAAAGCATATAATAATAATAATTTTGAACAAGCAATATATCAATGATTTCTTATGTTTACGCGAACACTACCCATTTAAATAATACTATTTTTTAGGGATTTTATCGCGTATATTAACTTTTTGATATACCCGACGTTTCGAGCATTTTACAACGCCCATGGTCTAGGAGGGGACTGAGATGTTCAAGGTCCAGATGTCATAATTAACCGCGGTTACCATAGATAACAAATTGTATGGGTACTGTATAGTGCTCAAAACGTCGGAAATATGAAAAAGTTATAGAATTTGCTTTATAGAATGGTAGCGAGTGACAGCTTACAATTAGGCGTGTCTAGAGATGGAAAGGCTGTTAAATAGATTTTAAGAAGACGATTAACGAAACACAAAGCAAAGCAAAAATTATCGATTAACTATCGATATAAAAATTAAAACCAAAACATATTTCTTTATAAACTACAATACATTTAAAATTAAGTTAAAGTTTAATACAAATTATGACATAATAGTTACATAATAGCTGTTCCCGCGACCTCACTCGCGTGTTTATTACGATTGGATTTTATAGGTTTCAATTTTTTTGCGCGGAATCCTAATTCATTTTCTAAAATAAAAGTAGCCTGTGTTACTCCTTATACCATCAGCTATCTGCTAGTGTTAACTATAAGCTGGAACAGACAGACAGGCAATTTATTTTAAAAATTGTGTTTGTCTTTTGTTATAAATACAGTATAAATTTTCGTATACATTTAGTAAAAGGCTGGTATTTGGAAATTACAAACAGACACCTCAATGTATAACTATAGATGTGCATTAGTTTGAAAATAAAAATCATCTTACATTTCATGTTAATTGCCACATTCATATTCACATTTAAACAAATAAAATGGCTGCCAGCATCTGTAATATTCAGTACGGCGTTGACTGCACCGGTAGCTTTTCAAGGTACGCGTACTAGCGTCTTTCTCTATATGTGTATTAGTGTTGCCAGGTCGAATGAGCTAAATATCGGGACGGAAGGTAAAAATTATCGAGAATTTGGTTTTCAAATCGAACGTAATTAAAATATAAAATAGGTTTTTGTAGCCAAGTCTTTTTGACACATTTATAATCATTCTTTTTGCCTAAGCTGACCAACGAATAATTTGTCGTCCATGTATTGGAAACACTGCATATTCGTCTATGTGCATTTTTTTCTTTAAATCAAAATTTGTTGAACGATTAGTTAAAATTTCAATAAATATTTATGTGATTTGTATATATATTCGATGTATTTCAAAATCGATTCTTGATAGTCTGTGGTTGTTCTTTATGTCATGGCATAACGTATCACATCACTCTCGTAAGTGGGCGGTAACCATCCATGAAGTACAACAATATCTGTATGACAGTTTAATATAAAAAATACGAAACTTTATAGACCTAAGCTGTCATTCGCACCATGCTACAACGCAAAGACTATAATATACGCGATGAAATCCGTAAAAACTTGTATTATTAAAAATCATCTTAATAATTCTTTAAGTTTCCTTCAATCATCCCTCATTAGTGTTTGCGATTTTAAAGATACCATGCTGGTTTAAAGCATTTTTCAGATAATAGTAAGCTAAAATAAAAAATAAAAACATTTTTTTAAACAGTGCTTAAATTTTTGACACAATTGTCTTAATATTTTAACATTTTACGTCGTAAATTCGAATTTAAAGCTTTGTACTTGCATTTGGGTAGATGCATATTATAACTAGTCCAAATTTAATGCACCTACGTGAAATAGTCTCTGAGAAGAACATATTATGTGTGTTCCTAAAAGTACTACATTTTGTGAATTTTGGCATGAAATACTACTAATAGATCTCCTCTCCACCCTTTCACTTTGGCCTCGAAGAAATCTGTTTAACCGAATATAAAAAGTTATGCTGATTAATTTCTTTATTCCATTGTTATGCGCATCATGAACGAAGAAGTTTTGTTCGAATGCGTAGTATGTTGACAACAAAACTTAGGGCACTGTTGGTCCGATGGTGAAAGAAAGAGGTGGAATTAAGTTACGTTATTGTGTAAAGTTAATATATGTGGTAGATGCATAGAAAAGTAATATTTAAATTTAGTAAATGATGCATTTGCAAAAGAACTTTAAGTAACAGACATAGATAGTATAACTAGACAACGTGCAACCCAGAATTCTTCTGCATACACCGTTGTTCTTCTGGCTACTGCTACAAAGAAGGAGGAAACTTTAAACATTCGCTGTTCTATTGGACATAATACCAGCTTCTCTATAATCATTTCCCCATGTGACCATGGGTGTTGTAAATTATTCGAAACGTCTGGAATATAAAATAATCATTCAATGTTTGGTGCTCAAGTAAACATAAGAAATCATTATATTCGTTTTGCAGCGCCAGAATAAGCCCAGAATATTATTAACCACAAATAAGCAGCTGCCCCGGTATAAATTACCATTGCATCTTTACAACGTCACATAGTTTAGGAAAAACCAAGGTAAGCCTGCACATTTTTGCAGTGATTGAACTCTTATTTTTGGGAACCGTTGAATTTTACAAGATTGGTATCACCTAATTTGGAGAGTGTCTGCAGTAGCACATTGATGCGCTCAACCATAGTTTCTCCTTTGAATTCGATTTAATCACGTATGGCAAAGTCTACACAAACAAAGCGGCGGGAAAAACCTATTTGTAAGTATATTTAGAACAAGCTTTATCTACGACTTTGATTTATATAGAAGGAAGAGATTATTTGCTTAAGGTGTTTAAGGCAACATAATTATATATTTTTAGGTTTGTTCTTAAACATGGAAGCGCACATTTAAACTTTTTTTGCTAATTGGTGGCAGGTACTAAGGGATGCGGGACTCATTTAACATCCAACAGATTCAGTACTCAATACTCAAATTAGACTATTGAACTATTATTATATCGATGACCGTAATTTAAAAAACAGTTTCTTTTTCTTCTTATCGCTATATTATTTCTATTTGCAATACATTTGTAAAGTCGCTAAGGGTGACTTAATATAATTGTTATGTTCTTTCTAAAAGTGTTAGAGACATTAATAGTAGATTTTTAACTGGCGAAAATTACTTTTATTGGCACCCTTACACTACATCATATAAAATCTAAACGTTCATTACACTCTTGCCACATCACGTCACATACGTTATACGTACCTTTATAAATTATTTCTCTATCTACCTTCCGCTCTAGGGAATATAAGTTAAATAAATTAAATTTCAAAGTTAACAAAGGAACAAAACTACCTAATATCTTATAAATGCTTGTGTGTAATTAAACATTAATTAATATTCTTGCTGTCTACTTTTTGAGGCAATAATTTAGAAAAATTTATTAGGTCAACAGAACCCAAGTAGTCAACAGTTAGCCAACTTCATAGGGAAGAAGAACTTATATTTAGGATGAACTTTAAATTCCATATGCGGCCACACAGAAAGTAGATCTAACGCTATTCCGGTGGTATGACAAAAAACGTCAATATGACGTCCATGTAATAAATGTTCAGATCAGCCTAGAAGATTACTATGGAATGGACTATATAAATGACAAGCTCGTTGAAACTATGTATGCATTTTAATCTAAGTTTCGCAAGATCCGTCACAGCAGTACTCAAAACTCTACGATCACAATCTTAATATCCAAGCACCGGATGAATATAAAACGGGAAATGAAACTGCAGACTTCAGCAGATATGATAGCGTACGGGTAGCTAAACAGAAATATTGAAATCCCTCTGGCGAGACCTAGCATCAATATAGCCAATAAATAATTAGCGGAACCAAGCCTTTAGATTATTTGTCAGAAATCTGTCTGCTGAAAAGAACCACCTGTGGATGAGAGATGCTACGGACAACAGCTGTGTCATGTCTTCTGTCTGAAGTCAAGTCTTTGCTGAACAAATTCTCGGATTTGGGGCGGTCGAATCTAGTCCAGTTCAATGCGTTGCGCGTTTACCTCAGCAGAGCGGGACAGTTTTTCATATCGCAACTTTACAATGCGCAAGTTTGACCTCACATGGAATACTGTTCTCATCCCTAGACCGCGGCATCCAAGTGCCAGCTCAAGTAAAAGTACTTGACCGCATCCAGCACAGAGGGGTTCAAATCGTTGACGAAGAGTACATTCTGATCGGCTAGATCCACTGGCGCTGCGTAGGGATGTTGCATCCCTTTGCATTTTCTGCTGTTCAGATTAATTACGACCGCCAAATTTCACGAACGCACACGGCATCTAAATTCACGAATAGTATCGTACCGCGCCATCTGGATGCATGACAATCCAACACTGTGCGTTTTACTAGGAGTTTTCTTCCTCGTACAACTTCTCTATTGAATTGGTGCGACTGTGGGACCTTCAAGAAAAAAGCTTACACACACCTTTAATCCCGCTGGTGTTGCAGTTGTTCATGGACGGCGGTAGTCACTTACCATCAGGTGAATCGTATGTTTGCTTGCCCCTTCTTCTATAAAAAAAAACTGACCAAAAGCAAGTTACATCTGAAACTATTCCGATGACATTTCGGACATCAGTCTAAAAGAGATTAGGAGGGCTTTCCACACACCTATAAGAAAATTCGACCAGGCTCCAGGTGAGGATTGAATTATGGAAACCAGTACTCAGTTTATCAAAAGCTGTTTAGTTGCGTCCTCTGAACAAAATAGGAAGTGTATGTTCATATTTCTCTGTAATATGAATGTTGTAACTCAAAGGGAATCCAATCCAGGAAAAGCTATTTTGACATTAAAGTTCTTATCGATACTATAAGATATTTACGACTTGCTTCGCTGAAATGTTTTTCTACACAAAAATATAAACACAAGGGAACATTTTTACATATAAAATTCTATTTAACTCTAGTGCTGGTTGGTAATTACTTCCATGTGTTGTGTGATGGTAGTGTTACTGTGTGATGGTAGTGTACCTGTACAATCGGTAGCTCGATATTGGCAGCATAGTGGCTAAACGTTTGCACAGGATTCTGAGGTCTATGGGTTCGATTTTCGCAAAAAGTTTTTATGCATTCCCAATTTTTTTATGACAAATCCCTAACCGTTACACAACAAACTCTTAGTGTAGTAATCAGTACTTACGTAATAAAAGTGTAATTAATGCAGCAATATTTGAAGGAAATATACTGCATATGATCCATGGCTACGTTATAACCAACTTTTTAATGCAGCGTTCAACAGTAGACCTTTAGTGTGATAAATAAAGAAAGAAGAAAATGATTATAATTATTATTAGAATTTAGGAATTTATGAATTCGGTATTTATAGTATAATATGTAAACCGCAATTTCAAGATAAGAAATTATAAGAAAAACATTTTTTGCTCTTCCCATACATTTAATCATTGCAATTGTTTTTTTTTTCAATTACCATAACGAGAAAGTTCTATATAACACTCATAAACTAAGTTAAGTTTTCAAAATATCATCCGTAATGTTTAGTGTTTGGTAAGTGAGGTTTACGTAGATTATATTTAATGTAAAAGCTTTTCAGTGACATCCTGAAACCTACAATACAAAATATATAATATTCTCAAAGCGAAACTACAGCTGGCCTTTGAATTCACAAACATAGAACCGTAAACTATTAAAAGTTGATCTCTTATTCAACAGCAACTGTTACCAGATTCTCAACTAAAAGTTCTACTTTAATGTTTATAGCTGGTGTCCGTACTTTCAAAGAGAACGACCGGAAAAGATTCCCAGAAGACTGACCTGTGTTCACGTTAATTTGTAAAGCGATCGAAGCAACTTTTCATCGACAAGATACTATGGATAAACTAAAGTTTAGAGTGATAGTTACTGACACTAAGGAATTACTTACTTTGTAAGCATATTCTTGTTATATACTCTTGCTTAATTACATGCAATACATTATTACACATTTTTTAATATTACATGCAATACATTAATAAATATTTAGGCACGAGGCATGCAAAATACATTCTCACAAAAGAAATAATAATTAAAGGTGGAAGCAAGTACACATTCTCCTTTTTCAGATTTCTTTATCCTTCTATCAACAAAATATAACGAGGTCATTAGTTAATATACAATTTTTGTACTTCAGGAAGTGCTGCTGTTATTTTCTGCCTGTTGATAGTCTTCAAGTGTCAAAGAAGCAAGACTTGCAAAATATTAATAACTTGAGAGGCACCTTGCATATAACGAGAGAGATCCGTGACCACCAGTGAACAAATACCAGCTGATGAAGAAGATGTATCAAATAAAATTGAATAAAACTACGTCTCCTAAGTCAATACGTTTGACAATGGTTTCGACATCAAGAAACTGTTTATTTAATTTTATCAAGTTTTTGCGAATTACGAGTATTGTAAGATGATACTTATTATAATCTATTATTGTACATCGATAAATAGTTTAATTGTTTAGATTACGTCACGTTATTCAGGTTCAGCAGTTTATCGTCTTAATTTATGAACGGATGCCTAGTTTCAAACTTTTGAATCTTATTATATTTTTAGCGTGACAATTGTATAAGACAATGCTTTTAAATAGAAACTTGGTGTCGAAATGTCAACATCTAAATTTAAAATAATTTACTATCATATTTATTGGACATCTTAAAGCGAATACAGCGTGATTTAACGTTATTTTTGGGTAGCTAGCTCAAAACTTAAGCAAGATTTTGTTTTTATTGTGTTTTAATCGAAATTTAAAGTTTTCGTTAAAGAAAAACCTAACCGAAACAATGTCAAAACTCTTAAGCATTAAAATCAATTTCTTAAGTTTGTTAAATTAAAATGTGTGCCTATTAATTTTCTGTGTTTATAAACTGAAACGCTTGAATCTTTAGATTGATAATCTTAATTAAATCTTACTGGCTAATAGAAATATTTTATCGATCTAACGTCCAAATTGACTTTAGTAGGACTAGGAATAAAAACCTCTCATTTGGGTAATAGAGCCGTGGTAGCTCATATGGCTTGCTGTAACTTTCACAGTACGCGAACAACCCGGGTTCGATCCCCGCCGACACCAATGGAATTATTAATTGAAAAGTGCAGATTTACCATGTGCTCAGCGGTGAAGGTAAACATCGTGAGGAAACCACGTCAACACGCATGGGGCCAGCGCGACGGACACTTCATTGCCCTAAAACCCTCTCAGTAAGGAGAGGAGTCCCGTACACAACAGTAGGACGTATACGGCCTGTTACTTTTTTTAACTTTTATTTGGGGAATAAATTTACATAGTTGCCAAGCTTTGCGGGCGGTTTAGCAACGACAGTTTTCATTCTTTTTCCTTTTCATAAGCTCGTAAAATTTGACTACTGATCATGAGCCTCTCCCATTGCAAGGAGAATTTGCTCTAATTTTCACGCTTAAGGGTTAGATATATATATATATATATATATATATATATTATTATATTATTATATATATATATATAACGATACGTTAGGGTTCAGATACAGTATCAGATGTTTTAGACCTTTGACCCTCGCCCCGCGTAAATTATCTGGATATACCACCATCTATTGGACGCCGAAGGATCTTTCTAGCATATCCCATAGCCTCTTCGAAAACACTGAATTAAATGGCGACAAAAACTATCATAGATTCAAAAACGTTCTGTTCTTCGCATTAATACCGTAGAACTCTAATTAAAACTACAGGCAGTCTCCGAATGGGGCGATACTTATCTTGTGAAATTCAACGCCTCCAAAACACAAGCGTATCTCTTCACTGCAAAAAAGAGCCAGCTCACCTTGACTGCTTCTTTACGAAATGTATCACTGGAATACACCAACCGCCTCCAGTTGCTGGGGGTTGAGATATCCTCAAATCTGAACTTCGGGCGGTTCATTGAGTCCAAGACCAAAGTAGCTACAAGGAAGCTAGGAGTCCTTGCAAAGCGATACTTCACAGGCACAGGTGCTTATTTTATATAAAGCGCAAGTCCGGTCGTGCAAGGAGTATTGTTACCATATATGAGCTGAAGATGCAAAATTCCACCTAGCAACTTTAGAAGCAATGGAAAGGCGTGCTAAGAGGCTTATTAGTGACCCGAAAAAGGTTAAAACAAATCTTACTTTAACACAGGCGCAAATTAGCCAGCCTTTAGGTCTTCTACAGGATGCAATTCGGAAAGTGTGCGCAGGAATAGCATAAATGAATTTTTACCTCTCACTTCCACCATCGGACAACCAGACGTTTGGCTAGTCTCCACCATTTCCTTGTTGACTTACCACGCATTCGCACCAAACGGTTTGGTACGTCGTTCGTCATGCGTACAGCAAAGGAGTGGAATAAGTTGCCAGCATCTGTCTTTCCATCCGATTACAATGTGTGTGTCGTCAAGGCAAGAGTTTTTGTTAAATCAGTACGCTATACCATCTTAAGCTACATCACCACTTACCATCAGGTGTGATTTTAGCTAAGCGCTGGCTTGGAGTAAAAAAAAGCACGAATTCCCTCCCGTATCACTACTCCGATATTAACACTAGAGTGCACGCGCCCTTAAATACTCCTTGAGCGCACGCGCGGGCTACATGTGTAGACCAGTTGCGGATCAATTATTTCTCTGAATAAGACAAAACAATGAGTAAAACACAGCATATAGTTACTAAACATCTTTATTTTTATCAAATTGGTTTATAAAATCAACAAAATTTTGATTCCTTAATATAATTTGAAACTTAAACGTAAACCTCTTAGAAATCAACAAATATTTGGAAGGGTTGATATCTCTAAGTCTTATTTTCATTTAAGAACATAATATTTATCATTTAAGGCATTTATTTAGCCTAATTGAGTCTATAATCAAAGTAACGGGTAAAAATCAGTCTATTGGCTTACATTCAGGACACACGACTGCCTGATGTTCGTCACAAATACGCCTCATACATTTGCTGCATTGTTAGCGCGTGCTACGGTCACGAGCCCTGCTGTAAAAAGCACATCGATCCAAAGGCATATTTTGTTGTAGGGGTTGTTCTGCCAATCTTAGAAGTAGTCTGCCTTTCAGTTTAATACCTCTGGGTATATATTGTTAGGATATACGACGCTCAATAGAAGGTCGTGCAAGATCAAATTCAACATCTAGGAGGTATTGACGACGGATCAATTCCATTTGATGGTTGTTCATCTGATATATCACCAAACTATTTATGCCCGCCATGTTTAAAAAATTGTATAATATCGTGAGAGGCCATCGGTTACTGTTGCGAGAAACGTCATGTTGTATACACACTTTATCAAAAATATCAACGCCGTATTTACGTGATTATAAAATGTGATGATTTCAGGTTTTCTAGCATCGCCAGTCGCAGCATCAATTTCTTCATCATTGTAGAGGGTAGACAATAACAATACCCGCTCCAAATGTCGTCGTATTCATTATCCTCCAGCAGCCATCTTTGTATTTAGTCGCACAATCTGATCGAGTCACTTGTGTAGCGGCGCTGTCGTCGCGCCACTAGCACACCGAAACACACCGAAGCCTAAATCGCGCTATTAACATTCCGAATCATAGACAGTATATATAGAACTTCTCCGAACTATCACTTGGAGTGTCGGCCGCTCCCCGGGCAGAACACCTTGCCCGGCGGGAGATCTCCCCTTTTCCATCTATGGCCACAGTGGGAATGGGTGGGGTATTTTATGACGATGATGACAAGTTGGGCTGAAGTATCATCGATAGGTATTGCTTCTGGCCATCTTGTTATTCTGTTGATCATTGTTACGAGGTAACGATGTCCTTGCGGTGAAGTAGGTAATGGTCCGACGATGTCAACGTGCAGGTGTTCGAATCTCTCCGTGGGTGGAAATGTAGCTAGGCTACTTGATGTAAGGTGTTCGAATCTCTCCGTGGGTGGAAATGTAGCTAGGCTACTTGATGTATGCCTTTGTATTTTTCATTTTTGGCATTGAATGCATTGCTTCGCCCAGTGTCCAACATACCCTTGCATTGAGGGCCAAAAGAATTTTTCAGTGATGAGTTTTCTTGTTGTTCTAACACCTGGATGCCGCTATACTCGTCACCTAAAAAGTGAACAAAACGGTATAAAGCTACATGAAAAATCTACAAATACCAACAACAAACACTTAAAAATTAATTAACTGTACATTTTGTAGTAATACTGCAAGAAATGTGTCATATTTACCTCAATTTCACCACTTGCACACTAAACACTTATTTTCCTCCAACGCTCGCGCGGGCTACAGGCATAGCCCACAAACTTCAAGGACGATTTTTGCGGACATCCTTGAGCCACGGGATTCGGCACGCTGCTGGCGGTAGCGGGAAGTAATACTTGAGGAATACACCTAGACGATTGCGCTATAGTGCGGCAAGTATACGACAATATTACACGCTGGGTTACATATGTAGCCCGCACGTGCACTCTAGTGTTAATAAAACATCTAACAAATAACTAAGTCCTATGATATACAGATTCCAGAAAACAAATATTTCTTTATATAATCACAAGGGGAATTCATTATGCCTTATCGCCTGAGTTGTCGATATAATGTGAAGACAAACAAAGTTATTTCAGAAGTAATCGCAAGAAAATTAAGTAATAAATTATGAGATACCTACGTTCAAAGAAAACGTTGCATAAAAGAGAATAAACTTTATTTATTTATAATGTTATAAAAGTATAGGAGTTTTTAAAGACATGATAGCCTAAATTCATCTCATATTTCTGCTGATAGTGAGCTTCGAAACCCAGGTCGGGCCAGAAATCAGTTACTGAGTTTTTCTGCCAAGAAATTCGCTGTAAAGAGCATACGGAGCAGTACGGAGTCAAAACGATAACGGTATGTCACCCTCATGCCTCGGAAACCGCGTAAAGCCGTTGTCCATACGCCTGATCTCTCGTGTCGGATGGCGTCCCATCGGATTACGAGAGTAAGGGAATTGAGTGCACCTGTGCTTGCGCATACACTCGGGCACTTTATTCCTGTTATTCGCAGGTAGATAATCTCGGAAATACGGTCTGGAGGGTATTTTTATTATATTACTGTACCACTACAATCCATCTATTAGAGCCTATAAAGGTCCAATGCTGAACATAAGTCTCCCCTATATATTGCATCATTGTTTTGCCATAGTTGCCATGCTTGGCCGGCAGGTTGAAAACCGCAGTTTCTTATTATTTTGGGTTGCCCATTACCTGTTTCAGTTACTCTCCGTCACCTTTTACGACACCCACAGGATACGGGGAAGTGGATATTCCTACACCGCCACTACACGTACTTTACCACCTGTAAGTTGAATCTTTCTGAAAGTTATGCTTAAGCTTATGAACATATTTATAGTGTTTGATCAACCGAGTTACTACAGCCGCTAGTTGTTGGAAATTCATCAAGCGGATCGGTGCGATCGAAACCGCGCATGGTAGCAGAGGCTAAGAAGCCAAGTGCATTTTAGCCTCTGGGAAGGAATATTCTATTTCTTATATTTTTTTTTCGGTTGTTAAACTTGTAGGCCTAAGCAAGTAACACAAAGATAAAGTATAATTTCGTACTTACCGAGTCACGGTGAATAAATAATCCTCAACTTCCTGACTAGGGATTGCTACTGAAAATATAACCGATTTTTCGGCCTGTATCCGGGACCACATGATTAGCATGTGCTTACAACTAACTAGACTAACGAGGTAGTCAAATATGTCTTTACTGCTTCAAGGCTAGGGGTTTAAAATTCTACCGACCCTTCTATATATTATCTCGTTTTAAATAAAAATACTATTAACAGAGATGATGGGTAGAACAAGTCTACTCACGATTTCTGATATGGGTTTAATAATTTATTTTAGTTTAAAACTTCTTACGCCTTAATTCAGCAGCGGCCTTGTGAGGGGAATAATTTTAAAAGAAGTGGAATAGTGATTTATTATGTATTTTCTTCTTTTTGTTCTCCTTACTTTTCATAAATTTAATTTCAATGATATGCTAATATCAGTAAAGAAAGTGAAGTTGCTTTAAGTTATCAATCCCTTCATAACCTTTTGTTTGATAACCATTTATTTTATACTTTCTCGTTCTCCTTGTCGTCATGTGAACCTTCTAAAATTCCATATTCGCAATCCTTATTTGCCCTAATTCTTTGCTAACATTCTTAACGGCGGCATAATATTATCATATATATGATGTAAATTCCAGTTTAACTGCCCCAATGTAATTGTTAATTGCAACTTTATGTGTTAATTTGTAATGTGCTTGACGGTGAAGAAAAACATTGTAGGGACACCTGTATTTCCGTTGAATAATAATATTTTTAAGGTCACCGCCAACAAACTCTGGAGCGAAGCGGCGAACATGACCATGTCAGAAATAGGAGAAGACCTGTGCCCAATAGTACGTATATGTGGAGGCTATAACTTCACTTTTAATGTCTTTATACGAGTACAACCATTTTATCGAGTAGTGGCGTTGTAAGAATATCAACTACCCCATATCTTCCCGTGGATATCGTAAGAGGTGACAACGGGATACAAATCAGGAGACTGGCAGCTGCGTCTTCCTAATAACAAATTAAAAAAATGCGGTTGCTAATCCGCTTGCCAAGCGTGGCAACTATGGCAATAATCGCTCCTATGAAGCAATCTATAGGGAGGCCTATTTTCAGCAGTGGAATTTAATAGGCTGTAACGGTATACAACCATTATTCCACTATTTTTTTTAAATAAAGAGACGTAACCGTTC
This sequence comes from Parnassius apollo, assembly GCA_907164705.1. Lineage (NCBI taxonomy): Eukaryota > Metazoa > Arthropoda > Insecta > Lepidoptera > Papilionidae > Parnassius > Parnassius apollo. The sequence goes on along the minus strand of CAJQZP010001207.1, from coordinate 8,383,001 downwards.
TGGGCGAGATTAAATATAATGTAATCGCCCTAGATACGAAGTTCGCTTTGAATTTAAATATGCCACGATTCTGTTAAACTTTGTAATCTGAAACGCTGGAATCTCTGGAATTATAATATTAATTGAAAATTAAAGATTGTAGAAAGACTTAATTCAAACGCAATACTGTAAGATTGCCAATTATTTCAATTTAAAGATGAAGAAAATTGTGAATGCTAAAAAATAATATAAATCAATAAATATCTTTTTTATTCTCTTTATTTTTGAATGAGTATTTTATCAAGCAGTGATAATGCTATTCTTGTAGTTACTTAAAACTTCGATGAATTTCATCGTCTTATATTATAATAATGATAGGTAATATTCAAGAAAAAGAAAACATTTAAAAAAGATGATTTATTTATATATTTTATATATTACCTTCCTTACATATATTGAGGAGGGATAATAAAATATACTAATACCTAGCCCTACTTCAAAAATAGATGTCGTAAAACTTAAATAGTCCGTTCTTTCGGCTTTTGTCCGGTAACATTCCGACATAATATGGTAAGCATCTTCTGTATCTTTGTATTCATGACATGTGGGGGAGCTTTAGCCATTTAAAAAGCAAAATTAATAAGTGGGCACTTACATTGGCCGGTAACGATACCGATCCGATACCGAAATATCGGCTCGATGTCGGTGAATATCAATGGCCGATGCAACAAGCGGGCTAAGTCTCGAAGTTCTACGGGTACACAAGCATCAATCAATGCATGTTTGTTTCTAAAGTGGATTTGAACGGTTGACCCTACAACTCAAATGCGCTTCAAATTTCATCCTTAAAAACGACGTACCAAGTCCAGGATAGATTGAGTATAGCTCTTCGAGCTCAAAACCTATAAACATTTTTCAAGTTATTTTGAAAAAGCAACTTTTCGAGATTTCTTTCGAAAACGATATCTCTCAAACGAATCAACCGATTTCAATGAGTTTTGCAGCAATTCATGTCGTTTTTTGGGTATAAGAGCTGATTAAATCATAAAGTTGATCAAAACTAGGATGTCGAAGTAAATTAAAAAAAAACATTTTTTGGAAATTAGAAAAACTCGAACTTTGAGTTCTTTTTCAGAATATATCATGCCGATTCGATCTAAATTCAAGGGAAATCTAAGTTCAGCGAGGCCCTTTCATATAAAACAAACCGATTTTCGATCGAATTTTCGTGTGTGTATACGAGCTCGTATATAATAATAGCCAGAATAGCTTCCTAGGACCTTGAAATATCGAGATATGGTAAAAACTCAATTTTCTAAGATCGAACTGAAAACAATAATTTCCCGATTTATTAGCGGGAAGTTGAAAATTGCAGCAGTTATCATAATATTACGTTTACTTTATCTCTTAAAAGGAGATGTCCAAAATTTTATGAACTTGTGCCCCAGACTGTACAGAGATGAAATCTATGTCATTTGTAAGTACAGATCTTCTATATAAAGAATTAGAAAGTTGCATGTAGCTACGCAGAAGTGGACAAAAGTTATGAAGATTTAAAAAAAGTTGATTTTGACATTCGGTTTTTATTATAATTACACAATGAATGACAGGGTGAGAAATTGCGTGATAAGAGATAAATGTGGTATGCAAGATGATGTTGTGACCAGGATTAAGAAAGGAATGCTTCGGTGGTTTGGTCATGTAGAAAGAATCAATAAGGAAAGAGTGACAAAGCAAATTTATATGGCAGATGTGAACGGCAGAGTCGAAAAGGGACGCCCTGGACTAAATTGGCGATATTTTAAAAATGGGCCAAGTTAGAAGCATCCTTAACCGACGAGCATGTATGCGTAGATATATGGATGTAAAGGGAAGGTGTGTTTTTATTGGGTGACAGGCGTGAGTGTTTGTGTATTTTATTATGTATATGTAATAAAGTTCCTATTCATGAGTGTTTTGTAGGTTAATGTATTGCATGGTGATTAGAATGTATCCTAACCGGTTACAACAAGGATAGCAGTTTTTTCAGTCTTTGAATTTATTATTGGTAACTATTTTTGTAACATAATTATATTAATACTATTATTGATCGAAGTATATTAGACAGAAAATAATTAAACTTATGTATTACACCGTTTATAATTAGTGGAGCACTCGCGTGGGGCTACGGTACTTATTAGATATAAGTAAAATACGATAGAACACAAATACAAAGAAAAGCGTACCGAGAAACGGCGTGTAAGTCGGTAAACGTGAATCAGATCAAGTCTGACATTGACAGTTGAACTGTTTTGTTGCTTGACAGACGGATTCAGTGTCACAAGTACTAAAGTAAAATAACCCTATCCTATAATGTAACGCTACATGTTTAAGCAGTTGCTGTATAAAACAAATAAATAAAATCCTATCCTTTTGTGTATTTTGATGTGTTTCATTCATTAATTGAAGGCTTTTTTTTATACATAACAGATCATAAATAAAGTATTTTTATGAGTTTAGCTATTGTTTTTTTCCTACTCTGACCTTTTTAAGTATTATATAGCCACATTAAAGGTGCTATAGAGTGACTTCAAAAAGGAGAAAAGCACTTTAAATACTTTTAAACTTGATTATTTTTCAACAGCTGCTATGAAATGTTAATAGTTATTCAAAATTCTTTTTTTATTTTATTTAAATTAATAGCAATAGTTTTATTTTTGTACAGCTTGGGGCACATTTTGGTCATCTCTTTTACGACAGATATATCTAAGGCGATAGATATATATTTTCAACATTTGTCCCGAAACACCTTGATTTTCGAAATAGCATGTGTTTTGTTCCATAACCAGAACATAAATTGAACAAATTCTATCATAGTTACACCGTAAACAAAGTACGCTCGCGTAACCGTTCCTTTCCCGCCCGTTAAATTTACGCCGCACTGTATAATCGCCGCTTTTGGTGCCAATATCAATGTTGGTCGCTGTCAGCGACGAAATCGGTGACGATAACGATACAGAGTAAACGTTTTTATTTTTAAAGTTATGAGATAACCAGTTCGCCGATATCGGATCGGTATCGGGTTGGTATGTGCCGTTGTCGACCAATGTGAAAACGCCTGATAAATTGTTTACTCAGTGTAACAACAAAACCTTGTACTTTTGATTTAACTACATAATTACTTTTACGAGAACGACTTAATTAGTTTACCTTTCTTTGACATATTTGAATATTATATGAAGGGTTTATTCAACTTTGCTATTAATAACTTAGGTATTACGAGAACTTGTGTATACGTTAGGGTATTACGACGCTTTCTTGACTTAAATCTCTACAATGATTATTTTTATTATTGTTAGTTTTCTACTTCATTTAAAAATAACAATAATAATATTTCTGTCAGCACCAATGAAATTATATTCACCATGTGCTCAGCGGTGAAGGAAAACATAGTGGAGAAAAAAAACTAAATATCTGAGAAATTAAATACAAGCATACCACTGCAAGACTTCAAAATACAGTTAGTTCATTCTGCGTAGATTGGACTAAAGACAATAATTAAAAAGCTGAAGGTACTCCGGGTTAACTTTGGCATCGGGACGTCAGTCACCTCAGTCCCCTGTGGCCATGGGTGCTGGAAAGCACCCGAAACGTCGGGTATTAAAATTAGTATAAATAAAACGCGATAAAATTCGTAAAAGTAGTTTTAATTAATTAAATATACTTATCAAAGACATGTAAAGTCCGCTAAAAATACACTGGATCAGCGCGGTGGACTATTTGCTCTATAACTATATAAGAAAGAGAATGCCGGAGTCTAGATATGAGACGTAATAAGCTGTAGGCTGTTTTTTTTTTTCAATGGAATTTCCTTGTCCACAAATTGCCTATACAATAGGTTGGATTTCGCTATAGTTGCTACGCTTATCAGGCGGATTGTCGACTGTATATTTTTATAATTTTGATTAGTTATCGGGAAGATACTGCCGCCTATTTCCCGTGTTAGTTGCCCTGTGCCTGTATCTTTCGACACCCAGGGGACGATATGGGGTAGTGGATATGCTTACACCGCCACCAGACGGTTAAAACTGATAATAAAATAATTTAACACGGTCAAATGCAACAAGGTACGAGTACATATGAAACGTGCATGACCAAGAAACACGAAATAAAGAAACTGCTTAACTTAAATACCTAAACTTTACGAGAGTCTATATTTCAAAACATTACATCAGTATACCATTTTCTATTACCATTTTCTATTTAGTTTGCATGTTGAGACGGATACCAAAGTTTTACAATATTGTACTCATAGCTAAACGTATTTCCGAATTTTACATCAAAATATTACTATTTTTTTAATTAATTATTCTTAGTCGGCACTTAGCTACAATCCCACCTGATAAGACACATGGTAAGTGGTGATATAGCCTAAGATGGTGAAGCGCACTGCGTAATCGGATGGAAAGACAGATGCTGGCAACTTATTCCACTCCTTTGCTGTACGCATGATGAATGGCGTAGCAAACCGTTTGGTTTGAATGCGTGGTAAGTCAAAAACGAACGTCTGGTTGTCCCATGGTGGAAGGGAGAGGCCGGAATTAAATTATGCAATTCCTGCGCACACTCTCCGAAATGCATCCTGTAGAAGACTGAAATGCGGGCTATTTTGCGCCTGTGTTCGAGGCTGATAAGATTGGTTTTAATCAAATTCGGGACACCAATAAGCCTCTTAGCACTCCTTTTCGTTGAGTTCAATGCTGCTAGGTGGCATTTTGCAGCACCAGCTCATAATATGGCAGCAATACTCCACGCACAACCAGACTTGCGCTTTATATAAAGTTACCAGCTGTCCCGGTGTGAAGTATTGCCGCACCTTTGCAAGGACTCCTAGCTATTTCATTTCATATTTGATCCCTATCGTTTAATTATCCAAACTATTAAACATCAACCTACGAGTATAGCAGTTACCTATTGAAATCTCTGACATCAATTGGATTTGATGCATAGGTTACGTTTTACACGCGAATAGGCAGTCGTAGTTTTTTTAAGACGTCACCTCCGCTGTAGTATTTTCTTTGTATTGTGGAGGCGGCTTACGTACACAGTTTGCACAAGGAATTGGATTCTTCTATTTTGTGCACTTGTTCAGTGTGGGATTCAAACCCGCGGCCCTTCAGCGCTTCGATCAAATTCTTAGCCACTGCGCTTGGAAACTGTCTAACAGGAGACGGTTGGCACATTTTTATCCTCGTTGGATGCGAATAGATATTCAATAAAGATTCGAGATTAAAGCTATGAAATCTCACTTTCACTACATGGCAAATAATATCCGATATATTTTTAAAATGTTAAAAAACAATTTTTAGTAACATAACGTGTAACAGAAAGTAAAAGTCGACTTTCAAGAACTAAAAAGAATAAAATAATTTCAGTCTTCTGTGCTAAGATAAAGTATATAGAAAAATTAAATAACAAATTTAATAATAGAATATGAAATTATTTTATTGTTGTTAGTTCTTTAAAGTTGGTTTTTACTTTTTTGTTACACTTTATTTTATTGCGTGTTTGAGTGCACTAAGGAATATTATTATCTCAATGTTGTCTAAATAGTTACAATATCAGCTTCATAGTCCATTTCCTAACTTTATGGGTGAAATATTTCCTCCAATTTTGTATGACACAACCCATGAAGTGTAATATATGTGATAGAGAAAGAATCATAAAAATTAGTACACAATTGACGAAGATATCGCGTAATATTACAAAGAAAAAGAACGTTTTTTTTTAATTAAAAAATTAATGAAGTGTCATCAGCAAACCAGCAAACCAACAAACTTATAGTCAAATTGTAAATCTCCTACTTTTTTGAAATCAAATAAAAAATTACTTGCTTAATCAAACGTGTCTTTAAATATAGGCTTGTCAGTTTTATATATGATTCTAGATATTTTCATATTAATATCAAATTTATTATTTATAAGAATACTGATAGTTATCAAACAAGTAGCTTATATTTGAAATATGTTTTCTTTCTAGATCAATTAGTTTTCTCAGATTGAGTGTATTATTTATTCGAGTCTAACCACTAATCAAATCTGATACAATTCCGGACCAATCAGATGATATCAATAAACATTTCCTGAATTACTTAGCCCGATTGAATATAGTTCAGAGACAGACAAACCATATTATACTTTGTTCAATAAATTGTGGAGTTCATTATCCCTTATCAATTCTGCCAATATGCGAAGCAAAACAAACAGGATACGTCTGGAGAAATACCGATTAGATTACATTACAGTAGACTAACAGTAATGTTCATCGTGAATGTTGTGGAAATGTGAAACTCCCAGATAATTAAAATATGTGTTAAGCGTATTTAGGCGCTTACTAATTTAACTATTTTTTTAATTATAATAATAACATGAATAAATACAATATTTTACGTTTATATAGTATAACCCAAATACAATGTTTTAAATCAGCAGCAGCAGCAATTTAACACCTGAAAAAGTGTTGATCTTGTAAATACTCGTATCAGATATACGAGTAATATATGAATACTGTTGTTTACAAAACGCTCATTTGTCAAAATGCTTACATAACGCGGAGGCATATTTTTAGTACTAACCTTTTGATAGATTATAGTGTAAATATTTCAGCATTCCGTAACTGTTCGAAAGACTTTTTATTCATTATAGTTATATCCGTAATTGTTCACGTGCTTAAAGAATTTGCCCGAGGTTTTCTCTCATAACACTGACGTACTCTATGATACTGTTTAATACAAAACATTTCAGACCATAGTTTATTTAAAACTAGTGCTGTCTATTATATTTTTCTAATAGTTTTACTTATCATCACTCAGGATCAGTGCACTTCCGTGTCTAGTCTATATATATTAGAACGGAAGTGGTACTACTTTATAATGCTAATTCCAACTGCTTAATTTCACTATCGCACATCGTAATGAAACTTGTGATAATATTTAAACTATCGATAGATATAATATTTATACTACAGTTTGGCGATCAACCAAGGTACGTTTCAGAAGAAATTTTCTTCCTCACACAACTACCTTGTGGAATAGGTTACCAGCAGCCATTTTTTCATACTTATACGACTTAGGGACTTTAAAAAAAAGAGCCTACAGGCTGACAACGCACCCACAACAGGTTTTATATTTCTTCGTGAGCGGGACTAGTCGCCATCACGTTAGAATAAATCATAAAAATGCGCTCCAGTATAAAGGAAAATGAATTTTAACCTATTCCGCTATTTTAATATTATTTATGACCACTACAAGTTAAATAAATATAATAAATCCACTGCAATTAAACATTCCCCCAGTTCCCCCCCCACATTATTAAAGAAATGGCAATTATAGTGTCGTAACTAAACTAAAAGAGCAGGTAAGTACTTGCAAATTGTGTAAAGATAATTAATTCTTCTTGATTGTTCTTGATAATTCGAGACATAATGCTTATTTGAGTCTAATGTCTTATAATATTGTGCATCCAACTCGAATTTTTTTAATGAATTTGTCGACTACGTTTTTTGATTCACTAATGGCAGATCAATATATGAAATCTATGAAATGGTAAAACAGCAACAACTTTGTAAAAGAAAAGAGGATGTCCATTAAATGGTAAAACAGCAACAACCTTGTAAAAGAAAAGAGAATGTCTATGAAATGGTAAAACAGCAATAACTTTGTAAAAGAAAGAAGGTGAGAATAATATAGCTTTTCTTTTCTTATTTTGTTCCACGTAAAACGCCATATGTATAAAGAGTTCAACTGCAATAATTTTGCCTTTATTTTAGTTTTCCCTCTATGCTAGTTATTACTCTGACGGACTGCCCGAATGGGTGTTGTAATATTGTTCGAGAAGGGTCAAAATTTGTGTGCGTTCTCACCCCTGATGACTAAGATAGGATACCTCATTACCTGTAAAAAGGACTTCCCTGAGGTATCGGTGGAGAGAACCTTTTACTGTAAACGAAGCATCCCATCTTATTTCTCAGGGAACACGACGCATCTGCATCTTGATTCTTAATCGAGGAAAGATATTGATGTCTATGGACTACAGCATCCAGTTACCACCATGTGAACTGTGAGCTTATTTATCACCCTCATTCTATAAAAAAGTTTTTTTATAGAATGAGGAGAATTAATTAGGGGATTGTTTGGTTTAAATCTGGGTAGTCAGCAACTGATTCCTGAGATCTGTCAAATTGTGATATTCATTCTTCCATGAAATGTTTAAAATTTGTATTCGATATATAACGGCTTAATATTCCTCGTGGACGCTTATATTGACTGTGACTTCCACTGTATTGTAGTGTCTATGATAAGTGTGAAATAAGGAATTTGATAGAAAAGTTATAATTACATAAAAAGTGCGTTTAAATAAATTAATGTGATCTTATTTTGGATAAAGATTATAAGTTTTAGAAGTTTGTATAAATCGAAATATAATGTAATAATATTCGTCAGTCATAATTAATTTCAAAAATAAATAAGTAACATTAATTTTATTAGAAACTTGATTGCGTTTCAAAATAATAAATTAATATATCAATAAATTATTTTAAAATATTTTTAAAAATTAATTAGTTATTCAATTTAAAAATATTTACTTTTAGATTATTTAGATTACTGCATTTTCCTGTTAAATATATTTGCAATTATGATTCGAGTATTTTTAAATATTCAAATCATAAAATATTAACTTGAGTTAATAGAGTATTACAAAAACATTCATGAAGTCAAAATTCGAATATATGGACAATCATGCTCAAAATTTTTTATAATTTAGCCTAATTTATTTAAATAATTCATACTGGGCGAGAAGAATGCATAATATATAAACCGTTCTTACGAATTAGCATCGAACCTTTTATGCCCCAGGAGGCAATAATTTAATTCGCAATATTCTACCGTATAATACCAAGTTACTAACCTCCTTATAAAAATTATGTAAAGTCGTTATCCTTTTCAAAATACGATTTCATTAATTTTAAAAAAAGGCGAAGAAATAAGAATGCTTAGGTTGTAAATTTATGAGCAAAAAATTTCTACTATACAAAAAATTTCGCTGACCCGTGTTATGGATAGGTAGCGTGTTTTAAATTTTTTTGCAAGGGTAATTTCATTTAAATCCTACCCGGCACTGCTTTTAAGTGATGATTAGATCACGTGTATAGCAAGAATAAGTAAAGGAAGTATGTCATAGCATAATTTCCTCTTGATATTTCAATATATATAGTAGAATAATAAATAAATACCATTTTTTTATTATTCTACTGTACTCGTATTTCGCATACGAGAGACAGTCTGTGCATTGTTATTACATATTAAAAATCAAGCGATAATATGTTTCTCAGTGTTATGGTGTGTTAGCAACTATGAATTAACTTAGTTATAAATTTCGTGTTTTAGAGGGCCTGGGTATTTCTAGCAGTAACCTGAATAAAATGATTTGACAAGTAATTCTTGAACGCCATATTGAGAGTAGCTTTATATGAATAATTTCTCTCTAAATAAATTTGGACACAACATACACATTTCATAATAAAATATCAACAATAAAAATGGTTTATTACACATCGCATGCTAAAATAACAATATATAAAAATAATGTTACATCTGCCAAAACGGGGTTTTACTCCGATTATTCCCTTAAGTTAACAAATCTGTTGGACATTCGGAGCCACTGAGTTCAACGGAGTGTCTTAAATGTAATCTAGATACATCATTACTAGTACGTTTTTTTTTATAAATACATACGGTTACACCTATAACGACACAAGCTACTGTTAACACTGAACACCAAATTAAAACAATATTTGGTAGTGTAGAGTCTGGCGCGATAAAGTCTTGATGATTTTGATCAATTTTATGGTTAACAGTTTTATTATAAACACTGTCGTCCCCACACGAAATACCATACACATTGTCTTCATGATAAACTTTATCAATTGATGTTACTTCCAGCAATCTCATTGTAGTTATTTTAATACTCCTAACAATTTCTTTGCACGAAAGTGGATTTCCACCTAAACTTAACGATCTGAGCTTGCTTAATGAGTGCATAAGATTTTCTACATCTACATACTTAATATTATTATAATCAATTATCAGTTTAATTAATTCAGTGCACTCATGAAACACATTCACATCCAATTCTGAAAAGTTATTTCTGGAAAAGTCTAAAACTTCTGTCCTATGTAGACCTTTAAGACTTCCATATCGCAGTCTTATCAAACGGTTTGAAGACATATTGAGGTATTTTAGAATTTTAACATTTTTAAAAGTGCCTGGAAGCAAACTTGAAATATTATTATTACTTAAATCTAAAGATATCAGATCGTCAACCTCTTGAAAAAATGAGCTGCTTATATTCAAAATTTTGTTACTGCTTAAATCTAAACTAACTAATTCTTTAAAGAAAGTCAGGTTAATATATGAAATTTGATTGTGAGAAAGATTCAATACCGTAATATTTGATAAAGTGTTTGTTTGAGGATTATTAAAATCGATTATTTTATTATGAGCTAAATTTAACACTCTCAAGTTTGTAAAACTTTTGAAATCAGTCAAAGATAAATTTAAAACATTATTAAACGATAAATCAAGGTACATTACATTTGGTGCGTTTGATAATGAATTTGAGAGCTGTTTTAGTTTATTATTGTTTAAATAAACCGCCTTCAAGTTTTTGAAAACGCTATTATTTAAATTGAAACTCGAAAGCTGATTGAAAGAAATATCTAAACTGTACAGATTATCTAGCCCATAAAAATTAATAGGTTCTATAAATTCAATTGCGTTATGTGAAAGGTTTAATCTAGCTAATACAGGTAGATCTACAAAAGCCATTTTATCAATTCGATTTATTCTTAAATTACTTAAATCTAAATATCGCAAAAATTTTGCTGGGCTAAACATATTGTATTTTATGTTTCCAAATAGACTATTACCAGTCAAATTAATGTATTGTAAATTTAATAATGGCAGGGATTTTGATTGTATACTTTTAATTTTATTATTTGATAAATCTAATTTTATTAATTGTTCTTGACTAAGAAATTGGTTCTCTTGTAAAAAGTTAATACTGTTATTGTTCAAGTATAAATGTGTTAAATTAGTTAAAGTAGTATTTAAGAAGGCTAACGATGAAATATTGTTATGTGACAAGTCTAGGATATGCAAAGAATTCATTTCACTAAAACTATCTTTATCGATGTACTGTATACTATTAACACTTAGGTTTAAATTATCCACCATTCTCATCCATGTAAAAGCATTTGATTTTAATGCTGTAATGTTTTGGTGGTATAAACTTAAATATTTTATCGCGCTTAGTCCAACAAATGTAGTGTTTGTAATTTCGCCTGATATAAAATTATTTTCTAAATTAATGTAACTTAGGTTACTTTTTTCAAAACACCCTTCTCCAATGTTCTTGACCCGATTACTATATAAATTTAAATACTGAAGTTTTGCATTGTTTTTAAACATTTCAACTTCTATTTTAGATATTATCCTGTTGTTACTAAGATCTACAATTTTTAAGTTAGGTGCTTGGTTAAAACAATTTGATTCCAATACTTCGATTGCATTATTGGACATATTAAGTATTTCTAGTGAAAAAAGACGGTTAGTTTCGTATCCTGAAATTTTTTTCAATTTATTAAACGACATGTCTAACTCTTCTAATGACTTTAAATTTATTAACATCATGTTTAAAGTTTCAATCTTATTATGATGTAATATTAATTTTGTTAAATTTTTTAAGGAGCTTAAACTATCATCCGATAACATTTTAATTTGATTATTCTGCAAGTAAAGATATTTTAGGCGTGGTAAATTATTTAGTACTCCATATTGTATATCAGTGAGGTTGTTATTTGATAAATCTAGCACAGACAGTAAAGCATCTGACGTCAAATACAAGGAACTCGGAGAAAGACTTTCCATATAATTATTTGACAAATTCAGATAATTGAGGTAGGCAAAATTCTTAAAAGCTTCATTTTTAATAGTTTTGATATGATTACCAGATAAATCAACCACAACGCTTTTGGAATAATATTTAAATGAATTTGATTCTATACTATTCCATGTATTTTCAATTGCCCTTATTTCACGAACTCTTGAGTCAAAATTAGTTGAACCAAAGAAACCTGGAGTCAGTGCATCAATCCTTGAATGTGATATAATAAAAACGACATATGGTTCAGAACTACAAGAATACACTTGAGCACTTCCAGCGTATATTTCACATCTCACTGCGTATTTACAGCTGTCCACATAGTCAGTGACAGAGCATGAATTTGTGGGAAATGCAGGTTTTGCAATTACGAGCAGAATGATGAAATCTGAAACATGTTATTAAATGTGTTATTTTTATGTTTTTGTTACATATAAGTGCAATTCTTCTAAGTAGTTAAGCACTACTAGTCCCAGGAGGTTAGCCAAGTAGATATTCTACAATTGATAATGTTTTTTTTAAAGAATAACGGAGACAAACGAGTACTTAGTCCACCTGATGGTAAGTGGTCGCAGAGGCCCCTAGATATCTATAACTGTTCTCAATTAAGAATCAAAATGCAGATGCGCTGTGACTTCTCTTCTGTCTCCACTCAAAGAATCTTTACACTCACCATACGAATTATAGTTGAATTAAGCTGCTATTCACGCTAGTATTCTATCAGAATTCTTCCCTGGTCATGCCAGTCCATTCATGCAACGGTCATAATATAGGTACAGCTAACACTTCCACGTGGCCTACATGATGCTGAAGCTAACGCCAATAGAATACTATAAGATGAATGAAATCAACAATATTTCACGTGAATGTCGAGATATATAATGAGATGTGTCAATCCCATTCATCCTTATAGTTTTCTACTGGTGTTATCAATTGTAGAAAGCAACTTGATTCAACCCGCTGGTCCGCCTTGGCCTCTATAATCGTTTCAACTATTTCTCGTGCAAAGCAGTTAATATACCTAATTATATATAGTGAAGTAATCAATTTAGAGTTACAATAAATAGGTCTTATTCGTCTGCCCCGTTTGTGGGTCAAAGTAGCCTTTTGCTATCTGGTGTTATATTACTATTCTGGTGAATTAAAATATTTTTAAATGTTTAAATTTTAATTTAACAAACAATAGATCAATTTTAAGAATTTTCTACACTTTTACAATAAAACCAGTACAAATACTTCGTAAAAAAGAAAAGAATTTGCAATGCTGACCACTACTAATACTTCGGTACTATGTCACAGGTTATGAATTCAAATCACAGATTTAAGCCATTATCTTTACTGAAATAGATTTTGTTAATTTGTATTGTCTATACCATAGTCTATACCATAACCTGGCGCGTGTAAGTTGCGGTTTGAATAAATTTATATGTTAAGATCACATTCACCCACAAGTGTCAAAAATTCTCGTGTTTATTTAAATACTGCTAATGATTACATTTTCTCCCTAATTATATTTTATGAAGAAGCTTCGTTACACAATAATCAAATATAATAAACTGCTTACATATAAACACTTTTTCCGCCATTGCTCAAACGCACGTTTTGCAGAATTTATATACTATAATACTTTTTCAAAATACCCATAAGCGAGTAATCATTTTTGTTACAAATTGAGTCACAACTGTAATACATATGTAAGTGTCGAGGCTTGACTGGGTTATTTTATTGAATGCCGGAATCCATTGATAAGGGAATATCAGACCTTGTTTGAGTGTAATTTTAAAGAAAAGGATACTGATTGGAGAAGCTGTAAATCTGCATCAAATATTTTTTTTGCATATACACTTAAATTTTATCTGTGATATGTGATAACAGTATTGAAGTTATAGTTGTGTTAAGTTCAGAAGCTGTGGTAGTTCAGAAGCTAAGCGCTGGTCGTAAATTTCTCGGCACACTAGCAACCCGGTTCTGATTTCGAATGGCACCGACGAAATTATTAATTGCAATTTTAAGTGCTATAGACTGGCGAATCAATTGCACCATAACCATCTCAAAAATTTTGAGTTATTGATAGAGGTATTATGTGAAGGTAGAGCCTTGGTGCAGTTACTTATTTGTGGCACGAATGGGATGGCCGAGCGGGGAAGGACCACGCTCTCACAGAATACCAGATTAAATTAGCAGCTTAATGCTGCTTTGTTTTATATGATGTGTGTAGAAAACCGGAGATTTTTTTTACTGACAACGGAGTATTCCATTTAAGTCCTCAGGGATGACAACGTTTCTGCATTTTTTTCTTAATCGATGGACCCTACCATCCACTTACCAACAGGTGGCCTGTGTACTCGTTAAGAATAGATTAGAATAGATTCATTTTTATTAAATGTAGATTACAAGAATACTTATTGAAAGTCATTTAAGTTATACCAATTCTTCGGCCGAAACCCGAAACCTTCCGATCGCCCTTATGGCCTATTCTACTGAAACATCTAGAATGTTCGTGTATATACTGGTCCCGACTGACTAGCTGTAGAAAGTTCTCCTAGTTCTACTACTGGATACTAGATGGCGCGAGTTATGAAGCGCCACATGCCAGGCATTAATTATATAAATAAATTTTAAACCTTTTGATAGATGAGTCCTACAACTGCAGTGTCTGTCGCCCTTACTCTGTAAAAGTTGGAATAATATAAATTTATAGAAAAAGTTCTACTCTTTATAGTTATAAAATGGAGTTTATGGTTTTTATTTTAACTATTTAAATGACATTCTAGTTGTTACTGATATTCCTTAATCCAATCAAAATGCTAAAAAAATTGAAAGTTTAGTAAAACATCAAATAACTAAAAATGAAAAAATATTATCCACATAACAGCTTCTGGAGTCAGGACATTGATTATTGTAGAATAATGTACTATGACTTAGCACTGACTTCTGAAGTTGTTATCTAGAAATGAAGTCAGAATTTACATTTTATAAATAGTTTAATTTTTCTACGTAAAGTTAGAAAAGAAACAAATTAAATAGAGTGAGCTTGCTACTCTTATATCTCATTCATTGTGTATCACACAATGTTTATGTAACACTAGCGAACCGCTCCGGCTTCGTACGGATGATTTCTGGATCTCGACAACAGCGAGTTTAAATGTAAATTTAAACCATCTATAAACCCATTCAAAGACATACTAAAAATTTCATCAAAATTAGTCGAGCTGTTCTTGAGTTTTAGTAGGACTAATGGAGAGCAATTGATTTTAGAGGCCATACGTAACAAGTAAATAGTAAAGTTATAGTTTATAAGTGTTTATTTTATATCGAATAATGTCTTGAAAATGATTTTTAAATATTTACCGAAAAATTATGTAAATTTTTTAAAGTTCAGATATAAGTATACAAAAAAGTCTAAATTTAAAAGGTAAATAAAACCTTACTCCTAGTAATCGACGTACAATTAATAAATGCTTAAAATTTTTCTCTTTCTCTCGCTATAATAAATAACAATCGAAACAGACAGATATAGAGACAATTAATACTTAAATATGTATGACCAAATCATGTGCAACACAAGTGACTCCATTCCACTTCTGTTCTCTACCGGAAACATTTATCGTGTTGGCTATAACGACTGTTAGTAGAGACAATAAACAATACATATTTGTTTAGTGTTCATCATCATCATTACAACCCTTCACAAGTCCACTGCTGAACATAGGCCTCCCCCAAGTAATGCCACAAAGCACGGTCCTGAGCTACCTGCATCCATCGACTTCCTGCATATCTTACCAGGTCGTCACTCCATCTAGTGGGGGGTCGCCCTACACCACGCCTGCCGGAACGAGGCTGCCACTCGAAAACCTTTCTTCCCCATTGGTTATCGGTTCTTCGAGCTATATGGCCGGCTAATTGCCACTTCAGCTTACTAATCCGTTAGGCTATGTCGCTCACTCTGGTTTTACTGCGGATATCCTCATTTCTGAGTCTACCAAGCAGAGAAACTTCGAGCATAGCCCTCTCCATAGCTCGCTGAGCGACCTTGAGCGTCCTCATACGGCCAGCAGTGAGGGACCACGTCTCAGATCCGTAAGTCATCACTGGCAACACGCACTGGTTGTACACTCTAGTTTTCAGAGATTGAGATATACCTGACGAGAAGATGTGTCGTAATTTCCCGAACGCTGCCCAGCCGAGTTGAATCCGTTGATGGACCTCTCGGTCGAAGTTGAACTTACCTAGTCGGACTATGTGTCCCAGGCAAACGTGCTCGTCAACAACTTCGAGCATAGTGCTCCCAACAACTACCGGCATAGATGTGACATGGACATTAAACACGATCTTTGTTTTGTCCATGTTCATCTTAAGGCCTATCCGTTGGGAGACACCATAGTGTTCGCCCACACACATTATTAAATCATTACGGCCATAACATCCTTTTCTCGAAGCAGTTCTAGCTAGCTAGCAGACTATCTACAAAAAGAAATAAGATTCCGTAAAAAACATAACGTATAAAACCAAGTCTCGCAACTCAGTTCTTCTACTGTAAAAAGTTGTGAGATCCAAGTCATTTAATTTATTTAGTCCCTACTTAAGGTTCCTTCCGTTTTAAGTTATTACGTATTTGCATTTGCATTTGTATTACTGGCCAGAAACTTACAGCAGGGTAAATATTGGTCAAAATACCGGAGAGTTTTTGTTACAAACTGTCACCTTCAAAAGCTCTTTTTATAAATTGCCTGAGACTAGCCCAAACGAATTAATTCTCTTTATGTTTTATAAATTTACTTAACCATCGCACAATCGTCTGGTTTATCGATACCAAAATACTGTCTTTTTTAAATATTTGAGTAACTAACGAGCTAACAGTCCACCTGATGAATAGTTACTACAGCCTATGAACGCCGGCAACCGACTTTTTTATATTCATATTCATATTATTTATTGCATCCATAATGTTACAGTTAAGGTCGAACGGAAAAAAACATTTTAAGTTTTAACTTAAAACTATGAGATTATTATGGGCCCATTACGTAATTATCTAACCTAACAACATCTTATAGTGATCATAACAATGTCAAAAATATTTTATGTTTTAAATAAATAGATTGACTTGGCAATCGCACTGAACAATCTAATTTAATATAATATGTATTACTTGTGAGATACATTGTGTTTTCATGTGATGGCCATAGTCAATCACTTTATTTAATTTTTTTTAATGTAAAATTTAAGATTTTTAATATTGATATGGTTACTATAAGATTTCATTAAGTTGGCTAATTACGTAATAACTTAAAACAGAAGGAACCTTAAGTAGGGACTGAATAAATTTACCGATTTGGTATTACATGGATCTCACTTTTACGGTAGAAGAACTGAGTTGCGAACCTTGGTTGCGAGACTTGGAAGTTATGTTTTTGATTACATCTTCTTTACTTTGATTTCAATTTAGCTGCGCCATCTGCATACGATTGTGTTCATTAATTTTAATTTATTCTGATATAAAAAGAATTTGCTAAAAGCATGTTTGGTTTGGATTTTAACGTAAAACTGCTAAAAGATTTATTATTTTATCACATCGGTATAATATGTATTTTTGTAATAAAATGTTTGTAAATTACGTTTAAACAAATTTTCGCAATTACGTAAACAAATACATGAATAAATATGGAGTATGAAATAATACTCATTATAAATCAGATATTTATTTATTTATTTGTTTTTCATGTAATCATAATATAATCAGACTTTTTAGTTCATTTGCTGTTGTTTCTCCCCACCCCAGACTAAAATTTAAGTTCAGATTTGAATGGATTATAAGCCATCAGTCAATTAATATATCCATCTAGATGTACAGCTTAAAATTAAGGTTTCTCATTTCAATTTTTTGGATAAGTGAAGGACACGGCGTTTACAGAACAAATAATAGACTACTATTCTTATATTGTACCATCTTTCTAGGCAGATGTTTTCGGCCCTATTGTCTTTCAGTGCGATAAATTTCACTCCAGAATATTCATAGTGTATAATACTCGTATGTTATTATATTGTTGGTGATACTTATAGAGAATTCATATCTGGTTGGGCTAAATAATTTTTATAGCATTGGATGACATACGAGCAACTAGTTTACCTGATGGTAAGTGGATGCTGTGGCCTATAGACATCTACGTATTTATATAATCAAAATACAAATGCGTTGTCACCCCTGAGCACTAATTTGGAATGCCTCGATTCCAGTAAAAAGAGTCTCCGGTTCTCTACACTCACCATAAGAAACACAACAACATCACGCTGCTATTTTAGGGCTGGTATCCCGTGAGAGTGTGTTCCCGCCTCGGTCGAGCGGATCCATTCGTGCTTCAACTATAATGTATCTGCGCCGTGGCTCTACCACGTATATAAAAGAAAATGATAAATATACATAAATACATTAAATACAGTAACAAAAATGAATAAATAATTAAAAACTCAACCAGAAGGAAACGGAAACCAAACGGTCGAGGGTTAGGGGGAAAAGGGAAAGAAACAGGTGGACAATGCAAGCGGTATGAAAGAGCACCGTCGTCCCAACAAAAAGCGTTTATGTGTGAGTGAGCCTAATTATGCTTTCTACTAAATGAACCTTTTGTTTGCATTGGTTCACACATAGTATATTTTAATCAGACATATGTACATATTTACTCGCACTTTAATTTGTATGTATAATTTAAAAGGTAATTTAAACACATTCCATACTTAATATTTTGTAAAGTTAAAGATCTTTTTTGCTTTGTTTTCAATTTGTGGACGCCATCTGCATATGACTTTGTTCATTAATTTTAATTAATTTTGTCTCAAGCAATTTGCTAAATGCATGAATTTTGTTCAAATTTCGCGTAAAACTGTCAAATATTTATTGTCTTATCACATCTATATAATAATTGTTTATGTTTGAAATGTTTGAATAATTGTTCACAAATTGTTGCAATTAATTAGATATGTAAATAAATAAACATAGAGTAAAATAACACTTATTAATTATAAACCAGACATAAATTTATTTATTTTCTCGTATCATATAAAGACTTTTTAGTTCATTTGCTGTCGAGTTGTATTCCTTTCCTTTAGTGTCGTGTTCCTTTCCATAATGTTGTGCTAATTAGCAAACATAATTTGATCAGTCTCATCAAAAACATACCACTAACAATTAATTTTGTATAAATGTTACGTCATAGTACACAGATAA
This sequence comes from Parnassius apollo, assembly GCA_907164705.1. Lineage (NCBI taxonomy): Eukaryota > Metazoa > Arthropoda > Insecta > Lepidoptera > Papilionidae > Parnassius > Parnassius apollo. The sequence continues at coordinate 8,363,822 of CAJQZP010001207.1, read as the reverse complement.
TTACATTTATATATTTATTTTATTATCATTAATTATTATTTTAATAGTTCATCTTTATTTTAATGTACATACCATAAAACTGTATATAATGACGTTTCTTTTGGACTGAAGTGTACTAGTAGGTACAGATTGAGATCTGCCCTTCTATTAATGTAATAAGGCATAAACACAAGTCAAATAATCGTCTAGCCAACGTTTAAGGTCGTGATGTAGTGTTTGTGAACACACCACATGGCGTCCGACATATCGGATCCATCAAAAATCAAAATCCATCGTATACGTATTTATAATTATTATAAGGAATTTATTTATTTAATAATACTTTATTTGCACACCAAGTACAAAAAGGCGGACTTAATGCAACAAGGCATTCTCTACTAGTCTACCTCCAGGCTAAGCAGAGAAGATTTTGAGGGTGCAAAGTGCAACTGAGTTAAAATATCTATGAATAGTCGTACACATTACATATTACGATACATATTATAAACATAATTACACATTGAATGAATATAATCAAACTCTGTATCTGGCCTTTGCCTTTGACTCCAACGAAACTTGGGCTGTTAGAAATTCCTTGCAGCGTTGCTGAATTGACTGGCGATATATAAATGTCTTGAGACTTTTAAATACTACAAGCTCGATGTCCGTCCCAAGTAGAGGGTGGTCTTACAAAACCTATCCAGTTGCATCGTGAAGTGAGACAAGGGATACAATATCCCCGAAACTGTTCACAAATGCACTGGAAGATGTTTTTAAGACGCCTAACTGAAATAGACATCTCACACCTACGCTTTGCCGATGATATCGTCGTCTTGTCAAAATCGCTGCAGGAACTACAACACACGCTGAGTAGTCTAAATGAAGCCCCCCAACGTGTCGGTCTGCGTATGAATTTAAATAAGACGAAAGTCATATTTAATAGTCATGCCATGCCAGATCCGATTATCGTTGATGGTGAAATTCTTTAAGTTGTCCAGGAATATAATATCTACCTCGGCCAGAAAATGTAGATAGATAAAAACAATTTCGAGAAAGAAGCCGATTGGTGGATTCAGTTAGGCTGAGCAGCGTTCGGGTAGCTTCGTCAGGTCCTCTCGTCACGAACACCGCAAAGCTTGAAGACGAAACGTGGACATTTACGGTATGACTACTCCACAAACTCAAAGTCACCCAGCGGGCGATGGAAAGTGCTATTCTCGGAGTTTCCTTGGTGGATAAGATTCGTAACGAAGAAATCCGCTGGAGAACCAAAGTTACTTCCGTATTTGCAGACTGAAGTGGCAATGGGCTGGTCACATTTGTCACAGAAGTGATAACCGCTGGAATAGGCGGGTCATAGAGTGGAGACCACGTTTAGGTAAACGTAGTGTGGGATGCCCCCTGGCTAGATGGAACGACGATCTGCGCAAGGCGGCCGGCAGCAACTGGATGCGTGAAGCCAAAGATCGGGCTAAGTGGTGCGCCTTGGGAAAGGTCTATGTTCAGCAGTGGACTGCCGCAGGCTGATGATGAATTACACACATACACACCATACAAATATATTTTTTTTATGTATATATAAGTATGTATGTATGCAAACATAGTACATACATAAATAAATATAGCAGTTTCTGATTCAAATACTTATAAAATAATTGAAATAAAACAAGAAAAGGGAATAGTTAGAATTTAAGGATATAAAAAATTAATCCAAAGACTACTGCAATACCAGAAAATGATTCCAGAGCAAGCGTTTGAACTATGCCTTGCTCGTGGCTGCACGTACACTGCTCGGTAGTTCGTTCCGCAATCTTACCGCATGGGTAGTAAAAGATTTATACAAGAAGCTAGTGTGACAGAGGGGGACATGAAGATTAGACTTTTCCGCAGAACAGAGAAGATTGTGGGAATCACCCTGATACAGAAATTTACATTTCAGATATTTAGGGACAAACAAAACGTGTAAAACTGAAAATAATGTGCACAGTATTCTAAAATATCAACAATAGTAAAGAGGTAGCCATTTAAGCTGAGAACGATAAGAGGAGATGTGGTCGTTTTTACGTAAACTAAAAATGAAGCGTATACAATTATTAAGAAGTCGATCCAATTTGTTTAGAAGTTCTTGAGAGGCATCAGCATAGCAAAAATCTGCATAATCTAAAATAGGCGCAACACTAGAAATCTGTATTAGCATCGCCTTAGTCCCTATCGGTAAAAAAATCTTGAGACAATAGAGATAACTCAGTGTTCGTGACCTTTTTGCTTACTTCATATATATGCGGTTGCCAACTGAGGGTGTGAGTCAAGCCAAGATATTTAACAGTTGTTGAGTACGGAATAGCAACATTAATATATAGATTATAGGAGTTAGCGCCTTCATATCAATTTTAGGCAATCTACGAGAACTGACAACCACAATAGTCTGCCATTTCGATGGATTAACACTAATACTAAATCTGTCTGACCAATAATACATACAGTGAAGATCGAAGTTAAGCTTCTTAATCACATCATCAATCCCTACTACCTCACTTTGAGCAAAAATTTGTAAGGCATGAACGTACAGATGGTACGAACAGCGAATGTAGGATATAATAAGATTTATAAAGACTGAGAATATGAGAGGAAAGAGAATTCCGCCTTGAGGAACGCCAGCAGACAACGAGCACCAATCAGAGACAATATGATCTACTCGAATTGCCTGCTGACGACCCCGAAGATACGAGGAGAACCAGTGCACAGTAAGAGAAACCCAGGAGACAAAGTACAGCTAGGAGAATATCATAATCGACAGCGTTAAAAGCGTTAAAGAAATCGATTAGGACAAACCGTCTCTATAACATTTTTTTTCTGAATACGAATGTAGTAATTTGACTATTTAAAGTTAATTTTGCAAGAGCCAATATTGGGATAACACGCCGTTAATCGATTGTGTAATACTATATCTCCACTTTAGCTTCAATAAACAGCTCAGGCATCTAACTAAATAATATTATATTAACTCGAATTAGTTTATATTAACTTACCCACTAATTAACACAAATAAATTACTCTGAGTACGCGCCACAGTGCAATCATTAAGTGCGTTATTACAAACGCAGACAGAGTTAATATTATCGTATTAACCGTCGCGACTGTACATCTCCATAATGACTCCTTTTATGAATGTGAATTTCAGCAAACAAACAAGTGATGAAATATATTTCATTGACTTTTATTACATTGTTTGTCTGCTCGCTTACACTACGGTTGCGCTTGTTTCAATAAAGAAAATCTGTTTTCAATCAATTTCGCTCACTTAAATGAAAAATTAAACAGAACTGCAACTTGGCCGTTCTATTACATTTGCTAGAACGATTCTTAAATCAATGATTCGGAACTATTTTCGCATCAGTGATAAATTAAATAAACTTACCTGGTCTCTTACCAGGTCGTCACTCCATCTAGTAGGAGCCACCTTACACTTTGTCTGCCGGTACGAAGCTGTCACTCAAGAGCCTTTCTTCCCCATCGATTGTCGGTTCTTCGAGATATGTGGTCAGCCCATCGCCGTTTCAGCTTAATAATAAATTGGGCTATGTCGGTTAGGAAGGGTTGTGGGTTGGTGGCCATTTTTTTTGTGGGGGGGGGGGCCCCATTTTTTTTTTTTTGGTTTTGTTTTTTTTTGTTTGTTGTGGGGTTGTTTTTGACATGGCATTTTTATTTTATAGAATAAGGTTAACAAACGACCATACAGTCTACCTGATGGTAAGTGGATGCGGTGGCCAATAGATACTACATTTATACTCGATAAACAATCAAAATGAAAATGCATTGTCCTCAGGGGTGAGACTATGTTGGAATTCCTCGTTTTCAATCGGTAAGAAACACAGCAGCATCAAGCTGCTAGAATTCTCTGAGAGCATAGTCCTTGTCCGGTCGAGCCGACTCATTCGTGATACAATGACAATAGTTTGTTAATGTAAGTATGAAGTTTAAGTGTTACCATCACTCTGAAACTATTACAACTTAACCAATATCTTAATATGTAATATAAAGTTAGTATAATATGCATATGTACACATGAAGTTATGTATGGTGTATCACCCACCTACGTTGTTTAACATTTTGATTGTAACAAATAGACTGTATGTCTGATGGCGCATTCTTGAAAGGCTTATAACCAGCCATAAATGGACTTTAAAAGCTGTTAAATACACAGTCGAAGCAATAATTGACCCATTGTCAACATAATTATGACATTGGTAGTAGCGCATTACAACTCGATCGCTTATCTCATCAGGCCACAAGTAAAAACAATTATTAACGGTCCAAATAAGTTGAACTACAGAGCGAGAGTGAATTAGTCAGGCCCTTAAGGCGTTTAATTAAATTGCACAAAGGGCTGGTAAAATAGAATCGTTATTCTACAGTTTGTTGATAATAGCTTTGTATAGCGTGGTTCAAACAATCCTATTTAGACATTTTACAAAACCAATCAACTATTAGCGGTACTGTGAGAATCTATTATGTTATTAATTGAATGCTTAAGACCGTCTTAGGCTACGTCGTGTAGTTTAGTCTGTAGATAGAGCGAAATAGGACTATAGTGGGGATAATTTTTAATTTTTTTTTGGTTATTGTCAATGCTTCATGCGAAGGCATGGAATTATTATAATAAGGTAAAAAATGTAATTATTTATTATAACAGTAAATTATACACAACCATGAGCACAAAAATGGTACTGTATAAGCCATTGACAGGATTTTTCATATTTTCTACCTTTAGTAGGCACATTAGTGGCTAATTAGTAATTCATTTATGAAAAAATGTTACAACAAAATCCCAAAAAAATTACAAAATGTGTCATGAAACAAGTTTAAATGTTTTATTCAAGAAAAATTGTACAAAGATAACCCTCTTTGTATTATAATATCAAAGAATACATAAATTAAAATAACCCCTGGGAATGAGATGATCGCCACCATGCTGGTTATATAAAAATTCATCTTAAAATTGTACAAACAAAATTATTGTAAAGTGAAATAAGTTTAAAAAATCCCACTGGGTTGCATGCTGGTTCTTCAGTGGAAAATTTGACTTTCAGTAAGTACTATGCAATAATCTACACTGAATAAAAATCAATCATTTCATTTCAAAAGTCGTACCATCTTAGTTGACACTGTCTGTCACTGATGGTATATGGGGCCGCAGATGTGTGACAAGGGAACTCTTTCCTGTGGCCCTGTCAATATGCGGCGAAGGTGGAACACCATGGAGTTTTTAGTCATTGCAAGTCCGTTATAACCCCTTTATTGTTCCACGAGGTGGGTATGCGTAGACATTTCAAATGTAAAAAAACAGGTTGTGAATTATGACGAGGCATGCGGCGTGGTGGCATGTGCCAAAAATAACTATTCCGACTCCTACGCTGCATGCTCGAATTGAGCGGGTAAGTTTCTTTCCACACTTCTAAACTAATCGCTACGTCATGAAGATGAGAATGTAAACGTAAACTATGTTATACTTCCCGTGGTTATTTCGAAGTCATTACAACAAACAGAAAAGTTTTATTACAACGTGTCACGTATATCACTAAACAAACACCGTAATGAGTATCTGACGGTATCCACTAACGAAATAAACTTTCTTGGTTTGAGCAAACTGACGCTTCCAACTTTACAAATTTGTTCGGGGATTGCGTATAAAAACCCGGTAAGTATCTCTGGGGAACACGCATCTTTTGGCCCAACGTCGAATGTTTCGTGAATATAAAAACTTTTTGTATCTTTGATTTCACGTTGTTGTAGATACTAAACTTAAAGTTATTGTAAGATAGTCTTTGCAAAATAGTTATGCATTCGAATCACGATATATTCAATTGAAATTTCCCCTATATTATCTTCTCTGGACTCATTTTATTTCATACTAGCGACCCGGCCTAGCTATCTCATGGAAGGATCTAGTAATGTTTGAGATTATCATCAATTACGGTTTTTTTTTTCGATTTTAAAGAAAATCTCCAATTTTTTCGGGTAAAATATAACCTAGATCACTCCTGGGCTCTCTATCTGTTAGTCAACTTTCATTACAATCGGTTCAGCTATTCCAAAGACTATAACGGACATACAGACAGAAGAAGAAATTTTAAAAAATGGTTATTAATATCTTATTGGCCTTCGAATAACTCCATGAGTCTAAATAAGCTAATTATTTCGATATTACAGACATAGACTTCATTTTTCCTCCCCTGTTCCTGTTTCGTTTTTTTGTTTTTTTTTTGTATCTATATTTTTATTTTTATTGGTGAGAAACATTTTAACATGTTGCCAGAACTAAAACAATAAATAAAGCCTTGGCGTATTTATACAGGTCAAAGATATTCGGAAATAGTTTTATGACAATGAGCAGATTTCCAAATTTTACGATGTGCACTTACGAACTTAACATCACTTTACGATCGGCCGACTATTCCGATACGGGGCTCTTCTGGTACTCATTCATGCCATGAGAACTCTGAAAGCTTATTGAAAGGGTGAAAATAAATCCTTAGATGTTTCAAAACAAACCATCTGTCCCTATCTAATAATAATTAGTAATATCTTAATGTAAAAATATATACGCCTTTACAACGAAGTCCCACAAATTATTAAAAAAATACGATAAATTACTTTTAAAACACGGTGAGATTTTATCCTGTATCGTAGTAGGTTAAATACATAAATTGTGCAAAGGTACAAACCATTTAGGTCGTACATATTATACTTGATCCGTACGCGATTCGAACTCGCGCTGTATCTCAATGCCTTTTTAAGACTTAAATATGAAAAATGTTTTTAAAGGTCTTGACTTCATCGCTACAGTGCTGTTTCCAAATGTTTTCATATTTAATTGTAGAAAATATTGTAAATAGGTAAATATTTAAAAAAGTCCCGCTGGGTTTCTTGTTCTTCCCGACAGAAGATATTTTCGAACCAGTGGTGAATAAATGAATTAATACATATTATTGTAATTTAAAAATGAATAAAAATTGTTCTATTCTATAATCTCTCTAATATCTTTAATGTAAGTTATAACTCGAAAACCCTTTATCCGATTGACATATGTGTTGTCTAATGGTCAGCTCACACTGAGACGTGACGCGGCGCGCCACGGCAAAAATTTTTAAGTGTTTAATTATTATTCTAAGCCAACGCTTTACTAAGACCCCACCTGATGGTAAGTGGTGATGTAGCCTAAGATTGTGAAGCGCACTGACATAACAAAAGCTTATTCCCTCTTACTTTGAAGGCATCCACACTATAATCGGATAGAAAAATAGATGTTAGCAATTTATTCCACTACTTTGCTGTAAGCGTGACGGATGACGTAGGAAACCATGTGGTTCGAATGCGTAGTAAGTCAACAACGAAAGGGTGTAGAATGGCCGAACCTCTGGTTGTCCGATAGTGGAAGGGAGAGGGAGGAATTAGATTAAGCAATTCCTGCGCACACTCTCCGAAATGCTTTCTGTAAAAAAAACTAAAAGGCTGGCTACTTTGTGCCCGTGTTCGAGGCCAGTAAGATGGTTTTAACCAAATTTGGGTCACCAATAACTCTCTTAGCACGCCTTTCCATTGAATCCAAGGCTGTTAGGTGTTATTTTGCAGCAACAGCCCATATATGGCAACAATGCTACATGTACTAATAAATTAAGCAGCTGTCCCGGCGTGAAGTATCGCCGCACTTTTGCAAGGACTCCTAGGTTTCTTGCAGCTTGCTTTGGCCTTGGACTCAATGAACCGTCCGAAGATTCAGCTTTGTGAATATTTCAACTCCTAACAACTGCATACATTTTGGAAAGAAGGAGACAAAGTGAGCTGGCTCCTTTTTGCAGTGAGGAGATATGCTTGTTTTTTGGAGGCATTGAATCTCACAAGATCACAAGATTGGCTTCGCACCATTCGGAGACTGCCTGTAGTGTGAGAATCACACGCTCTACGACAGCTTCTTTTCGGACTGAATTTGATCCCGACTTGCCCGAGGACTTGGTATCTCTCCAAAACTGTGCTGTCGTTTGCGTAGACATAGATACCGCGTATTAGCAGATCATTAATATGCATAAGGAAGAAAGTTGCAGAGAGAACGGATCTCTGAGGAACACAGGCGTTAGTCGTCACAGGACTGAAAGAGCAGCCATCGACGACACCCGGAGAGACCGTTCACTCAGAAAGTCCCAAAAGTTACCCAGTCCATCCAAAATATTGCTTAATGCTGCTGTGTTTCGTGTGGTGAGTGTAGAGAACCAGGGACCCTTTTTACGGGAAAAGAGACATTCCATCTTAGTCCTCACGGGTGATAAGGCATCTGCAATTTGATTCATAATCGAGGATAGATGTAGATTTCTGTGGGCCACAGCAACCACTTACCATCAGGTGGACTGTCTGCTCGCTTGTCACCTTATCCTATAAAAAAACTCAGATCAGGGAATAAGGCGTACGCTGGAAGCTTATGCAAAGGGCTAGCATGTCCAACTATGTCAAAGACTTTCGAAACATCAAGGGAAAGAGCAAGTGCTTCTTCACTGTTCTCGACTTCCTCGCCCCATACTTGTGCATAAGCTAGAAGGTCTCAAGCTGACTGATTTTGGAAAAACCCGTATTGCCGGTCACTAAGGAGGTCATTCTGTTCTAGGTACGCCAATAAGCGGACGTTCAATATACGTCCCATAATCTTGCAGAGTATGGAGGTAGTTGAGATTGGTTGATAATTGGCAGGATCAGCACGGCTGCCTTTTTTTTTAAACAGGCTGCGTGAAGCACGTTGGCCAACTTACAGGATTTAGGCACTATTCCAGTAATACAAAATATAACTTTATTTAATACACAAAAACATACAGATTTTATTGAGATAATTTTAAAATGCCTCGAGGCGTCGCGCTGCGCCTCGAGATGGCTTACGGCGTAACGCGGAGCATCACAACGCAGCGGTACTTCGTTGATAGGTGCAACGTGCAAGTGTAGTGCGCTACCAATGACTTCACGATGCGCCTCGCGACGTCGCGATGCGTCTCGCAGCGGCGTGGTGCGAAACCACTGGTCTCTTCAAGCAACGTCTTGACGCGTCGCATCTCGGTGTGAACAGACCCTAATTCCTAGACTTGTTCATTGACTACATTTATTATGTTTTGTTACTTTAGACATCTATACACATAATGCATGCATAGCTATCCAAAACTAAGTCTTTCAGTCAAATACTCAATTTTTTAACCAAATCTTTATATTTAGATAAACACATTTTATAACAGTTTCAGATTTTAGTCATCTACGTAATATAAACTATTGTCACGAAAAAAAAACTTGTTAGGCGGATTGTACTGTACCAATGTAATATCATTTTATTTTTCTGATTTGACATAATTGACTAAAAATTCATAATTTAATCTGATATTTACTTCATCGATTTAAAAAAAAAAGATTTACATTTGAACAAAATTACAATTATCAATATCCAAAATACATTGTTTATATTTTTGGAATATACTCATCCAGATAATTTTAATTGGTGTGATGGAAAATTTTAATTGGTCTGTGGCCGTGAAAGGAAAAGAGGAGATCTCCCGCCGGGCAAGGTATTCTGCTGGGGAGCGGCCGACACTCCGAGTGATAGTTCGGAGAAATTCTATATATACTGTCTATGATTCGGAATGTTAATAGCGCGATTTAGGCTTCGGTGTGTTTCCAGAGGCAAGCAATAAGGCTCAGAGCCGTGCCGAACACTGTAGCGCAGAGTGTAGCTTGAAGGAACAGGAAGCATTATTATTCCAGTGCTGCGATGAAGAACCTTGTGAAGCTAGATGGCTTGCAGGATATCTAGACTGCAGATTATATCTGCTCGGAAGCGAATGGGTGGGGTATTCTATGACGGTGATGAAGCTTGAAGTTTCCAAAGGTTGTTTGGTTGCGTGTTCAGATCACGTCGGGGCACCACTGTGGCCGTGAAAGGAAAAGGGGAGATCTCCCGCCGGGCAAGGTGTTCTGCCTGGGGAGAGGCCAACACTCTGAGTGATAGTTCGGTGAAGTTCTATATATACTGTCTATGATTCGGAATTTTGATAGCGCGATTTAGGCTTCGGTGTGTTTCAGTGTGCTAGTGGCGCGACGACAGCGCCGCTACAGGTCCATCACAATATTAATATTTAATCTTCGTTAAATTAATACTCCCTTTGCATATTATTTTTTTTTGTTTTTTATTAATTTAAATGAGAATATTCTGTGTATTGAAAATTTTATAACTGACTTGTTACAATAATTGTAATAAATAATTTAGATAACATCAGTCTCAATTTACATGATCGAAAAGAAAATTATTTTGTTAATGAATCACATAGTAAAACGTCTTTAGCTATTTTCCTTCGAGTGGTTGTGAGTACAACTAATAGGACTGTATTTATCGAGGCTTGCTGGTGTATTATGTGATCATTTAGCTAGCAACTCATTTACGAACATGTCATAACCAGAAACCGTAAGAGTAATCAACGCGAAATGTATTTATGTTGGGCCTTGAGTCTTTTGAAGACGCTGGCCGAATGAAACGTTTTGTTATGTTTTTATATATTGGGTTACGTCCTGTTAATGAAAAAAATATAAACCAATACATATATAAGAAAACCGATTTAAAAATTAAGGTCGAGGCAATGATTTATAACTAATATTTTCATAATCAAGATTTTTTATAACTATTTTAGGTAAGGATGCCAGTCCACAACCTTTACAAAGACTTTACTGTGCCTAAATAACTAGTAGCCGCCTTTACACGACACGTGCGCTTTCACTCGCGATCTAAGTACTCTTTCAGAGTGGAGGCGGGCGCGGGTGCTAGCGCGGGCGCGTGTAAATCAAAATTTATGTAGACGCCAGTTGCATTCAGAGTGCTCCCGCGCGCCGCGTGTCGGCATGAGGCGGGCGCGGGCGGGCGGGCGGCGGGGGTATTTCTAATGGCTCAGTCCGCTCGTATCGTTCACAGTGAACTAGCGTCTGTTAGGTGACTATGCTTGTGGTTCTAAACCATTTTGATTCACCCGCCGAAGCATCGTCAATCATCATGGATATCAATACGGAAGAATTTATATCTGCAGTACAACATCGCACTGCTATTTGGCAGGGCAAACATCTGTAACATTTAAATAGGGTGGCCATAAATAAATAAATTACGGGAAGAAATAAATTTTTGTCAATCTTGACTAAACATGGATCTCGGAGATCTTATTTAATATGTAGTCAAAAGTGTCTAATGACATTCTCGTGTATTCAAAGAATTTATCGGGATACGTCCGTAAATCAGCGTATAATACATAAAATTCTCCAAACTCCTCTCTTCCTTTATTTAAATCGTGTGTGCCAAACTTCTATATTGCAATTTCCATTTCAAGTATGTATGTATTACAAAAGCAAATCTTCATCTATGTCTTCTAAATACGTAGCAAAGTTTGAGAATGACCAAACACATTTGCAATGACACTCGTAGCTCGTTTGGCACTCTGAATATGCAGACGCCAAGACCCGAGCGCCCGCGCCCGCCCCCGCACCCGCTAGTGCAGTCTGATTGGGCGCTAAATGTGCGCGATAAACGTGGGAAAGTTTGCATGCGCAATAGCCGCCTTTGCACAAACGCTCTTTAACGCGTAAATCGGTATTCGCGCGGGAAAGAACGCGTGTATAAGATAGCAAAGGAGGACGAGAATTCTCACACCTCTCATGCGTTCAAGTCTGTGCGCTTTAAACATAATTTACATGCACGGTATGTCTTATGCATGCCATCTTATGTTTGATTTTATTTAATAATATATAAAAAATAAATTAATAAATATATAATGTATTATACGATTACAGCAGCAAATATAACTGCTTGTATAATATCCCTTCTGCACCTTCTGTCCATTTCCTTCGAACTTTGGTCTTCAGAACGCGCGTTTAACAAAACTGAGTGATTTTTATACACTCCTGGTCGTGGAAGCTCCCCGTACTGAATCATACGCGATTAACATTTACATGACGCTCTTTCCTCTCTGAATAAAAATACTTTATATATATATATATATATATATATATATATATATATATATATATATATACACACAACATTTAACAAAAACCCCTGTGGTTCCCGTTAACTGCGTTATCAGAATCAGTATACAAGCATATGGAAATATTTTTGTCCAAAAAAAGAAACACGTTAAAAAAATATTAATTTTAATAAAAAAAATATATGAAAATTGTATGTGGTTTTATTTCCCCTAACTTACACCGAGTATCGGTAATGCGGGCTTTTGACTATCCCCTTACTTCTCGGAAAAAACCAATGCAGATTTTTAAGTGTGTTTTTTTTTGAAAAAAAAAATCATTTCAATACGCTTGGATACTAATTCTGATAACACACTTAACGGGAACCACAGGGGTTTTGTTACATGTTGTATATATATATATATATATATATATATATATAATAGTAATAACGCACGAAAGAGTTAACACACATAAATATGGATACAAACGTCACTCACGGTTGCTCGTACAAGCTTTCCCGCGTTCAATCGCGCACACTCCGATCGCGAGTGATCATTTTCAAAATATCGCCAATTTGGTCGATAAACTTTCTTCTAGGGCGTCCCTTCCCAACTCTGCCGTTCACATCTGCCATATAAATTTGCTTTGTCACTCTTTCCTCATTCATTATTTCTACATGACCAAAACATCGAAGCATTCCTTTCTTAATCCTGGTCACAACATCATCTTGCATGCCACATTTATCTCTTATCACGCAATTTCTCACCCTGTCATTCAGATTCAACCCTAGCATACTCCTTAAAGACCGCATTTCTACAGCATTTATTCTACTTTCTTGCTTCTTCTGCCACACCCAGCTTTCACTACCATACATTAAAGTAGGGACTAACACAGCATTATGAATTACCATACGTGCCTTTTTTGACACATTCTGACTTTTCATAATAGAGTGTAGTGCCCATTTACTCTATTCCCTGAATTTACTCGTCGTTCTATATCCTTATCATATCTACAATCCCTGCTAAATACACATCCCAATATGAACAAACTCATCCACTTGCTCAATTAACTCTCCTTCTATTCTTATTTCACATACCGTTTTGCTTTCTTCTCTTTCAAAAACCTATAATTACCACGTCTATTTATTTATATATTTTATTTTTTATTTTTAAGTATTATTTTTATATAAGGCATGCATAATACTTGTATATTGCCAAGAACCTATAATAAAATCCTTAGTCTCTACCTTAGCCTCAACGGAGGCTAGCCATCTGTACAGTACAGGATCATAGTCCACGAACGTATGCGCAAGCACGGGTGCAGTATATCACATTCTACCATTCACTATCACATTCCGATGGCACGGTTATACGACACGACCGGAGAGATCAAGCGCAGGGCCAACGGCTTTACGTGCTTTCCGAGGCACAGGGATGAAACGCCGCCAGCCCTCTGAGCCCCACTCAGTGTACGAACACGGAATGACCGATGACTCATGTACGGCAATCGCGTTTGCGATCAATAGACTAACATGGCAATCCATATGTTATTGTAAAAGTATATCCAATAGAGAACTATTTATACGAATAATATAATAAAACGCACATTGAATGAAACATGGAACATTTACAGCATAGAATTCATTGCTACATAGAAATGAGTAAAGAAATTGTCTGTATAATATTCTGACGTGGAATGAACATACTGAGTAATTTTATAAGGATTTCATCATACGATTAATGGTTGCGGCGCCACATTTAGAAGGGTAAAGTTCTCAGACAAGCCGTTATAAAGAAGTTTTGGCAACAAAATTATACCTGCATGTCTGACATGATATTGTTGCGACAATTTTGTAGGTAGGTAATTTAAAAATAATATCGGTAGAGCTTACGTACTTACGGCATAATCTATATCATAATATTTATTTTGACTTTGTTTTTGGTTTCACTTGTGGGCTCATTTGTCTTTTAAAGAACGTTTTTGGACGAGGTAAGGGTTTAAATAATAACCGCAATGCTGAGTAGGAGTTTTAAAGATGTTTTTCGTGACAGTAACTTATTTCAATTACCATAAAAAGAACTCTTACAGTATCGTGTATCGATCTCATATTACGTGAATTTTGAAATAACATGTCAATTAATTTAACGAATTAATTATTTTTGTTTTATTTAAAATATGAACCCAGTCACAGTAGCACTATATTATTTTTAAAATAATGTCATTGCACTAGATTACTATGACAAATATACAACTTTTTTAGAATATTTCATTTATAAAATCACAATATTGAATTTGAATTTTTTGAACGAACTATTATTAATTATTTTATGTAGGTATAAAGTATATGTTTAATTTCAGAACTGTATGCCCTAAAACTAGGTGTCATAAAACATGGTAATAAAAATTACTGGTGTTTATACGTCTTGCATAAAGAATCAGTCTCTTTCATTGTTACATAAAGTGTATTTCTTACGATACAGACGAGACGATAGAGAATGACGGACACCCTTACGCCGTCACACTGCAGTTGTTAATTCCTTTGAGGTACCTTTATTTATTTTTTTAAACATATCCTCCAGACTAGAAGTTTTTCTCGTATATATTCGAGGCGTATAAAAATAAATATAATTTGAATAAATATCTAAATCCGAAAAAAATACTTTTGGGCCACTAAAATAATTGTTCTTTGCAGGAATTAAGCCCGAGGTTCATAAGCAAACGCTTAGTAATCAATTATTTTGGCATTGGTAAACCAATCCAATATCATATATACTTAATAACTAGAAACAAACAAATTGCGACCTACTATCACAAGTATCGTAATATCAAACCAAAAGGTTGGGTCTGGTCACGTTCTATACATTAACTAAGAAAAATTTAGTGCACGTTTACTTTTATCAGTGAGAGCCAAGCATCGTTTTCCATGCACATTACCTTAGATACAACGTTAGTTTTGCGGTCCGAATTGAGTTAGGGACAATTTTGATGTATTATTTGTAGTTTCTGTATTCTGAGATTATGTTATATTTTAGGCTTGAACTCAACACCCTTGTCCAAAAGCGAATAAGTAAAAAAAATCTAACGAGCACTTTGAAACCGGATCTACGAGTCTCTGAAGTACGTAAGTGGCAGTTTCGAAAGAATATTCAAATAAAATGATTTATTTCAAATCTTTTCGTAATTGTTATTTGATATATTTTATAAATATGTATTTAAGTTTTGGATAAATTACTAAACGTTCATTCATAACTTTATAACCAATTATAATATTACAATGTACGAACCAAAATAAACAATAACATAAGCATAGGTACTCAATTACAGTGTTTTTGTACCTTTTAATTTTATTTATATGTCGTGGATTGATGGCGCCATAGTGCTACAAGCAGCGCCATCTAACAATTAGCTTTGCGAATCAATAATATCGTTACCGGAAACGCAAGCGCGCCCTACCGCTTGGACACGATCGTCGGTAGAGGGGATGCAGCGAGGGCTAGAGAAGGGACCGAGTGTTGTGGCAGTTGAGTTCGGACGGCCGGAGCGGACGCTCGCTACCGACGCACGTGTTTGTTTCTCGTATACAACCACTAGTCTAAATAAAGTTATTTTTGATTTAAATCATCTTTCGTTCGTGTGCCCACATTTACATAAAACCATGTCGGAGCGTGAAGAAAACCCGATGCTTCGCATCTCGGCCACCCATGACGCGACATCAGAAGTGGGATGCACCCGAGTTGAAGAAAACACGGAGACTGGAGCGATGTCGTCACGGTGCGACGAGAACATGCTTCGGGAGTTGCTGGCTGCTCAAAACCAGAATATGATGTCCTTGATAGAAGCCATCAAGGGCCCGGCAGGTACCAAGTATATTTCTCTGCCTGAATTTGACCCTGATAAGCCGGATGTAGACGCACGTGCCTGGTGTACTACAGCGGATCTGTGCCTATCGGAGGTACCGCTTCGGGGGAAGTGCTCTAATAATTACCCTAAGCAAGGCTCTGAAAGGTAGTGCTTCACGTTGGCTGGCGCAAGTGTCGTTTGCGGGGATGACATGGTGTGACTTCAAAAGCCTGTTTTTATCCCGGTACGATTGTGTGGACACACCAGCCGCTACTCTTGTCAAAATGATGAATGGCAAGCCCAAGGAAGGTGAATGTTATGCCGCGTACGCTGCCCGATTGCTTTCAACGCTCACATCACGCTGGCAAAACATGAGCACTGAGCAGATTGCCATATCTACGGTGCTTGCTCACATGGCACAATTTGATGGGCGTATTCAGAGGCTGGTGTTTACTACCGAAGTCAACAACAGGAACAAGCTGCAGTGTGAACTTCAAGCGCTCTCGTTTTTGAAAAGGAAAGCTTCAACGGTTAACTCAACCGACGCCGTTCCAGAGTTCAAGCGATCCAAGTTTCAGTCGACAACACTGAAGTGTCACAACTGTGGTAAACTAGGTCATCGAGCATCTGACCGTCGATCAAGAAATGAGGTGAAAAGCAAAACAGCCAATACCACCATCTCGGCGTCAAGTTCTTCAGGACCAAAACAGCGTTTGGACATCATCTGCTTTCGATGCGGCAACGCCGGACATTTTGCAGCAAAATGTCCACGAAGCAATAGTGCGGGCACCAGCGCGGCGGGTGGATCAAGCAGTTCTGGGGTAGCGCCTGCCGCAGCGGCAACCAGTGAGCGACGTGTTGACGTTTGTTATGTCAGCAATCCCAGCGGCGTGCTGATGAATGCTGGTGAGTCATACCCATTTTACTACGATTCTGGTGCCGAATGCTCTCTGATCAAAGATTGTGTTGCGTCAAAGTTTAGTGGCAAGCGAGTAAATAATATTGTAAATTTAACCGGAATCGGTCACGTTAGCGTACAAAGTACTCTACAAATTTTATCTAAAGTTATAATTAACGATTTACGGTTGGAGATATTATTTCATGTTGTACCGGATAGTTGTCTTAAAAATGATATCTTAATCGGCCGCGAGATTTTAGATCAGGGGTTCAACGTTAGTATGACGTCTCATAGCGTTGTTTTGTGTCGTGATAAGGTTGTGAGATTATGTGATGCTTCAAATAAGCCCAAGACGGATACTAATTATCAAATTGATTCAAATAAAGTTGACACAGACGTTCCGCCAGAATTTCGTTCCCAATTAATGGATCTTTTGTCAGAATATTCATCTTCGTTTTCTAATGGTGTACCTAAATCCCGTGTAACGACAGGACAGTTGCAAATCAGGCTTATAGATCCTAGTCGAACGGTTAAACGTCGCCCTTATAGGCTTAGTGCAAACGAACGTGAAGTTGTTACTGCTAAAGTTCGTGAACTAGAGGAAGCAGGTATTATTAGGCCAAGCTGTTCACCCTTTTCTAGTCCAGTGTTGCTTGTCAAGAAGAAAGATGGTTCAGATCGCATGTGTGTCGACTACAGGGAACTGAACGACAACACTGTATCGGATAGGTTTCCACTGCCGTTGATAGAGGACCTTATATCTAGGTTAGGTGGTGTTACATGGTTCACGTGTCTCGATATGTTGTCAGGCTATCACCAGATTCCAGTGCATCCTGAATCGATAGAGCGCACTGCATTCGTCACACCTGATGGTCAGTGGGAATATTTGACCATGCCGTTCGGTTTGAAAAATGCCAGCTCAGTTTATCAACGTGCAGTGATGAAGGCATTAGGCGATCTTGCTAACAGCTATGCTGTGACATACGTCGACGACATTTTAGTGATAGGATCGTCTGTGGAGGAGAATTTATTTCGTCTTCGCACTGTGCTAGATAAATTAACAAAAGCTGGTTTCTCCCTAAATCTTGCTAAGTGTTCCTTTCTTAAGCGACGGGTAGAATATTTAGGCTTTGTTGTTGAGAACGGCCAAATCAGTCCCAACCCAAATAAAATTGCAGCTTTGTCCAGACTTCCCCCCGCCTAAAACCATCACTCAGCTAAGACAGTTCATAGGGCTGGCCACTTATTTCAGACAATTTGTGCCACAGTTCTCAAAAACGATGGCTCCTCTATTTCGTCTAACGAGTGGCAAGGACAGGTCCATTGAGTGGGAACCTAGCCATGAGGCTGTTCGTCAGAAAATTATTTCTTATTTAACCAGTAAGCCTATTCTAACGATATTTGATCCTGCACATCCAATAGAGTTACACACCGATGCTAGTGCTGAAGGATATGGTGCTATTTTTATTCAAAAGATTAATGGGATACAACATGTGGTTGCTTATTATAGTCGTCGTACCTCCCCAGCCGAATCAAAGTTTCATTCATTTGAGTTAGAAACGTTAGCTGTGTTCAATGCCATAAAGCATTTTCGACATTATTTGCTAGGTCGTAAGTTTACCGTTGTGACAGACTGCAGTTCTGTTAAAGCTTCTAAAAGCAAAACTGACTTGTCTCCACGAGTTCATCGTTGGTGGGCCTACATGCAGTCATTTGAGTTTGATATCGTCCATCGTGAAGGCAGTAGGATGAGCCATGTAGACTTCCTGTCTAGAAATCCCCTCCCTAAGCCCAAAGTGGCTTTCACTCGTGTGGAACAAAAGCGTATCGATTTAGCTGAGCTTTCTAGTAACTGGTTGCAAGCTGAACAGGAAAAGGACGAAGAGATTAGTAAGATCGTTTCTGATCTTCGTAACGAAGTTTTTCCTGAGGAAACTCGCAAAACCTACGAAGTTCGTAAAAACATTCTATATCGCCAAATTCAGCGTAACGGTCGCACTCGATGGCTGCCTATTGTACCTAGATCGCTTAGGTGGTCTGTTATTAATAACGTCCATGAGTCTGTCATGCACTTAGGATGGGAGAAAACTCTCGAAAAGATTTACGAACACTACTGGTTCGAAGGCATGTCGAAATATGTGAGGAAATTTGTGGACAACTGCATCACATGTAAAGTAGCGAAGCCCCACTCGGGTAAAGTTCAAGCAGAACTGCACCCGATTCCCAAGTTCAATATCCCATGGCACACAATCCATATTGACGCTTCTGGTAAATTATCTGGGAAAAATGACATCAAGGAGTACGTGTTTGTCATATTAGATGCGTTTACCAAATTTGTGCTACTTCGTCATTCGCTAAACATCGACACTAATAGTAGTATTCGTGCTATTAATTTCTGTATAGCTCTGTTTGGTGCACCGAAACGCATAATAGCAGATCAGGGTCGTTGTTTCGCAAGCAAAGATTTTTCTAGTTTCTGTACTTCTAATAGCATCGAGTTGCACCTGATAGCTGCTGGAGGCAGCCGTGCAAATGGTCAGGTCGAGAGGGTAATGAGTACGCTTAAGAGTATCTTAACAGCGGTAGAGACTAGTCGTGACCGTTCTTGGCAGGACGCATTAGGAGAGGTTCAGCTGGCTATGAACTCTACTATTAATAGGGTGACTAAATATAGCCCTCTAGAGTTGATGATAGGAAGGGTAGCACGACCGCTTAGTTTAGTAACCGCCGATGATGATGATGTGACAGAATTTAACTTGGATGAGATCAGAGAGCACGCGACACAGAATATCAAAAAAAATGCCAATTATGATAAAAATCGATTTGACCGAAATAAGGCTCGGGTTTGTAAATTAGCTATCAATGATTACGTTTTAATTGAAAATGAGGAGAGGAATCAAACGAAATTAGATCCCAAGTTTAAAGGTCCTTTTAAGATTATCGATGTGTTAGATGGGGATAGATACCTACTAAAGGCGCTTGACTCTAAGCGAACCTACAAATACCCCCATGATCGTGTGAGGAAGGTCCCCGATCACCAAGTTCCTCGGGAATTAGACGTCATAGTTGATGACAGCGATAGTGAAACCAAATCTAATTAAGAACGGCATGTATACTCATACTCGAAACTGTAGACCGCACCTCATGAGTAACATGTGGCGATGGGTCTGTAGGAAATCGTTGGTGCGATTCTGGCCTGTGTTGGTGCACAGAGCCCCTCATGTGTTGTGGCGTATGTGGCGGCAGATATGTGGAGAATCGTTGGTGCGATTCTGGCATATGTGACGGCAGATATGTAAAGAATCGTTGGTGCGATTCTGGTCTGTGCTGGTGCACAGATTTCAATGAAAGTTTCACGAGTTGAGTATTCATTGCTTATGAATTATGGTAAAGAGTAACAAAATTGTCAGAATTGCTGTGTTGGAACTTGTTGATCGGGCCTTTCACAATAAATCATGTAGTGCAGGAAGCACTGTGTAAGAAGCCCTAATAATAGGGCTTTGTCAATCATGGCAGTTGATTACTGTACTTACGAGGGTGGATTGAAAAGTACTCGGCCTAACCAAGAAAATAAACACATACTAAATCAGTTATATTTTTATTTTTCTACATAATCACCATCAAGTTCAATACACTTTTGCCACCTCCCCTTCCAAGCATTTAGACCGTTGAAAAAAAATGATTCTTCCTTAGAGTCAAAATATACGTCTACAGCTGCTTTGACCTCGTCGTTTGTCGAAAATCTTTGACCTCCCAAGTGCTTTTTTAGGTTAAGGAACAGAAAGAAGTCTGATGGTGCCAGATCAGGTGAATACGGCGGATGCGGTAACAGTTCAAAGCCACAGTAGTGAATTTCAGCCATTGACTGTACTGACGTGTGAACACGGGCGTTATCTTGATGAAAAAGGACTTTTCTTCTGAGCATTCCTCGACGTTTTTCTTTTATTTCCTCTCGTAAACAACGTAGTAAGGTGCAGTAGTAATCAGAGTTTATAGTCTGACCCCTTTCAAGATAATCAATCATAATCACACCTTTCGAGTCCCAGAATACTGAAGCCATCACCTTATTTGCCGACAAAATCGACTTAGCCTTTTTAGGGGGTGGTGAACCAGGTCTTCTCCACTGTTTTGATTGTTGTTTTGTTTCCGGTGTACAGTAATGAACCCATGTTTCGTCCATAGTAACAAAACGATTCAAAAAATCATCTGCATCGGCTTCAAATAACTCCAAACAGTCGCGTGAAATAGTCAATCGCGTCCTTTTTTGTTCAACTGAAAGCAGTCGCGGAACCCACCTCGCAGACACCTTGTGGAAACCCAACTCGTTGACAATGATGTTTTGAGTTCGTTCATAAGAGATGCCTATAATCTCGGCTATCTCTCTAATTTTTAATCTGCGGTCTCCCATTATTAAATCAAGTACTTTTTTAATATTTTCGTCAGTAGTTGACGTCGAAGGCCTTTCACACTCTCTATACCACGCTTAAATTCTGCTATCCATTTTTTGACGGATGAATATGACAGAGCACAATCGCCTAATGTACTGACCATGTCATCATGGATGGCTTTTGATGATAGCCCCTTCTTATGGAGGTACTTAATGACGGCACGCTGCTCGATTTGCTCCATTCGCGGAAATTATGTCCGATTACTTTGTTAATAAATTTATAAAATCACAACTAATTATCGCACACGTTTCGAACTTCACACAATGAACTAGTATGAACTGAACTAAATAATGTGTATAGATTTGATTTTTAGAATTGAATGGATCTGTGTTAGGCCGAGTACTTTTCAATCCACCCTCGTAGATTTAGGAGAAATAAAGTACCATCTGGAATCAACCTCGTTTTCGTTGGCAGGATAGCCGAGCTAAGTTATTCTCTGAGCATATTTTGTCCACAGGCACTGCACCCGAGGACGGGTGCTAGTCAGGGATGGCCGTGTCGTGGATTGATGGCGCCATAGTGCTACAAGCAGCGCCATCTAACAATTAGCTTTGCGAATCAATAATATCGTTACCGGAAACGCAAGCGCGCCCTACCGCTTGGACACGATCGTCGGTAGAGGGGATGCAGCGAGGGCTAGAGAAGGGACCGAGTGTTGTGGCAGTTGAGTTCGGACGGCCGGAGCGGACGCTCGCTACCGACGCACGTGTTTGTTTCTCGTATACAACCACTAGTCTAAATAAAGTTATTTTTGATTTAAATCATCTTTCGTTCGTGTGCCCACATTTACATAAAACCATGTCGGAGCGTGAAGAAAACCCGATGCTTCGCATCTCGGCCACCCATGACGCGACATATACAATAATCTCAAAGAAACATGAAAATTCACGGTAATAGCACCACCATATATATCATCATTATATATTTAACATCTTTATATATATATATATATATATATATATATATATATATATATATATATATTTTTTTATATATTGTGTGTGTGTGTGTGTGTGTGTGTGTGTGTGTGTGTGTGTGTGTGTGTGTGCGTGTGTGCGTGTGTGTGTTTGTGTGTGTGCGTGTAATTACTATTATTTATAATGACAATAACTTTGAATATTGAAAAACCTATACCACAAATAATATTAAAACCAAAGAGCAAGAAATAAATCTGAGGGCACGGCAGTGCCCCCCCAAGTCGAGCAAAAAAGCAGCACGTCCGTACCATACTTTTCTCGAAGATATTCAGGCCATATTCGACCCCTTATAACTTCGTAGTGGATAAAACTGGAAGTCTGAATTCAGTAACCGAGTAGGCATTGTGTAAACACGGTATATTTCAAATTTCATTCAATTTGAACCAGTAGTGTAAGAATCATAACTAGTCAAAGTTTCTTAATTTTTCACTCACTCACTGACTGACTGACCGATCATCAAAACTCTAAGGCACTTCTAGCAGACATAGAAGCTTTAAATTTAGAATACAATTAATGTTTAGTGTACTAATCAAATAAATTTAAAATATTTTTTTATTTCGGTCCAGTTTTCTAGGTACACTAACTGAATAAATAACTTTGTAATCCCATATAAATATATAGAATTATCTGCACAAGGAGGACGACTCACTGGCCCATACCGCAAAGGAGAAAACCGATCTTCTAGGCTCTTTCTTTGCGTCCAACTTGACTCTCGATGACGGGGGGAGTACGCTGCCGACCATCCCGTGGTGTGAGTGCTCCACGCCGGAGTCCAGTTCACACAGCGCTCGGTTCGCAAAGCACTCCTCTCCCTGGACATCCACAAGTGCAGTGGGACTGAAGGAATCCCCCCAATTGTGTGAGGACGTGTGCTCCAGAGTTGGCACCGGTTTCAACGCGTCTTTTCCGGTACTCCTACTCCCTAGGCGTAGTCAGAAATCTAACATTGTAGTCGATTGTAATGGAGTAAGACATATATAAAAATTGTTACAAAAATTGCGCTATGCCAGCATCTCGACGCACAGTGCCACGCAAAATGTGTATCTTTTTGTGTATTACATACATAAAGTAATATTTTGTATCTCAATCTTAATTTAGGCCTCACTAAGTGGGTGGGTATTTGTGCACTGCGCGGCGAGATGCTTGGTGGCATAGCGCTACTTTTGTAACAATTTTTATTGAAATGTATGTATTTAGTTATTTACTATAACTAATACATTAAAAAGCATAGTTATAGCTAGTCTGTAGGTAGTCTCCGATCTTTTCTTTTAATGCCACGCTTATTGTAAATCAGCAATCTAATCATTGCGAACGGGGATCGAACCTGAGGTGCTTGCGTATTATAATATTTACGGCGAGTGCTTAGCTCCTTAGCTACTGTGGCTCTCACTAATGTACTAAAAACTAAATTCGATAACTCACATTTAAATAAAACTAGTTTTCACGGATTTTATCACTTATATTAACTATTATACATTCCTGAAGTTTCGATCACTTTCCAGCACCCATGGTCACGGGTGAGTGTTCGACTTCCCGATGTCATAGTTAACCGCGGTTACTCACATATTAAAATAATTAATTTTTGATTTGATCTACACAGTATGTACCTACTTAAGGTATCTTGAAGTCTTGCAGTTGTATGCTTGGTTTGGGATTTAATTTTATTAATTATAGGATCCCAAGCAGATGGTAGCACCCAGCCATCTTCTCTATTTAAATTCTATTAAATCTATTTAATTTAAAATCTATTTAAATTAAAGGATTTTTTTAATTTAAGAGCCTCGCGAACCATTCTTAGAAGGAATCTGTGTTCTTTAACGAGGATTTGTGGTCTATCAAATCTGATGTAGTGATGGGGACGATACTGTAGTGTTCACAGACTGCAGACTTCCAGGAGCGTCTGCAGTCTGTGAACACGTACAGGATCGCCCTTGTGACCATGGATGCTGTAAAGTGCTCGAAACATTACAGCCTCAAGTTCACTGCTGAACATAGGCCTTACAAATATATTGCCGATTTTTAGGGGCCAATTTCGCTTTAGCTATTATAAATACCTGGAATGAAATAAAATTTGCACAAAAAAGAAAAGCCCGATTTATCTAGTAATATTTCACTGCAGTTCAACTTTAAAAGCGCTTCATATCTTTAGACTGTGCATTTATCTTTTTGGAACACAATAAACTTATTGTTTGTTGCCTTCGCGTGAGGGAAACGATAAAAGACGCTATTACGTCGACGATACGACAAATGGACGCCAAAACACTAATTTAATTTACGTCTTCATCGTATTACTTAAAGTAGATTTATAAATTTTATCTGTATCTATACGGATAATATGAACTATTACATTTTTTTGACAGGACAGTTAGTACCAACATATTTCAAAAATCAATTTATTTACTGGAATGAAAAACTCCGAATTCGAATACACTAACATTATTATTATTTATGTTAATGACATAAGTATGTGACATTTTTACTTTTTAATATTCCCATTACTGTACAATAAAATTCTATCATATTTTTTCTCTGTATAAATTAAAAAAATAGTATGTGTTCTTTAAAACAACGTCTATTACGAGTATGTATAAGAATGTTGTGAATACCCTTAGTTTAAATACATATGTGTAATATATTTTCCAAAACTTGTAATATCATAAGTTCCCTTTATGTATTTAGTGAGTAAGCAAGGTAAAAAATATCATCATCATCATCATCATCATTACAAACATACAAAATTCTACTGCTGCCGCATATTAGTGAGACATTAGCCCTAAAACACGGTCTTGATCCACCTGCTTTCATCGACTTTCTGCGTCTCTTACTGGTTAGTCACTTCATCATTCATCATCATTCAAAACTTGAATACAAGAGTGTACCTATAACCAGTGCATGTTACCAGTAATTACATATAATATATTATACTTTTATTTTATATTACTACTTTGTATTAAATTGAAGCTCAAAGGCTAAGCACCCATCATAATTAACACACATACTAAATTTGAATAAATCTAATTCCGTTCTCACCAGCTTGAAATGAAATAGTTAATGTGTATTTTAAACGTTTAGCGATGCAGGAAAAAAAATGTTAAACTTAAAAATTTTGAGTAGTCAACTTCTCGGTATTCTATAGCTTACTGCCTCGCTATCTTATTTAGTCCAATAGGACGGCAATCCAACACGACTGGAAGGAGTCCAGGCGCACGACCAATAGCTTTACGTGTTTTACGAGGCATGAGGGTGTAACAATATCAACTTTCTGACTTTGGGCTGGTACTGAGATTTCTTGAGAGAAAAACCCAATAACTTTTTTTGCCCAGTCCCAGGATTCGAGAGCCAGGGCCTCATGATCAACAGTCACACTTACGAACAACGAGGCTGTCAAAAGACAGTATACAATTACAGATTGTCTGGCATTCCATTTTAGTCCTCAGAGGTGACAATACTTTGCAGTCTTCATCGTTTGATGTTGGTTACAGGCCTTTAGCCAAAGAAAATACTTGACATTAGGTGGACAGAAAGTTACAATTTAATTTTATTAAAACAAAATCTTTAATTATTTTTCTTTCTTTTCAGATACTGCTCTATTAACCACCATTAAATCAAAGGTAAGAAATAAAATTTAGGTTTTATTAAGTGTTTAAGAAAATGAAAACAGTAATTTTTGATATTCGACGCTCGATTTATCTTTTAGTACATGTTTTTTCAATAAAGTTTTTTTTACGTAGTAGAGCCATGCTGCAGTTATACTAGTAGTATAGTTGTAGCACAAATGGGTCGGCTCAACCGGGGAGGGACCAGGCTCTCACAGAATACCAGCGTTAAATAGTAGCTTAATGCTGCTGTGTTTCCTATGGTGAGTGTAGAGAACCGGAGACCCTTTTTACTGAAACGAGGCATTCCACCTAAGTCCTCACGGGTGACATCGCATCTGCATTTTGATTCGTAATCGAGGATAGATGTAGATGTCTATGGGCCACAGCAACCACTTACCATCAGGTGGACTGTGCGCTCCTTTGTGACCCTATCCTATTAAACAGAGTAGGCGATCTCTTCCCTCATTTATTTTTTGGAATCATTTTATTGCTTTAATTTAACCAGTTATAATATGTTTAGCTTTGAAATAAAGTATTAGGTTTTAAATTACACTAAGGTGCTCCTGGCCGATTAGACTAAGTCGTCAACATTTAAATATCATGAGAAGCTACCTACAACGTATGGCGGATATTTGTATTGTAATATCAAGATTGACTTACTGTTTTTTTTTACGAGAATTTGACTCACCTGATTGTAAGTGACTACCGCCGCTCATGAACAACTGCAACACCAGGGGAATCGCAACCAGCCTTTTCAAAATGAGTAAGCTCTTTTATTGAAGGTGCCTAAGTCGTATCGGTCCCGAAAAATCGCCAGTGGTAAACAATTCCACAGTAGGGTCGTACGAGGAAGAAAACTCCTAGTAAAACATACAGTGGTGGACCACCAAGCATTCAGATGTAGTGAATAGTATTGTGAACTTAGTCGCGATGTGCGTTCTTGAAATTTGCCGGCTGAAATTAATCCAAAAAATTCCTCAGAGCACTACCAGTGGTAGTACAAAAAATGCGATGTGAACGGTATTTATGTGCGGCCGAATCTGCGCCTTGTAAAGTTACAGCGGGTGTAAAAAAGTAAAGTTACAGCCTATATACCTCCCACTGCTGGGAAAAGGCCTCCCCTCATTTCTGAGAGAGTTTTAGGGTAAGGAAGTGTCCGCCGCGCTGTCCCAATGCGTGTTGACAAACTTCACATGTCTTCGAAATATTTATTTATTATTTAACAATTTATGTACACACGAAGTAATGTTACAATGAAAAATAAAAAGATATTTTGTACAAAGGCACTGCTTAATTCATATTGAAATTTCTTCCAGCAGGCCTGATACTGGACAGATTCTAAGAGAAGCAGATTTAGCGTGCACTCTCATAATAAATTTCATAATATTAATACACTTAATATAAAATAAAATACATATAGGTACATACACACATACACACACACACATATATATGTGTGTGTGTGTGTGTGTGTGTGTGTGTGTGTGTGTGTGTGTGTGTGTGTGTTAGATCATTGGGACGATAAAGAAAGATAGTGTTCTTTAACTCGCCTTTTAAACACTGAAACTGTTTGAGCATCACGAATTGCAGCAGGAAGAGAATTCCATAACGTAACTGCATGTACTGTAAAAAAGTGAGAATAGTACTTAGCTCTGGAGGAAGGCAAATTTAGGAGGATTTTTAAATGTGATCTGCAAACTGCTTCGGGAGAACGAGCAAAGCGGAATCGATCACGTAGATATGGTGGTGATGTTGGATTGTATATTACATTAAAGAGGAGGCATAGAATTCGGGTATTCCTACGAAGTTGGATTTGGAGCCACTTGAGCTATTTGCGATAGGAGGAGACGTGGTTATACTTTTATAGCCCAAAAATATAACGAATACATAAGTTTTGCAAGCGCTCAAGTTTGTTTGTTGCTCCTCAGTCGCTTACAAATAACAGACATCAGCATAATCAAGAATCGGTAAAATAAGTGTTAAAATAACTTTGAAGACATTTTAAAGAATGAAAAGTATAATTGATTTTCCGGCTAACTTCTGTGATATATGCATTCCATGTCAATTTGCAATCCATTATGATGCCCAGATTTTTAACAGTTTCTGAAATGCTTAGTAGAGTGCCATTAATTTGCAGTACTGGGAGTGAAGTAGAATCAAGTAAGCTACAAGTAAACCTGGTGCCTATAATCATTGACTGTGATTTTTTGGGTTTTATAATAAGTGCATATGACCTAGGCCACTCATAGATTTTATTTAGATCTTTATTTATTTCAAATATTGCTGAATTTGCTTCAGTCACTAGAAAATGACGATACAGCTGCAAATCGTCTGCGTAGAGATGACAGTTTAAAGATATCACCTTGGTGATACAGTTAATAAATACGGAAAGGAGTAAAGGAGAAAGGACGCCACCTTGAGGTACACCCGTAGCGAGGTTGCACCACTTAGATAAAGTTTCATTTAAACGAATACACTGAGAATGACCTCGGAGGTAGAAATCAAATCATTGATTTTATTCCTACCTCCGTGACCCTTTTCACTGGAAACGAGGCATTCCATCTTAGTCCTCACGGGTGACATTTCATTTTGATTCGTAATCGAGGATAGATGTAGATGTCTGTGGGCCACAGCAACTATTTACCATCAGGTGGACTGTGTGCTCGTTTGTCACCCTATCCTATAGGATAATAAAAAAAATTGAATAGTTGAAGGAGTAGATTTTTTTCTGACATACTGGTTTCCTCACGATGTTTCCCTTCACCACCGTGCACATGGTAAATCAGCACTTAAAATAGCAATTAACAATTTAATTAATTGGTGCCGGCGGGGATCGAACCCGGATTACTCGCGTTCTGTTATATTTACAGCGAGCGTTAGCTATCCGAGCTACTACAGCAGGGGGTGCCAACATGAAACACTGTCCCGCTCTGCTGAGCATGCTACCTTTTCAGAGGCCAATTTGGCCTTGTCTTCGAAGTGATCACGAAACTGCACATCATTCGAAATGTCGACGTTGAGAATTCCAATAATGGCTGAGACAAGAAGAGAAGTGCTTTGATACTGAGAAAATACCACAAAGGGGTCCTCTTTAGCAGTAAACACGCAAATTATTTCCTTCTGGGGATTGAACTGGACTAGCTTTATTCACCCCAATTCGAGACTTCATTCAGCAAAGACTCGACTGAGAAGATACACAAGTTTGATCAGGTACCTTGGGGGGTAGGTACCACATTCTTACCTATCTTTGCCACCAATACAAGCACTGCTTTATGCCGGTCTGTACAGTATATAGAACCAGTATAATTACAGGCAGTTTTAATATATTGCGGAAAAAGTACTGACAGATTGACTGAATGAGCTACCTGAGTGAATTCCTCACAAGGTATTCCATCTTAGCCCTAATATGTGACAACAAAACTATAGGTTTCTTTGTTTTAAGTTGGCAACAGTTGTGCATGAACTGCAGTAGTCACTTACCATTAGGCGTACCGTAGGTTTGTTTGTCACTTCAGTTTTATGGAAAAAGAAACTTTACAATATTTAAACAGTTGATACACAAGAAACGATTAACGGATAGAGTTGTAGTTAAACAAATTATAAACAATAATTTAGATAATTATATGTAAAAGACAATATTTCATTTTCCACCTTATTCGTAATGAAGATAGGAAAATTAGAGTAAACAACATATCCTAAGGGTCAGTTCACACAGAGACGCGACGTGACGCGACGCGACGATTCTTAAAGAGGACATTAGTTTAGCATCGCGCAGCTCGCCACCGCTAGACGCATCGCGACGTCGTGAGGCGCATCTTGAAGTCACTGGCAGCACGGCTCCTTTCTGCACAGAGAGACATCACGAGGCGCAGCGCGAAAATGGTAGGGACAAAACAAGCGCATCGACGGCTTCAGATTGCAATCCTCGGTGTCGCGCTGGGTCACGCAGCTTTGCGAGGAGCAACGCCGCTCTTGCACGCTACGACTACGATGAAGAACAGTTGTGTCAATCGAGGCGCAGTGCAGCGTAGCGCAATGTTGCGGGGCATTTTTGAATTATCTCAATAAAATGTTTATCATTTTGTGTAGTAAATAAAGTTCTATTTTGTACCACAGTCTTAAAAAATGCGCGCCGCAGCGCGTCGCGTCACGTCTCGGTGTTAACTGATCCTTACGATTCAGTTAGCTCAAACAGGGACAAACATGTCTTATTAGAGTTATCCCTTGCTAACTACGTTTTATTTAATACAATAAGCACTTGTTAAACTTTAGATGATATTGCCGTTCTTTACTTTTTTGTCTTTTGCACTACATATAGGTCATTGTTATTGTCTAACTATTATGTCTGAAAACCGGATAGTAAAAGTTTTAATCTACTGCTAGATATGTGTGGAAGCACCAACTTACTCACTATGCTGGCAGGTGATTTGATGAATACCAAATCCATCTCACGGTTTGCGCTGCTTCCCTAGTCTTAGTATATTGTCGAATCCCAACCTGTTAGGGTAGGATTTGACAATATACTAATATAACTCGTTCCGTAATTAGCAGATTACACTATATAAATATGAGATTGATCTTCTAGAAGTTGTAGATTCCTTTAGACACCAATTAATAAATGAACTTTAGTTTTTACATAATTTTGAAATTTCCTAAATGTATTTGCTTTGTTATATTTTACGTTTAGGTATATTCGAAAAATAACAAAATATTAAGAACTTAAGGGTTTTTAACATTTTTTACACAATTTATCAAATATCCTTATAACTGTTAAAATGTACTCTGTTATTTTCCGCTTCAGACTTGGAAGCTGTAGAGAAACTCTTGAATGAATTGGCAACGGATAATTTTCAAATAATATTTCCTAAGAATCGACATATCTACCGTCGCTAAACTGAGCCGGCCTTTAAGTTTGTATATTGCTTGTTCGAGAAAAAACCCTGATTGGGGAACGTTTTGTAAAGAGCATCATGCTAATCAAAGCTTAATAAAATTTAATTATCATGATATTTATAAAAGATGAAAATAAGAGCAACGCTGTTATATTATGGTTATATCACAAATAAGTCGGCTCGACCAGAGAAGAACAGCGACCTTACAGAATACCAGCATAAATAGCAGATCAATGCTGTTCGGTTTCGTAGATTGAGTGTAAACAGTCGCAGACCATTTTAATGGAAATGAGGCATTACGTCTTATTCCTCAGAGGTGACAACGCATCTGCATTTCTTAATTGAAGATAGATGACGATGTCTACGGATCACAGCATCCACTTACCATTAGGTCGACTTTGTACCCGTTTTTTAACCCTGTCCTAATAAAAAATTTTTTACTTGTTTAATTCTTACTAAGTTGTTTGATCTAATAAACCAAAAAACGGATCATTAACAACATACGAAGAAGACGCCATGTTAACCTTTGGGTGCCAGAATATCAGATTTTTTTACAAGTAAGTTTTACAAACGACCACATAGTCAATAACCTTTAGATAGATACCTATATACATCTGTCCTCATTTAAGAATGAACATATGAAGCGTTGTCACCCAGAAAACTAAAATTAAATACCTTGTTACTAGTTTAAGGGTCTTCCATTCTCGCTGCTTATGCTACAAAACATACGGATGATGGCAAGCATACTAGTATTTTTTTAAATAAAATAGAAGTGATGAGCGAACTAAAAGTCCACCTAATGGTAAATGACACAACAATTGAGTCCACCAGATGGCTAGCATCATAACCTATTATTATACATGTTTTTCAGGAATGAAATATACCTCATTGTACACCAGAAAAACATAAGAGAGAAAATGCAGCAAATTATTTAAAGGTATAATTGGCGGCCTTATCGCTTAAAGTGATCTCCACCAGGCAACCATCGCAGATAATGACCCGTGAGAAAGGGTAAAAGTAATTAAGTAGCATTACTTCTAGTTTGTTGTTACAGCCTATAAAAATCCAATGCTAAACATAGAGATCCTTATAGATTACTTCATAGTAGTATTTTGCCATATTTGACACACCTGGCAAGAGGTACGTCAACCGCAGTTTTATTATTATATTGATTTACCCATTACCTGTTTCAATTTCCCTCTGTCGCCTACCCGTACTCCGTACTCATGGAAAGATATGGGGTAGTAGATATTCTTACACAGGCACTACACGGCAAGCAGCATTACTTAAGAAAAAAAAAACAGGCTGTAATCCTGTAATAGGTGAGATTTCTTTCACCTATTCCTCCCTGTTTATTTTACAACAACACAACGCAAACTTCTAGGCACAGATCTCAGATCAGTGTTGGGGAAACTAATCAGTAGCGCTACTTCGGCGTATGCTTCACAATATTTTTTGAAATATGCTTATTCTAAAACACATAAGTTTGTTTTCCTTCAACAAATTTCTTTGTTATTGGCATGGATTGAAACTAGTTTGCTAAATTACTGTAAAATTTAACAAATTTGTAACTCTTATCGGGTGCCTTTAATATTCAAAAATCTAGCAATTTTATTTAAAATATTTAATTAAACGCGTTAAAATTTAAAAGAATAATATACCAATATAACTGTACTTACTCTTTATTTTAAATCTCTATTTTAGATAAGCCTGTAGAGAATTTTTAAGATCGGTTAATAGATTAGGTTCAGTTTTAATACAAATATACCTTATAGGAGAGATGTCTTGTTTCTTTCGTCTGCCGTCTCTTACAATACCGCGATATAGGTTTAAGAGCGTATATTCAAATTTGCGCAAGTCAAAATCGCTCTGGAACGTCGTAATATTGAAGCACACTACAATGTTCTCTGTGTGCGTAACTGCTCGAGGTGAGCCGAGCGCAAGGTCACTATAATAGTTGTATCCAAAGATTTTTGTATCTAGCACGAATCATCTTGATACTATTGGAACTAAAAGAATAAAATAATTTCCACATAATAGCTTATGAGGTCGTAGCTAAGACATAGCGTATATGAGAATTAATATCCGATCTAGTCCTGACATCAGAAGGTAATATGTATAAATTATTTTATTCTTGTAGTAAATTGAAGTCGGCTTTTTTATTTAATCTACTGAGTAGACTAAGGAACCTCACAACGCCCAGTTAGTTAAGAACTAGAAAGGGGTAAGTAATATATGTTCGAATTGAAAAATATGTATTATATAAAATATATTTCGTTCGATATACATTTATTATGTATTATAATGTAAAGATAATTTATCTAAATAACAATTTCATTTAGACAGGTCCCCTGGGAAAGCGAACTAGAGGATGTCTGGATTAGCATATTGATACCTAATATTAATGGTCAGACAATTAATGTATGCGTTTACTATCTGCCTCCCTATCTAAATAAAAACGATCTGTCAAAATTCTATTCTAATCTTCAAAACATTATCCTAAATTCAAATGAACAGAGTTCTTTTGTATTATTTGGCGACTTTAATGTACCCAATGTCTCATGGAGTCAGTCAAGGGATGGCAGTATGACAGCTAGCTGCAATGAGATGGACTACAAGAGCTAACTGTTGTTAGATACTGTGGCACTCTGTGATCTGTCTCAGTTCAACCCCATCCCCAATAATAACAATAGGATACTAGATCTTGCTCTTAGCACTTCAGGAAATATGACCATCACCAACGAGACCTTATTAAAACAAGATAAACATCACCCTGCCTTACGGATTGATTTTAAAGACTCAAATTCCTTTAATTATAAACCTCTCAGTGTCAATTATTCCAAGCATCTAAATTTCTATAAATGCCATTACGAACCTGTAAAGCAGAGAATCAATGATACCAACTGGTCAGATCTACTTTATGAGGCAGATGTAGATGAGGCCGTGACTAGATTTTACGATGTGATCTACGAAATTATTAACGACAGTTACGACTCCCGCAGTTAAGAACCGCTCAAATAAATATCCCAAATGGTTCAGTCCTGGCTTGCGTCGTTGTATGCGGGAAAAAAACAAATACCACGCACGCTACAAAAATACAAAAATCCACGAGACTACTATATATTCTCCCTCCTTCGAGCTAGATGCAAAAAATACATAAACTGTTCTTACAATAAGTACATCAGATCTATCGAAAATGAATTGACAAAAGACGTTAAATGGTTTTGGAGTTACATTAACAGCAAAAGACGCAACAACTCGAGTATTCCCTACTCAGTGACATTTGGTGAAACAACGGTTGCTGGTGGTAAGGAAATCTGCGATCTGTTTCGGGAATTTTTTGGATCAGTCTTCGAAGATCAGAGTCGTGGATCGGGTATATCCGATTGTTGTAGTCAAACAAATAGTCTTCTCACTAAAATCGTACTCACTGAGAACGAAATATTAACAAAACTGAGACATCTTGACTCCAGCCTCTTGAGCCGGCCCTGACGGTACCTATATTTCTGCGGCTATGCGCAGATGAACTGTGTCGCCCGCTTCTGCTAATATTTAATAAATCACTGAACAGCGGAGTGTTCCCTTCTCGCTGGAAAAAAGCTAACGTTGTCCCCATATTTAAATCTGGTGTCCGAGACAATTGTGAAAATTATAGACCGATAAGCATTATGTCAGCAGTATCCAAATTATTTGAATCTGTAGTATTTGATCACCTCTATTTTCATTTAAAACCTCTTATATCAAATAAGCAGCACGGATTCATCAAAAGGAGATCGACAGTCGGTAACCTTTTTAACTTCAAAACCTACTTATGCGATGCTTTTAACAACCGTGATCAGGTAGATGGCATATATACCAACTTTAAAAAAGCATTCGATAAAGTGGATCACGCAATTTTATGTAAGAAACTAGAGTCACATGGTATACACGGCAGTCTGTTACGTTGGCTCGAGTCCTACTTGCAAAACAGGAGTCAGCTCGTAACCGTCAAGGGGTACACATCAGAATAAATCCTCATTAAGTCCGGTGTTCCACAAGGATCCCATTTGGGCCCGTTACTTTTTGTGACCTTCATTAATGACCTCAATTAGAAAATTCAGTCCCCTTATACAGCCTGTTATACGCTGACGACCTAAAAATTTTCAATAGAATTGGTGGAGCTGACGACACTCGCATCATACAGGAAGACTTAAACAGCCTGTCTAATTGGTGCAGAGAAAATAACATGTTCCTTAATGTCAAAAAATGCTTTGTTATCAACTATACACTTAAAAAAACAAGGTATAAAACATTTATATCTTAGAACAACAAACTCTGTCTCGTGTATCGTCTATTAGTGATCTCGGGGTCGTGTTTGACGAACAGCTTAGTTTTCGCCAACATTACGATCTCACGGCCAAAAAATCTAACCAGGTACTAGGTCTCGTTACTAGACAGAGCAGGTACTTCAGGAACCCTCAAAGTTTAATTTTGTTGTATAACAGTCTGGTTCGAAGCAATTTAGAATATAGCTCAATAATATGGAATCCATACTATGTAGTGCACTCTGAGCGCATTGTATCGATCCAATCCAAGTTTTTCCGTTAATTGAGCTTACGTACCGGCAACAACCATCTTTAAGCCTCTCAGCATATAACCGGAGTCTTCTATGACTCCGGTTATATGATGAGAGGCTTAAAGAGAACATGACACCACTTCACCTCCGTCACGACGAATTGGACCTAGTTAACCTACATAAAATAATACACGTGAAACTGGACAGCCCCGAGGTCTTGGAACTGTTAAATTACATAAAACACAACCCACGTAGTCCTATGAAAATAATATTTGACATACCACTATCGCGAAATAATATCTCCCGGAATCAACCCCTATCAAGGTTATGTCGACTTTATGAGGATTATAGCCTTCGCTTTACCAACCTTGACATCTTTAACTCTAGCCTGGTGCGCTTTAGAAATGTTTTGAAAGACATTCTCAAGAACATCCCCTCCGATTGACATTCGTTATAGTTATAGGTCTAGATTTGTTGGATTTGTGAGCCTGTTAGTTTAAGCAAATTTAGTTAAAATGTTTGTTTCTCAATCTTGGCATGCCGTGATAACACGTATGAGAATTATGTCTTGTATCACACCATTATTATTGTAAGTTATAGCTTTAAGTCATGATGTAATCTGTTGTGTTGTCCTAATAAAAAAAATGGTGTCGGCGGGGATCTAACCCGTGTTGCTCGCGTTTACGGCGAGCACTTTGCCCTTGAGCTACCATGGCTCATATCTGTTTTGTTTCTATTTTATAATAACGTTACCTCCACACTAAGAATAATTCCTAAGTATATAGTGGAGGCAGCTTAAGTTAGAACATAAAATTTCACAAGGACAAACATCCAGATTCGGAAAAATTATTTATAGGTTTACAAATTTTTGTTCCGTGCGGGAACCGAACCCGCGGCCCTTAGAGTTAAATTTATTGCTAAGCCACGCCGCCACGGAGCCGTCAAATATATCTTTTGTAGGGATAAATATGTTAGTTACAAATTGCTTACTATCAAATAAACTTGAAAAATTATTAATAGTTAATTTAAATAATATTATTTAACAAAGTATCATTCCTTACGTTGTGTTGCGCGAACTATTGTTTATCCTATAGCTATGCACCTTATCATCGTTTCCGATAGTGTGTCCATATAAAATCGGGAATTTGGTTTTAAAATCGGCACAATTATAGTAGCTACAAAAACAGATTTTTTGTAGCCATTGTGGTCGCTAGTAGTTATACAGGTTTTTTGACACAATTTTCAATGTGTTTTATAATTATTATATGGAACTGATCAAATTAACGAATCATTTTTGGTTCAAACATCGTAGCACAATGAACTTTCTGAATAATATAACTGTGAAAATAGTAATAAATCTTATGAACTCACAATGCATTCACTTCAAAGAGCACTTTAAAAAAGAACGGCATAGTTCCAACGGTTTTAATACCTCACACCTTGATAGCCTAGATAATATCCTTGCATCGGACATATAATGTTACTTTATTTATTGAAACAACAGTACCTACAAACGATTGAAGAAATTGACTAGTGGAAGAATTTTTCCACAAGCCTTTTGTATTTTACTAAATGTACTTATCTAAGCAGCAGCATGTAAGTTAGATATTGTACTGATTACTATTACGATGCATAGCGCAAACCGGCGATATGCATCAGGCAGTGAGCAAAAAAACCAGTAAATATGATTGATATCTGCATCTTGCCATGCTATCACATTACGCTCAAAGCAAATTTCGATGTTGCCTATTTAGTCCAAGTTTGGTGGAAAAAATATGCGAAGCCAGTTATAAGATATATTCAATTTTGCTGTCAAAATGATCGATCGAAATTTAGACTAGTTAGTGAAAATTCGGGACATTAGGCGTCCCGATTCATCATTGATCGGGACAAATCCCGCACAAATCGGGACACTTGGCAACAATAGCTTATGCTATCGGTGTGAATTAGCACTGTAGCGGGAAAAAGTGATACGTCCTATCGTTGTGAAGACCCGGTGCGTACTGAAGTATTGTTAAAATAATCATATAAAATCATTGACTAAATAAAACGAGCTAAATTTTTTTTTTGGATATTCAATTTACCATTACCTGTATTTTGATAAAATAATTAAAATAGATAAATTTATATCCCAATACACAGAAAAAAATGACATTGAAGTGGACAGTTTTGGTGATTTTATAGTATTGTTTTTTAATAATAAATTGAAATATTTTCGTAATTTAAGTTTTGTTTTACACTAAAAGACTATATATTCTATTATAATAATGTTGAAACTAAAGTATTTTAGCTTATAATCATAGTTGTATTCCACCTGAAAGATAACTCTGACGCATATTTTCTTAAAACACTATGAACGGATTGTCTTCGGTCTAAAAAACAGTCACTATAAACTATGATTTTCCGTTGCTATGTACTAAATAAAGACTTTATCTTTCTAAATCCGTAATTTTCTGCAAATAATTTGCTTACATCATTACGATATTGTCCTTGAAAAAATCCTAAAATATGAAGTTCCCGACGCAAATAGCATATGCCCTCTTAAAAACGAAATTCTTAACCGAAATATTTAATGTAATACACACTTTAAAACATTTTGAATAATACTAAAAGTTTGTACACGTCCCAGGTCTTGACACACACCACTGACCGCAACAATGAACTTGTGAATGTTGTTGCTGATGATGATGATGAAGATGAAGTTGTAAAAAAAGTTAAAGAAAATTAGATTTTTGTACATATTTTTGTTATTTTTAATACAATATTATGTTTGTTAATTTAGTATAAGAAATTCTTTCTATATGAATTGTCAATTTTTTTTTAGTTTAACATTATGTTATAAATGTTTATGTCAAGGTATATCTTAATCTCCTGGGCTTGGTTCCAACTTTACAGGAATGGAATGATTAATGACACAATAAGTTGGATTACGCAGTTGTCATGGCAGGGCATTAAGGGGCGCGATAATATCACTGGATTCGTACTGTTTATCGCCTGGGACGTGGCCTTTTGGACTAAGAAAAATTTTCCCTGAATCATTTATACTTTTCGTTCACAAGTAATTTATCTTCACTTTTAATGCTACACGCTAAAGTATATGTCCTCGTTCAGCAGAGGACTTGTGAAGGGCTGTAATAATGATGATGATTAGACGGCATAATAGTTGTTACCTTTTGTAGTAAGTTCGTTCTTTAATAAAGCATGACATAAGCTTTTACGCCTGTTACTCAGAGGGTCACATCATCTTTGCTTTTTTTACATCCACAGCATGTATGCGGTAATATGGCATTACCGCATACATGCTTGTCGGTCAAGGGCGCTCTTCAATACTCAATACTCAATAACTTAATGCATCTTAACTTGGTGCATCTCTAATATATATATATATATATATATATATATATATATATATATATATATATATATATATAAATAGGTAACATATAATAAAGAGGTAACATCACTTAAGTGTGTTTCACATTCACATTATTTGTGTCGCTTAGCAACTGTCAGTTTTGTGTATATTTTAATACCACAATTTTTATCTTTCGTTTTAAAAACTTTATTTTATTTACATTAATATATAAAGAAAAAAGCTAAAGAAGTAATAATTAATAATATTTGACGTGCTCTGCGTCCAAATCCCGTGAACTACCCACAATGGTGTTGGTGAAGTGTGCTAACTGTAAGAAAAATATTACCAAAAAAGCACCGGGTCTGGTATGTAGCAGGTGCAACATTACTGTCCATTCGGATCCAACCTGCGTCAAGCTGTCTAATAAACAGATTAATGCTATACGCAATTCGCCGAGCATCGAGTGGAGCTGCGATGAATGTATAAAAAATGTATCCCGTAGGTCTTCCTTTTTCATTCCGGACGGAGAGGCTGATGACGATGACTCTGTCGTTATGAGTTCTTTGAATACCCAAATTGACACCAAGAAGCTTATCAGTGACATCAGCCGGGAGTTAAAGAAAACGTTCCGGGAAGAAATTGGAAATCTAGAAACTTCGATTGTTTTCCTGGGTGAGCAGCTGAGTACTATTGACCAAACCATAAAAAAACACGATAGCAAAATGAAAGAACTAGAAAATAAAAATCAAGACCTACAAAATAAGAACAAAAACCTCGAACTTAGAGTGATCGTACTAGAACAAGAAATAAAAACGTTTCAGCAGAAATCTTTATCAAATATGGTAGAAATTGCAGGCCTACCGGAGGCTTCAATCAAAGACGTCGATAAAATCCTAGAAACGCTAGCTTCAGAACTGAATACTAAGGTGAGCGACATTCAATCTTCACAACGCTTGCCCAGCTCTAAGGACCGCCCTGGTCCAATCCTTGTTGAGATGAAAACAAAGACAGCTCAAAAACAATGGATTGAAGCTGGTAAAGAGAAATGTTTCTCCGTGGGAACTATCCTACCAAACTCGCCGAAGGAAGTAGCTGAACAACGAGTGTACATCAGGGAGGCCCTTACCAAGCACTTAAAAACTCTATTATATAATACCAAAGCGAAACTTAGTAAGATTTTCCAATATATTTGGTGTAAGGACGGTAAAGTACTTGTCAGGAAAGGTCCTAATACTAAAATTTACTATATTCGATCAAATAATGATATTGAATTACTCCTAAAACAATTAGATAGCTCTAAAACCTCTTAATCATATATTATTTTCTTTGTTTACCATTGTTCAAATATTCCTACCTAATTACTCACTACTCTTCAAACTTCATTATGACCATAAACATTAAAGAATTTGGTAACTGTAACGATATAAATAACTATTTTCAACAATTACCGAAAAAACGTCACGTATTACTTACAAGTTTACATTTTAATATACGATCACTCATAAAGAATTTTGCAAAGCTTCAACAAGTTATTCATAGTTCTAAATACCCCATAGACTTGATTATTCTAACCGAAGTTGGTGTAACAGATATGATTGTTAACCTTTTTAATTTACCGGGTTATAATATGTACTACCGATTGCGATCGGCGGAACGGGGAGGCGGTATCATCGCTTATGTCAAAAACCATCTCAAGTTTACACTAACACCACATAAAAGTATCATGTTCGAAAACATAACGGGTACCTTAAAACTGACCCCGACCGTAGATGTAGTTGTATGTGCAATTTATAAACCTCCAAAAAGAAACAAGGATTTGTTTGTAAAGGAGCTTGGCAGGTATATCACAAACTACGACACTAATAAAAACCTCTTATTAATCGGCGATTCCAACATTGACCTAAAAACCATTTCATCTTACAGGGACACTTATTTGCAAACACTCAGCGAGCGCGGATTAATGTGCGGAATCTCAAACTATACTAGAATTGAAACAAGAAAAAATAAAGTCACTAAATCTTGCATTGATCACATATTTGCGAGGTTCCCCACATCAGATCCGTACTCAGCTGTGTTGGACGTTGCATTGGCTGACCATCGGGGTATAGTGTTTACGTGTCTTGACGACTCACCACCTACAAGATGCGTGCAGAATGTAACACAAAAAACTACTTTTGATCGTACCATTTTTAGTAATGCGGTGAGTATTACAGATTGGAAACAGACAAATAACATGAGTTCGTCAAATGATATACTTTCATTTATAAAAAAATCGTTCCTAACAGCTATAAAGACTGCGACTATTAGTAGGTCTGTTAGGTATTCTAAAAATCGTAGGAATCTGCCTATAGCCCCTTGGATCAATGGTAATGTTACCCGATTATGTGAAAAAAGGGACTACTTATTTAAGCTTTGGAAAAATAGCTCTTTTGATCCTAAAATAAGACTAGAATATAATAAAACTAGAAATAAACTCAATAAACTAATAGAATCAAAACGAAATACATACTATCTTAATGAAATACATAATAACTTTAAAGATACAAAAAAAGTTTATAAAATCATTAACCAGATGTTAGGACGAGTAACAATATCCATTGACGAGGCGATACTGAAGGCTTTTGACGGACAGGGCCTTACCACCAAAGCGATAGCTAACAACTTCGCAAACAGCTTTGAAAAGGCAGTTAAAGACATTGTTCCTCAATGCAGCTTAAAATTAACCAAACCACTAACTTATCAGAGACCGGTGGATTCAAGTATTTTGTTCAAAAAAAGTTTCTCAGAACAATGTTAACGAAATTATTAAGAGACTGAACTCACATAAGGCTCCTGGACCTGACGGTATTAGAGTAGCTGATCTAAAAATGGTTGATAAACATATATCCTTACCCATTGCCAATTTAATTAACTGCAGTATTGCGTCTGGAGAATATCCCGACGACCTCAAAATAGGCTGTGTGAGACCTGTTTTCAAAAAGGGCAAACACGATGATTACTCCAACTATCGACCAATCACTCTGCTTTCTAATATTGATAAAATAGTTGAAAAAGCTATCTGTGAGCAGATTCATAATTTTTACCGCAAGCACGAAGTAAGAAACAAAAACCAGTACGGATTTCAAGCAGGTAAAAGTACTACGGACCTTTTATGTAAATTTACAGATGAGGTAAACGAGCATTTGAACCTTAAAAAATGTGTTCTGGCCTTGTTTATTGATTTTTCTCGTGCTTTCGACACGCTGCAACATCAACTTTTAGTCCATAAACTGGATGATTGTGGTATCCGGGGTCCGTTACTTAATTGGTGTAGAAATTACCTCCAAAATCGTACATTTACGGTTAAATTAAATAACGCATTCAGTGACCCTAAGAATGTGACAGAAGGCACGGCCCAAGGATCAGTACTTGGCCCGTTGCACTTTTTATCTTATGTCAACGAGATGAATAACTGTCTGAAACACAGTTCCTGTTACCAATTCGCAGATGATACGTGTCTTCTCGTTTCGGGTAAGGATATCTCAAATGCGTGTAATGCTCTCCAGGCCGATTTAGACATGATGATACGATGGTGCCATGACGTTGGTCTAGTGTTAAATGCCAATTAAACCAAACTCATGATTATCAAATCTCCGTATATGAGGTATCCTACTCCAAAACCATTAATTGCTCATAATCATGACTGCCTCCATCAACTAGGAACTTGCCAATGCCCTACAATCGAAGTTGTGACCTCACAAAAATACCTTGGCCTTATAATTGACTCAAAGTTTAACTGGGAACTACCACATTGAACAAGTGTGTAATAAGTTGCGTCAGTTTCTAGCCAATATAAAAATCCTAAAAAAATCGCATACCCTTCAAAGTAAGACTTATGCTTTACAACTCCCTGGCTGAATCTTATATTCAGTATGGCTTGTCGAGCTATGGTCGGACGTACAAATCATATTTAAAACAGATCTATGATCTTCAACTTAGTATTCTCAAAAATATTATATCCCCTAATATACGTATCCTAATTGGTGATGATGAAAATGCGATTTTTAAACATTGTAAAATCTTACCAGTTTATGACCAAATTAAATTCATGTTATTAAAAAAATATTTCTTTTGCGACAGTTTAAAATCATATATAGAACATCCAGTACGTACGCGCGCTATGACACAAAACCGACTCCGGCATATCACTGCTAAAAATGTGTACGGGCAACGGACGGCTGCTTATCAGGTACCGCATTTAATAAATAACTTACCTTTCGATGTACGTGAAAAAGTATCACAACAAAACATTAAAACTAAACTCAAAAACTTTTTCCTATCTAAATTATAAATACATACTATATCTACTTAATAATAATAATATACTACCTGCCTAGCTCTTACTTTTACTTTTACCTTGCTACTTCTGACTTTAACTAAGTTGTTAACTTACCTTTTTAGTCCT
Source organism: Parnassius apollo (assembly GCA_907164705.1). NCBI lineage: Eukaryota > Metazoa > Arthropoda > Insecta > Lepidoptera > Papilionidae > Parnassius > Parnassius apollo. Next base: position 8,320,808 of record CAJQZP010001207.1, on the reverse strand, counting down.
TATATTCTTGTTACACCTTCTACCTGTTCATATACTAATGTTTAGACTGTGTTTTGTACATAATTCGCTTACTTGAATTTAATTATTTAGCATCAAGGTAAACCTCTGTGGTTTTTAGATGTTAATTAAGCCTATATTGGAATGTAATTTTTGTTTGATCTGATAAATAAATGAAATAAAAAAAAAATAAAAAAAAAATATATATATATATATATATATATATATTTTTTTTAATTCTTTTAAATATATTGAGTAAAAATCCACATGTATAATAACGTAATTGTATTTTATTTATAATAACTATCACCATAATATTCAACTAGTCCAAAATAGTTCACTACTTGACGTGAGTCTATTTAATAATAATAATAATAATAAATTTGTTTATTTACCAGAAAACACGTAGCCAAAATACAATAAGTTCTGTGACTCCCACACTAGGCATGGCCTGTCTCGTGGGGGTCAAGCAAAAGATTTTACAATTGATCAAAGTGGCTATTTGTCGAAATTACGTAAAACAATTATGTGCAGCAAAGCAAAAATGACTTAAAAATTTATGAAAAATTACAGACATAACAAACAGATTCTAATTAAAAGGGGCGCGCGTGTACTTGTGGGTGAATGTGTATGAATGTGTGTGTGTGTGTGTGTGTGTGTGTGTGTGTGTGTGTGTGTGTGTGTGTGTGTGTGTGATGTGTGTGTATATGTGTGTGTGTGTGTGTGTGTGTGTGTGTGTGTGTGTGTGTGTTGTGTGTGTGTGTGTGCTAGCATGCCTGTTACATAATTCTCTAAAAATTATAAGTAAAAGGGGTGAGAGATTGCAATTGGGGATAATCTGAGTGGTTAGGTAGCCCTACGATTAAATTCTTGGGATCGGACGACAGGGCGTGCGTCAGTGCAGTCCACTACCGTTTTAACACCTATTTAAGGGTCACCAATTTTCTTCTGATTTCTCATAGTCCCAAGTCAATTAATGACCTCTCATTTTTATTTTAGCCTCATAAATTTGGGATCGTTTTAAGTCGTATAAGTTGACTAATTTGTTGTAGATGCGAGGGGATTGGAACAGTGTGAAATGACGTGCGAAAGATGTTTTAACTAAGGTTGTGGGGATCTTAAACACTCTTTTATTTATTAATGTATTAAACGTCGGCAGTTTTGAAGCTTCCTTGTGCATAAATGTAAAGGCCCTCAGAAGATACAATCTACGGACACTTAAAACTTGAGCTTCTCTAAAGAGATCTGACGTATGATAGCGCCTTGGTTTACCCATAGCTACCTTCAAAACTGCCCTCTGGGCCCTTTCCAGTACTATCAACGTAGAGGAGGATATACCACCCCACGCCAGTATACAATAGCTAAGTACGGACTGACATAGTGCAAGGTAGACGGACTTTAAAATGCTGCCATCAGTAGAATCTCTCAATAGTCTCATCGTGTGTATCAGCTTACGGACCCTGGCTGATGTCACCGATATATGACTTTTAAAGTTAAAATTTTCATCTATTATAATGCCTAAATATTTAAGGGAGCCGACCCTATTTATCTGGTCACAGTTACAATTTGGAGAGCTCACGGAGCGAAAACTACAGTTGTCGTAATATTTATTATAATAGAAATAATCTTATCGTAATTGATACTTTTAAATCTAATAAATTGACGATCAGATCGTTCGCAATTTCTAAAAAACTATATCCTACAGCCACCGTTTAAACTAGAGAATATAATTCTATCATCAAATTGAAGCTATACAATTTTTTGCCATTTCACTTTATCAACTTCTACGAATTTACGAATATTTCAAAGGTTACATAAACTTTATAATATATTTAAAATCATGTATGTATATATATATATATATACATATATATATATATGTAATAGAGTTATAAGGATATGAACCGTACGATCATATTACCCTCAGGTACGCTCTGTAACACTTTTTAATATAACTTTTACAATAATGTTGCAAACCATAATTGATACCCCTAGCACCATCTAGTATTAAATAGAAGAATTAGGCTTTATAGAAAAGTCTACACTGGAATTTTCTACATCTAGTCAGTCGGGACCGATATTTGCTGGAAAATTCTAGATGTTTCGGTGGAAAAAGCCTATATAAAGCCGTTAAAGGCTGCGACCGGGGCATTATTGAATTGGCGATACGAGCGAAGCTTTCGGAGCGAAATAAAGTAAACTAAAGTGTTAAGTATGAGTAATTAAAGTGTCAATTTTGGTAATTCAATCGGCAGTTTTTATTGTCACGAACCCCAAGCTTGTAACAATATTATTCTTTTGTATATTGCACATTTATATTATCGTTTTTATTTTGGTTCAAGACTCTTTTACAGAATATTTTAATTTATGAATATTTTTTTACAAAAGTACCATCTTACTCCACGCCTGTCGATCAGGACAGATGTCTTTAAATTGTTAGAATGAGTCTTTTGCAGAACGAAGAAATAATTTAAAGATAAAGAAAATGTCCGATTCGAATAGAACTTTCCCAATTTTCTTTTTGCCGCTGATTGCGACGCTCAAAGAAACTTTTACTTCGTTAATACTTGCTTTCATCGTTTCACTTCACTGCCTCAAAAAATATAAAGGCAAAGAATTTTTTTTAAATTTCGACTTTACTAATACTACTACTATTGCTTTACTATTGATTTCATAAAATGAAAATGCTCCACATGAATTGCAAATTAAAGAAAAATTACATTTTACATTTAAAATTTCTATTCTAACATTTTTGTTCATAAAATACCCTGTATTATGTTTAGTCTAAGTCGTGTGCCACGCTAGCGTCGTAGCGCAACCCGTCTTGCGTCTGCGACGAGCGGCAAAAATAACAATACGAGACTAATGAGAGATGCCACGTTGATGCATCTCGCTACGCATCAGGCCACCGCGACCAGCGGAAGACATAATACGTGTTCGTGCGTCTTGCCTATTAATCAAATCGTGATGATTTTTCCGCGATGTAAAATATAAAGAAGGAGACGTATATTAGCGAAATAATGTCTTGGTCTGCAATATGGTTCAGTACGCATGAAAATTATTAGCATAATTATATATATTAGCATATTACAGAAATACGTCAATACCCACATCAGGTTTTGAGTAATTATATTACTCAAAACCTGATGTGGGTATTGACGTATTTCATCGTACAGTCTACAATATTCACCAAACTGATAACTGTTTTAGTTTAAATCATAAACTCCCATTTGAATTTGCATTATATCTTATGTAGAAAAGTTATTCCCTTCTATACACGAAAGTGCCAATTTAGAAATCCTCATTTTTTTATCCCGCGTAAAAATAGCAGTTGGAAACCAAATATCATGTAGGAGCCTTAACGTGGCATACCTACAGCGGCAAGGCGCAGCGTCTTCATTCCTCCCACTTTCGCAGGTCGCTCTCTCTCCCCGCAGTCGCTCTAGTGTGTCCAACATCTAAGCCGTTAAAAGTTTTTCATAATAACTCTTTTGTATTCATTTTGAGTTTATATCGTCTAAATAATTTTCACAGCCTAAATTTAATACTAAGTTTCATAAACCTAATTTTGCAGATTACCACTTCTACTATTTTTTGGATATTTTAATATCTGGCTATCGTGTAGTGGCGGTGTAAGAATCCACTAAATCATATCGTCTCGTAATTTATGTAGGTGGCGACAGATAGAAACAAAAACAGGAGATAAGCAGTAGCATCTTTCAGACGACAAAGGTATATATTGAAAAAAAAAAACTGTAGTTGCTAACCCATCAGCCAAGCGTGGAAACTATGCCTAAATCCTCCATATGAGCCAATCTTTAGGGTAGGTCTGTGTTCAACAGTGGAATTTTAGAGGCTGTAATAGATGGATGGATAGGCATTATATATAATTTATTTCTGAGTTAAAACTTATCTCAGAAACAGTGAGTTAATAAATTCAATACAACAAATCAATTTTTGAACCATCGAAGCGTGGAAAATTACTACACTATTAGGTCATTATGTCCCCATTGTGTCGTAAGGTAAAAGCAGATCCCTGAGAACCACAAAAGGTACCCATTATTTTGAGTTCGAGGCCGAAATTTAACTACGTTAAGAGTGTAGGTCATAACCGGTTCGAGGGCAAATAAGTAAAAAAAAGGATATCATCACATTTTTGAGAATAAACTTGACATCTGAAAAAAATGCTACAATGTTGTAGCCAAGAATACGTTATATGAAAAATAGGCTATCACTGACTCTATTAACAAGATTAGTTACTAATTGGCGGTTACATATTGCAGATTCTGTCTATCCTAATCATGCTTCGCTTGGAGACAAAACAACTGACATATAATTGACAGTGGTATGTTTTCCTAGGTATTGGGAATATTGTTGTTAGGTTTGGCTAAAATATATATTGCATTTATGATTTTTGGTAGTGATTGTGCATATATTTAGGCAAGGGTCGTTCTGTACTTCACACGGATGTTAGCAAATTATTTATAACATTTGTATTATTCTTATTTATTGGTCTCTCGGAAACGGCTCTAAAGTTGGATGAAAGATTATGTATTTAAATTGATAGTGTTTTACTTTTCAAGTCCTTCTTGATATGTGTCATACTTGATAATTATTTTTTCATATTACCGTGCAAAGATCGATCGCAGAAATTATAACTCATCATTAATTGTCATATAAATTTAATAAATAACACATAATTTCTCAGTTGTACAGTTGCTTTGGTTTACTTTACTTTTGTCTATACAGACACCACCCGCTTACTTGTTACTGCCTCGAAGCATCAGTACATATTTATTACGTTTTTTTCTAGTGAAAATGCTACAAACATTCCATATATTCATATGTACTCAGCCTTTGGAGGCAAAACGTACTGTGGTCTTGTTTGTCAATGATTGCAAATTTATTTTCCATCACGTGGATTGTTAGCACGACTGGTTTCTACTTTATTTTATAAAAAAGAATTATTAACATTATTTTGCGTCAAATATATACAACAAGCGTGAAATTGAGACACATAATATTACGCCAACACATGTAAACATACATTTTCTCTGACGCTTTTAATTTTCATGGACCCCTCAATTTAAGAGACGAATGATTGATGAGATAATAGGTAGGCTTGTGAAAATATCCTGACGGCACATTTAGTGGGCGCTCAGTGCAAAAAGTCAGCCTTTTATCGTCCTTAGCTCAATCACTCTATGTATTATAAAAAAGAATAAGAAATTAAGAAAAACAGAAATAAAGACGAAAAAGAAATAAAATAAAATAATAGTATCTAAATAATTTTGCTTGATTGGACAAATATCTTTTAATTAATAAATTAAAATCAAAGTCAGACCTCTTCATGACTCTGGTAAACTATTGTAGGTTTTTTCTGGAACCCACTTAACGTTATATTTTATTCTAGACCTACGTTAAGATATCGTTTGACATTTAAATAAGGTCAAATAAAAACATTGTTTCTATTCTTATCCTAAATATTCTGGTACTAAATTATACAAATCATATATCGTATGTCTTTTCTATTCTATATATAGATTAATATAGATTGCATTTATGATTTTTTATAAAAAAATCGATAATAATAATGTGGGAGACGTTAAGAACTTCTCCTATATCATGAAGGCAGTTTTGAAACATAAATTTCACAAGGAGAAACATCCAGACCGGGTATAAATGTTTGTAAGCCATACAAATATGTTTCGTGTAGGATTCGAAACCACGTCCCTTGTGCTGCAAGTTTTGCTAAGCTTCTGCGCAAAGAAGTTGTCGTTTGCCTTAAAAATATGAGTTAAATATTAGCATTTAAATATAAATTTAAAAAAGGAGGGCTGTTATATTGATGTTAATAAAGAAACAACCCTTATTTTTGTTTATAATTTATTTATATCATCATCCAATATCAACGCTTATAATATACTATTAAAATAAAATGTCCGTCCGCAATAAGTTTATGATAGGTAATTATTAATTTCTAATATTGTCTCCAGGGATATAAAATGAAACAACACTGAAACGTAGCGATGAAATAACCATTGATCAGTGCCTAAAATTGGATCAATGATTCACTTCAATTACAAAATCAAAAATCGAAAAATGCCTAGAGAACTTTTAGTATTTTACCTTTTAAGTTATCGTGTTGGCAGCGTAAGGAAAGCCTCAACCCTATATTATCCTGTTGGTATGGTAAGAGGCGACAGATGAAAACTGAAACAAGAGATGAGTAGCAGCTTCGTCCTGATAATAACTTAATATAATAAGAAAACTGTGGTAGCGTGACACCTATGGAATAGAATATATACCCCTTATGTGACAGTCTACGAGACAGGCGTATATTCAGCAGTAGACTTTTGATAGGATACATTGACATGGTAGAGCCATGCTGTGGCTCTATTGTGGTTGCAGCACGAATGGACCGTCTCGACAGGGCTATGGCCATGCTCTCACAGAATACCAGCTTAAAATAGCAGATTAGTGCTGCTGTGTGCGTATGGTGAGTGTAGAGAACCGGAGACCCTTTTTACTGGAAACGAGGCATTCCATCTTAGTCCTCAGGGCTGGCAACGCATTTGCATTTTGATTTTTAATTTAAGATTAGTGTAGATTTCTAAGGGCCACAGCATCTTCTTACCATCTGGTGGACTGCGTGCTCGTTTGTCTCCCTTATTCTATAATTATATTTTATAAGGAAATATAATTTTTAGGGAATATATATCATGTAAGAAAGGCAGTTAAATGAATAAATCTTGAGGAATTATCTTATTAAATATTTTGCCGGATATATTATGAATAAATACTTTAACATACTATTTATTCCGTAAAACACAAGCCTGGAAAGATTCATCTACTTTATTTATTGGGCTCCCGGTCAGACGTCAACTTTCTAAGAATGCCCAATATCTCCGACCGCTGATTTGATAGCTTTGTATTTTTTGTATATTATGCTAGCCCAAATCATAATATAGTACATGTTTTCGCTTTTATTATATTGTGGTGTTCAATAGATCCTCCGACACTGTTTTTGAATTTCATATACACATACGATTATAATATAACCTTCTTCGTAATATGCAAACAGGCAAACTATTATCATTGTCTAGGGATATTTCACGTTTATAAGCATACTTTAAAAGAACTGGCCACGTTAAAAGAAGATTTAAATGTCAATTCAACCTGGCACATTTCTTTTCTGTATTCTAAACTCAAATTAAAAAAGTCTAACGGTGGCGGTAAAATTTAATTAACTTCATTAGTACCGATAAATTTTCTTCCTTGAAATTGTTTCAAACAATCTTATTTTCACAAGTTTATTAATTGATTTAATATTTTCATGTTCATGCCATGGAAAGTTTTTTTTTAATTTAACACCGTTTAAATAGAGAAGAGATATTAAGAGCCACAGCTATGCCTTGGTCTCGCTACTGGGATACTAAGAACGTGGATGAGCAGTACTCTGAGAATATTTGGGTGATAACTATTGAGATATTATGTCATCATCATCATCATTACAGCCTTTCACAAGTCCGCTGCTGAACATAGGCCTCCCCTAAGTAACGCCACAAAAAACGATCCTAAGCCACCCGCATCCATCGACTTACTGCATGTCTTACCAGCTCGTCACTCTATCTAGTGGGGGATCGCCCTACACTACGCCTACTGGTACGAGGCTGCCACTCGAGAACCTATTTTCCCTTTTGGTTGTCGGTTCTTCGAATAATATGGCCGGCCCATTGCCACTACAGCTAATTAATCCATTAGGCTATGTCGGTTTCTCTGCTTCTACTGCGGATATCCTCATTTCTGAGTTTATCACGCAGAGAAACCCCAAATATAGCGGCTCCGTAACTTGCTGAGCGACCTTGAGCGTTCTCATAAGGCCAGCAGTAAAGGACCACATCTCAGATCCGTAAATAATCACTGGCAACACGCACTGGTTGTGCAATCTAGTTTTCAAAGTTTGAGGTATACCTGACGAGAAGATGTGTCGTAATTTTCCGAACGCTGCCCAGCCGAGTTGAATCCGTCGATTGACCTCTCGGTTGAAGTTGGACTTACCTAGACGGACTATTTGTCCCAGGTAAACGTACTCGTCAACAACTTCGAGCATAATGCTCCACACAACTACCGGCATAGGTGTGACATGGACATTAAACATGATCTTTGTTTTGTCCATGTTCATCTTAAGACTTATCCGTTGGGAGACACCATTGAGGTCATTGAGCATAGTGCTTAGGTCCTCCAGCGACTCTGCCATAAGGACTATATCGTCGGCAAAGGTCAAAGTCTGAATTAATTATCCGATAAGTGGAGGATACCACCATTTCACGGTAATACTGAATATGGATTTAAATTTTTAATTGTAATGCATTTATGTAATAACAAAATCGTTGTGTATATTGGACGGGAACATGAATTTGACGGCGCCTGGCTTTGGACGCGCGGTTGTTCCTCTGCAGCTCCAGAATTCTTGTAAACAACACGTGCACCGTGTTAGTTCCTTACCTACGCATTGCACATGCAGTGGCCCTTGTGTGGCTACTTGTTTTGCTTGTATAAAACGGACGGAGTATCCGCCGTCAAAAGAGTCTTGGCTGTGGCGTGGGACGGTGCACTTGTTGTATTCCGCTTCTAGCTTATCCTCGACTTATCTGATAATTAATTCGTGGAAACTAATTGATTATTATCCTCAGTTACAAAATTAGTCACAGTGCAATTTATAGTTGATTAACTGTGATATGTGTATTTCATAATTGTATAAAGTAATATATTGTTAATTAATTCCATTCAAAATATATTTTCCGCTGGGTTTATTGCTGGTTCTTCCCTGGACAGAGGTTTTTATCCCAAACCAGTGGTACTATATTAAATAAAAATGATTTTGTGCTATTCTTGTGACTCTACATATTCTCATCTCCTAAAAATATAGTCTTTATGCTTAGCCCAATTCCCAGTGATTAGTACGGAGCAGCACAACTAGTGCGAATTACAAACTAATCTAGTGTGGTAGAGCCGGGCTGTAGCTATATTATGACTACAGAACGAATGGATCCAAGCGATCAGGGAAGGGCCATGTAAAACAACGTAAAATAGTAGCTCAATGCTGCTGTATTTCGTATGGTGTACGTAGAGAATCTGAGACCGTTTTAACTGGTATCAAGGCATTTCATCGTAGCCTTCAGATGTTCTTCTATAAAACTGTACAAAAAAAATTAAACATCTTGTTTTATAAAAAATAATACAACGTCTAAGCAAGTCGCGCTATGTTCTGTTAATTGTACTTGAACATAATAATAAAAAAATATTTTCTGCGCTATAAAATAAATTATCAAGCGTTAAATTTAAGAAGGTACATTATATTATATTAATAAAACATTTTTGCATTACGTTCGTACAAAATAAATGTATCAAATTCGTTTATTAAAATTCCATCCGCAATATTCTTTGTACACAGAAAAAATTCGTTGTATGATATGTCGACAAAAGGCAGGCGTCGTAAAAAGAATTGAGGAATCTCTGGAATATTTTGCTGTACACATTTTAACATTATACTTTTCTGTGCACGCTTTTGATTTTTAATTAACAAAACATTTAAAAACGCTATTTTGCTGATTGCTGGTGATGTTGTTTATTGATAAATAGCGTAATGTAATGAGTCCCACAGGCAGCTACACCAATAATGATTCTTTATGTTTACACGAACACCTTTTTCCTTCTTACTTCACCTATAAATCCGAGGTTCCACAAGCGATAGGTGGACAGCCGATACTTTTACAATTTTATCATCACTCAAAGTTACTGCATTGTTACAACATATCAATTCAATAAACTTAAAGGATAGATTTAGATGTCTATGGGCCAAAGTAACCATTTACCATCAGGTAGATTATGTTATCGTTTGTTACCCTAATCCTATAAAAAATACTCGAAAATTCAACTTACTATGGAGTTAGAGGCAAATAATTCTTTAGCTTTCCTATATTATATGTTAATCATCCGAATTCATAATTTTTAGGCTATGTATAGAAAAAGACCCATATCAACCGATATTATAACCGTGAATCTCACCATAATCCTTCACAGTTAGATACCGTACATAACTCGCGTAAAAGAACATTTATCTTACGTAAAACACTAACAATTCGGGATGTTATAAATATTATTAGATGGATCAACAGTCAATCGAACTAAAGCTGTTTGGAAAAAGCTTAGTCCCAAAAAAGTTCATTTGGCTGATGATGACGATGATTTCATTTTATTCCACGGTTGTCACTAGGAAATACCAGAGAAATCTCATGCCCTCCGATGATGACAGGGTCGGACGAGTAGCCGGCTAAAGGTACGAGACATCTGGTACTGTGATCGAAAATCCGCCTACCAAGAAGGTTTATTATAGCAAATCTTCCATAAAATAGGAGAGGCCAATTTCCAGCAGTAGTTAGTTCATCTTTAGTGCTAATGATGAAGAAAGAGGAGATTTGATCTCAGAGTTCACGTCTACGACGCTGCAATTTTTCAAGACGCTTTTTATAGCTTCGTTGGTTTAGTTGCCCTTAATCACAACCCAAAACCGTTTTTCTGTCAAGTAATTGTTAGTTGCAGCCCAGAGTCAGGTAGTTAGGGGTATTTCAAACCTATGCCTCGAAAAGCACATAAAACCCTCGATTATGTCTGTTCTCTTTCCGGTCGTGTTGGTTTGTCGTCCCATCAAACTATAAGAGTGCACCTGTGCTAGCGCACATACTTTACAATCCTGTACTGCGCAAATAGCTAGTTTACGTTCTAACTGACCACAATGACCGAAATTCAGCCTGTAAGATATTATTATTATTCCTTAGAGAGTCCTTATAACTTTGGAAAGAAGTTCTATAGAATCCATCCCATCTAATGAAACCATTTAATTTTAATGATGTAAAAAATATCAATAAGACCCTTAAGCTTTTATCTACTAATTCAAGTCGAATGGCTTGTTCTTCAAGATCCAACTATGAAAAGTCAGCTTAAGCTTTTAATGATCCAATTCGCAGCGTCATTTCGGGGCAAATAGCGCTCTAAGTTATGGCCATTAAATACGCGTTCTGGCAGAATGTGCGAGGTAAAGCACATCGTACACTAATGGTTGCGTTTATTTTACATTATTCTTTTAATGTTTTCTTGTTTAAACCGTTCACTATTTTAAACAATAGAAGTGATAAGCAAGCACATAGACCACCTGATGGTAATTAGTTACTGTAACCCATAGACACCTACAATAGGCCTCAATTAGTAATCAAAAGAACGCATCTGTGCATTGCCACTCCTGAGGACTAAGGTGGACTAATTCCTCATTTTCAATAAAAAGTGTCTTGGTTCTCTACACTCACAATACAAAACACAGCATCATTAGCTGTGTTTTGTATTAATTTTAATTTAGCTGCTATTTAATGCTAGTATTATATGAGAGCATGGTTCTTCCCAGGTCGAACCGACCCAATCGTGTTACAACCCACAATTCAATATTTTTGATTGTAGCTTACATACATTTTAAACATTATTTATTTACATTTATTAAGATTAGTGAATATGTGACGTTTGCAATTTTTCACCGACATTCTCCGATATCATTCCTTGGGTGTCGTAAGAGGTGACAGAGAGAAATAAAACAGGGCAGCAATAGCTCTGCATAGCAACTTAAAATGATAAAAACCACCGTTGTTTACCCACCTTCTAAGCATTGCAACTGTGGCAATCTCCCCCTATTAGGCAATCATCAATCAATGTTTCATCAAGGAATGTTTAGCCGTGGACTTTTGATAGGCTGTCATGCTGATGATCATGGTAAGTAATGATATCGTAATGATTTCTTATATTTACGCGAACATTGCACATGATTAAAACTACTTTTACGGATTTTATCGCATTTATTTTTACTTTTTATTTTTAATTCCCGACGTTTCGGGCGCTTTCCAGCACCCATGGTCACGGGGGACTGAGATGACTGACGTCCCGATGTCATTGTTAAACCCGGAGTACCTTCAGATTTTTTAATTATTGTTTATGGTCCGATCTATGCAAAATGAACTGACTATGTTCTGAGGTCTTGCAGTGGTATGCTTGGGTTTAGTTTTAATTTTATTGATTATAGGATCCCAAGCAGGTGGTAGTACCCAGCCCCCTTCTCTATTGAAATTAGGATGTTTTTTAATTTCAATAGCCTCACGTATCATCCTTGGTAGGAATCGGTGTTCTTTTGCGAGGATTTGTGGTCTATCAAATCTGATGTAATGGTTGGGGCCGTCTAGGATATGATCACAAACTGCAGATTTCCCGGAACGTTGATGCTTCACATCAGCTATATGTTCTTTTACGCGGCTCCTAATTGATCTTTTGGTTTGTCCTATATAAGAGAGACCACATTCACAATCAAGCTTGTACACTCCTGCATCTTGTAGAGGAATATGACACTTGACGGATGGTAGGAACTGACTAATCTTATTTGGCGGCTTGTAGAATGTTCTAATAGAAGCTCGCTTCAAGATATAGCCAATCTTGTCTGTGACATCTCTGACATATGGTAGTACAGCAGGCACACGCTCGAATGTGGCCGGCTTCACTCGGTCACTGTGACGTGCGGGACCCGAAGCTGTTGTCGGCAGAAGAGTGGCAGGTGTTTGACACCTGGTACATACAAACAAAGGTATAAAATCCGTAAAAGTAGTTTTAATAATGATATCGTATCATCATAATCATCATTACAGCCCTTCACAAGTCCACAGCTGAACATAGGGCTCCCCCGAGAAATGCCACAAAGCACGGCCTGAGCCACCTGCATCCATCGGCTTCCTGCATGTCTTACCAGGTCCTCACTCCACCTAGTGCGGGGTCATCCCATACTATGCCTACCGGGACGAGGCTGCCACTCGAGAACCTATTTTCCCCATCGGTTGTCAAATCTTTGAGCTACGTATATGGCCGGCCCATTGCCATTTCAGCTAACTAATCCGTTGGGCTATGTCGGTCACTCTGGTTCTACTGCGGATATCCTCATTCCTAAGTTTATCATGCAGAGAAACCCTGAGCATAGCCCTCTCCATAGCTCGCTGAGCGACCGTCTCCCAGTGAAGACACATGTACTGGCAGCATGTTGTTATGTACTTCGAGAAGGTGGTGTGACAGTGTGACCTTAAGACATTTGTCACGCGAAAGTGATATACACAGCATTGATGTTAATAGCGTATCCTTTCCATTTCAGTAGCTTGAAAAGTCTTCCGATTCAGCGGTGAAGATTTTCGGGGATATAACGTCACCCAGTCTTACACCTATCTGCAGTTGGGTAGGTTTCGTACTTTGGTTCTGTACTCGGATAGCCATTTTTACCCTACTGTACAGATACTTAATCACTTCGATATACCGACGATCAACTTGGGACTCCTAAAGGGACTGTACCACCACCCAAATTTCGACGGAATCAAAGGTTTGTTCATAGTCCAGATACGCCAGGCAAAGTGGCAGATTGTACTCTTCGGTCTTCTCAACAACACGCCGCAGTGTACGCATGTGGCCTATGGTACTACAACTATTTCGGGAACCGGCTTGTTCGGGAGGCTGAAAGTCGTCGAGTCTGCGTGCGAGACGATTTGTAATGAATATAGAAAACAGCACGTAGACACGGCTACTAGACGCGTAGACGTAGACTTCTGAATAACTTTAAATACCGGTTTCCCACCCGCTTTCCGAAACTCCGCTGTAATTCCATCCTCGCCTGGGGCCATGCCGTTTTTAAGGTGCTAGAGAGCCGAAATCTGTTAGATACGACATCGGAATATTGTTAGATATGACTTGCTCTTGGATTGTTAGACTTGCGTGTGGCTCCAGCAATGATGTGTACAGCTGTCCATAGAACCTCTAAATCTCACTCAAAATCTCAGGTGTCCCGGAAATGGTGCTGCTATACTCAGTCTACAACTTTGACAGTTGACTCTTTCTGGCAGACAGATCTCTGGCAAAGACTTTGGAACCCTGGTTCGGCTTGATCGCTTCTTCAATACTAGCAGTATTAAAATTGCGTAGGTCCCGCCGCATGCATTTGGATATCTGTCTGTTCAGTTGCCTGTATGCTGTCAAACTTTCAATCTTTCGTCTAACAGCCATGAGATTAAGAGTGTGATAGGAGGGTTTTTATATTCTTCTGCGGCGGGTCTTGCAGAACTTTGCTCTGACCGCATGGACAGTTTCCACTAGCTTGTCATTAATATATTATGCATAAAATGGATATGGAGATGTTTTGTTCCCGTAAATTATAACAAAATTATATGCTCTCTATTCTCCGTTGCGGTTCGTTCAATCGTGGATGAAAATATAATGTACGCTATGAACAAAAATGAGGCTAAATTCTGTTTGCTCAAGTTCGCATTTTCTATTTCGCATTCTCAGTTTTCAAGTTTTTCTTACGTATTTGCAAATCGTTACTACTGTTGTCAGTCTAAGAGATTTACTCTGTAAAATAATGGATCATTTCACAAAATAAGCATATTATTGTAAATTATTTTGTGTAATTTGCAAAAATATGTTTTCGCGGGAAAAATATAAAAGAGTTCTGTGTTTATTGATAGTGTTATACATAATCGAATTATGTGTATTCGATGCAATGTTTACACCTTGTCATATGAATCGGTTATTTAGGAACACTATTATTATTTGTTGTAGAAGAAGGGCAAATGAGAATACAAATAAATTAACATCAGGGACATAACAGGTTTGTTTCCGGCCTTTTAAAAAAGGGTAGGCTCGTTTCTTGAAGGTTCTTAAATCGTATGAGCCCGAAAAAATCAACGGTGATAAACGATTCCACAGAGAAGGCTTCATAAGGTATTTAGGATTCCATGGTTAATATAACGTCAAACAAACCACAAAGAATTAAAACTAATAATAATAATGTACTTCAGACTGAATTTAGGTCACACTGGCCATTCTTATAATATACTAGCCATCTGCGCATTTCAATATTTTAGTGGATAAGTGTATGAGCTAACAGAGATACACTCTATATTCGCTTCATCTGACCGTCTCATTGGATGGTAATCAAATATGACCAAACAGGCACAGGACCAACGGCCTTACGTGCTTTCCGAGACACAGAGGTGAAGCACTGCCAACTTCCTGACTCCGGGCTGCTAGTGAAAATTCCTTGACAGAAAATCTCAATTACTGATTTTGACTCCACCCGGGACTACATGATAAACAGTCGCATTTACCACAACTGGACTAACGGGACAACCATCATATTATTAACTATACACATCATACATATAAAATTACTCCTATCTTGGAAATATCTACATTGAATTTAAAAGGAAATTACGTTTGATTCAATAAATAAAAGACAAAGCGTTTTCCTAAATCCCATCGGTCAGTTGATCACGCTTAAGATTACTGCGAATCGGATTACAAATAGGACAACCTATTTGTAACCCGATTCCCAAAAAAGTTAAAGTACGTCTACAAAGACGTATTTCATTTTTTGGTACCGTTATTGTAAAGTCGAGTCTTTGATGTCTGTAGTTTACTATTTTATACTAATCTATTCTTAACACTGTTTATTTATAGAAGAGGTTTTTCAAAGATGGTTGACAGACGAGCACACACTCCACCTGATGTTAATTGGGTGCTGTGCTCCATAGAAATCTACATTATCCTCAATCAAAAATCAAATGCAGATGCGTTGTTACTCCTGAGGACTAGTTTTGAATCAAGTTTCAAGCACCAGAGACGGGTCTCTGGTGCTCTACATATGCATGTCACCATGCGAAACACATAAGCAGTAATCTGCTATTTTACGCTAGTATTCTGTAGGAGCGTGATCCTGACACGGTCGAGTCGACCCATTCGTACTTTAACCATAATATAGCTGCAGCGTATTTTTTTTAAATAAATTAATAAGCAAAGATGAAATATACATTATTTATCTCACTTAATTGAGGACACATGTTGACATCTGGGGAGGCCTCAGAGGACAACATGTGTCGTATTATCGATGGTGGTATTTCTTTCATTGTGTAGTGGGGTTTGAGAGTTGTGGTTCTTGTATTAGTGGTAACGGGGATAGTGGACGCAATTAAGGGAGAGCGAGGGGTGCTCTTCAAACTAGGAAAGACACATCATTTTGTTTTATTACCCGGATCTTAGCTATTTACTTTTTAACATCTTTCATATAATGAATTTCCCTAAAGTAACACCTGAATATATTAATTAATTTGAAACTATGGTGACAAACGAGCACACAGTCCAGATTAAAGTAAGTGGAGGTCGTGGTTTTATGAACATCTATACCTATCTTACTAAAACTCAACAAAAAAGCTATTTACAAGCACACAAATACAGTAGTATGTGTATTATTATATTACATATACGCCACCACCATTATCAACCTATAAAATACTACTGATGAACGGCATGTTCATTAATGGTTAGTGATTCATTACGAGGGTAACACTAAAAGTTCTTAGAAAATCAAAAACTGAATAAACTAGCAAGTTCTTAATTTTATAATATATTTTCAAAAAAGTGGCCATTTATATCAATACATCGCTACATCCGATGAAATCACTGAGATAAGCACTTTGCCCACTCATCCTTAGAGGTCTCTTCGACGGCATTGAAAAACGCGGCAACTGCGTCCTCGGCGTCCGTAAAACGTTTTCCTCAAAACTTTTCTTTTATTTTCGGAAATAAATAAAAGTCACAAGGTGCGAGGTGGGGGTTATAGGGCGGGTGACCCAGTAATTCCACGTCTGACGTCGCCAAGTAATCAATTGTTTGCTTGGCGGTGTGCGACGAGGCGTTGTCGTGGTGAAGGAAGATCCTAATGCGAGGTCGTTTCTCCCGAACTTTTTCCAAACCAAGTGACAAACAATTGTTAGTTTACCACTCTTCAGTAACTCTTTCTCGATCTTCTAAAACAATTGCTGCATATTAACCTGCTCTTCCGAAGAACTAGGCCACCATCTTTTTTCCCACCTTTCGACCTCTCTTCATTTTGGTTGGCAACTCCTCGGAAGGAAACACCCAGACAGCAGACCGTCTCTTAGTTTCAAGATCATATCAATAAATTCAACTTGCGTCACCCGTAAGCACGTCGAACACAGCATTTGAATCACCTTCGATAATCTTTGACACTAATCAACACGACGGGGTTTTTGGACCTCTGTCAAATTATTCGGTATCCACCGGGCAGAAAGCTTCCTAAGCGCTAAATGTTCATGTCGAATTTTGTAGACTTGACCTATACCGATGTCTAAGATTGTCCAAATCTGCTGATAAGTCACTCTTTTATCAATCTCTATAATACGCCGCATAAAAATGATGTTATCTTCAGTCGTCGCCGTAGAAGGCCGTCCCCCTCGCAGATCATCGGTGGGATTAGTGCGACCACGTTTAAACTCTTTAAAACAGTTGTAAACAGTGGCACGAAATGCGGCTTCATTGTGAAAAGCCAATCGAAGTCTATCATAACTTTCTTGTTGACTTAAATGACATCGAAATTCATAAAAGTCATTGTACGAAAATTTTCTCGCGTTAAATTCAGGCTGACGTGACACAGACAATATTAAATTTGCCACCAAATCGTAAACAAATGACAAAATAATAAAACACATAAACAATGATATTGGCAAAGAATTCCATTTTCAAAATTTGAGCTTATTTTTTATTATATCGTTTAAAAGTGGCCAGTTCTAAAAACTTTCATTGTCGCCTTCGTACTACTATAACCTAACATAATATTAGGCCGTCACCTATGGATTTATCATTTTTACAAAATAAGTTAAAGTTATTTTTCTTCTATATTTTTTATTTCTATTCATCAAAGTAGTTACCCATGCAATCGATGCACCTCTGCCAACGCAGTGTCAGTTTATCGATGCTCTTGTAGAAATCAGCTGGACGGGTGGAAAAAAATTCTTCAAAGGCATTTTGTACTGCCTCTCGGGTGTTTAATTCTTTTCCCACCAAAAAGTTCTGCATAAAAATTCTGGAAAAAGTAGAAATCTGTAGGCAAGGTCTGGTAAGTACGGCGGATGACGGAGAGCTTCCAACCCCAGCTCTTGTAACGTAAATACCGTCTGTTGTGCAGAATGAAATCGCGCGTCATCGTCCAGGAACAGTAGAGACGAGGGAATGACAAAAGCTGGTTCGATACGTGCGAACTTCTCCATCATTGTGTCCAGTTCTTCACAGTACACATCCGCAGTAATGCTCATCCCGTTTGGTAAGAAGCTGTGATGAGTCACACCGGCGCTAGACCACTAAACAATAACTATCATTTTTCTAGGGATAAGTTTTCGTTTAGGGCATTTCTTAGGTGCTGAACCAGGATCCTATGAATTTTCTAAGCGCTTAAGTTTGTCAAACATCTCACAAATTCATCACAGGTAACAATGCACAGGTAACCCATTTGTCAAACTTTTTTATCTTGCTAATTTGACGCAAGTGGACTAATATTTTTTGATGCAAACATCAAAAGCTGCTGCTAATTCAGCCGTGGATTGAGTATCATCAGCTTCCACAATCGCCATTAATTTGTTTTCGGACGAGAACGGGGTTCATTTTTCAGGTCGAAATTTCCAGAAAATAGGATGGAAACCAATAGAATAACAGGTGGTGCGTTCGTTTGTAGTATTCAATCCGTAAAATTCGTTAATGGTGCGTGCCGCTCATGCCATGTTGCTGCCATGACCGTTCTCATATTCCATAATTACCCGACTTTTAAACGTATCCATAATGACCTAAAAGATTCAAATGCGATAAAAACATAACGCTAATCAATAAACAAATGACTAATTTTCATGTTATGATTTTGAAATAAAATGAATTTGAAATTAAAATTCTTGACGAAACAAAAAAATATTTTGATTTGAAATGACCAGTACTGTAGAACGGCAATTTTATATGTATATGACTTTTGTTTGGTGGCCTATAACCTTCGGGTGATGCAGTAATAAAAAATATGATGTAGTTTTATATGTTAATATAGATAGAAATATAAATTAAAGTAAATAAATATTCACAAACTAACACATATTGGTTGGGCGGCGGGCCTTATAGATGCCGAGTCCGATTCCCCGGTCGCGACTTGACCCTATTACGCGAGATGTTATACTAGATGGACTGTATACGCGGTAAGCTTCTTCTGCTTCAACAAGATGGCAGAGGTGTCACGCGGTTCCTTGACAATGCACTCGCTCTTCCGATATCTACTGTTTGCCAAGGTTATGAAGGAATCCTGCTTGAGCACATTAGGAGGAATGAAATGGGGCGGGTTAACTAACAAACAAATGCTCAAGCAGGCATTGAGTTATAGGAAAAAGAAACACACTTACCGGGGTGTGACTTCGATGCGGCTTGGACGCTTCTGTTGCTGCGGTGACTTCTGGTGGATTTCCTGGGCCCCTGGGATGCGGTCCTGACCGGTGGTGCGATGGAAGAGAGCGGTGCGCGACGATATCTCACACTAGGTGAGGCGGTTACTCCTGGAGCGCGACTACTCCAGGTTGGTGCAGTTAGAACGAGTGGCGCGTGGGCAAGAGCCCTCTAGGACGCGACTGTCACAGGCGGTGTGGTTCCAACTAGCGGCGCAAAGGCGAGAGAGCGCTCGAGCCCAGCGCGCGATCTTATATCGGCTTCTTTCCCACCGAAGTCGGGCGCTCTTCTCATTGGTTGCAAGAATCACGCAACATTCTCGAATCTCTTCTTTCCCTTCTCACCCCACCACCCCGGTGTGTACGGAGGGACAAAAGGTTAAGGAAAGGACAACGCTTGGCAAGCATACCCACGAATAAAATTAAAATACGAATAGTTTTCCGCGCAACCACATATATCCATACATAAACTTGCATATCAAAAATTATTTAATACTAGCTATCCGCCCCGGCCTCGCAGGTGTGATTTATCCGTTTCTATTGTAAATCTAAACTATCCAGGGATCCACTCAAACACACACAAAAAAATTCATCAAAATCAGTTGAGCCATTTTCCAGTCTTAGCGAGACTAACAGACAGCCATTACTTTTTTGCAGCCCTTCACAAGTCCGTTGCTGCACAGACCTGCCAAAAAGTAATACCATAAAGCACAGTGCTGAGCCACATAATGTTGTAAATAAATTATGTACATATAAAAATAAATAAATAACATAAATTATGTATCTAAGATAAACACGAATTTAAGAAATCGTGTGTCTTAACGTCAACACTTTTGATACGTTTGAAATAAACGATATGTTTATGCCGCCATCTTTCGAAATCCATGGTTTCACTAGTCAACTTTCCATTGTCGGTTCTCAACACACGGAAATAACGAAATACGGTGAGGAGTACAAAGTATAAAAAATGCATATTGTTACGCGCCTAAGTCGACGGCACTAGCGCCATCTAGTGTCAGAGACGAGAGCGAAGGGAGCTTTCAGAAAATGACATCTCTAATCTTTCCACCGACAGCGCCATCTAGTCTCGAACCGAAGAACTAAACTTCTAGAAGTTGAAACTCGAACTCTCGCTACCTTGCGCGTGTTTACTTGAATATTCTGGATATTTCGGTGCTAATTTGTATTTATAGGCGCTGCAAGATGCCATCGGTGAAGTATTGAATTCGGCGATACAAACGAAGCTTCGGAGCGAAATAAAGTGAATCAGTGTGATTAATTATTGGTGTTTTAAGTTTTAATTAGTGTAAAGAAAATTAAAGTGTTAATTTAGGTGATTCTATCGGCAATTTTTAGTGTCACGAAACTCAAGTTCGTAACAATATTATGTGTAACTAATATATTTGGTATGATTATATTATTTAATTTTAAATGTGTCTTCGTCGGTTTATTAATAAATAAAATACGTCCAATAAAAATCATACCGCCTATCAAAATTTCTCAGTTGAATAAAGATATCCCCAATAAATTGTACTACATACGTACATTTTATTTAAATTTTTATTCAGATGTTATCAGAAAGAGGCTGGTACCCATTTACTGGTTCAGCTTCCTTCTGCTGTTCTATGATTAATATTTTTGAATATAATGTTTGCGGCATCTGAGGAGGAAGATTTTATAGTATACAGTAAACTAAAGTAAGAGTCACCTTCATGCTTATATTTTAGTACAAAAAATAACATTAGCGTATATTTCCCTCGTTAAGTCGATAACATTTACGAAATCGCCTTTCATTCAACTTATTATCAGGAAGTAAGTCGAAACTCATGACTCGTTTCTCAAGAACTAAGTTAAAACTGTCAGCTTATGAATTTAATAGGTCAATTTGCAGTGCCATTGGCTTGCGAATAACTTCAAATTACGGCCATTAAATGTGAATTGACAAGAGTTGCGAAGCAAAGCACATAGTAAACTTATTTATGACATTGTTTATCTTGTCCAACTCATTACCTTTATGGATCATTTCCTTATATCAATGGGCATCTTTAATTAACAATAAAGATTTTTGGTCGGATCTACGCAGAACAAGCTTACAGTATCTTAAAGTCTTGCAGTGATATGCCTGGGTTTGGGTATAATTTAGTTAATTATAGGATCCCAAGCAGATGGCAGCACCCATTCATCTTCTCTATTGAAATTAGGATATTTTTTTTTAATTTCAATAGCCTCGCGTGATTGTTCAATAGCCTCGTTGGTAGGAATCGGTGTTATTTTGCAAAGGTTTTGTGGTTTATCAAATCTGATGTAATGATGGGGACGGTCTTGAGCATGTTCACAGACTGCAGACTTCCCGGAGTGTCGATACTTAACGTTAGCTATATGTTCTAAACTTGGCTTTTAATAGATCTTTTTGTTTGTCCTACGTAAAAGAGGCCACATTCACAATCTAGCTTGTTTACTTCTTGTTCTTGTTGACATCTTATAGAGGAATATTATATTTGACGAATGATAAAGATTTACTAAATTTCTTCGGCGGCTTGTAGTATGTTTTAATCGAAGCTCGCTTCAAGATGTAGCCAATATTTTCTGTGACTCTTCAGATATACGGTACAACTCAGACACACGCTCGACTGTAGATGGCTTCACTCGTCAGTGACGTGCCGCGGCCCATTTCTTGCAATACTTGCTTGACGTGCTGAAGCTTGGCGGCCAGATGTTTTCTGTCACAGATCCCTTGTGCTCTCGGAAACAAAAATTTACTCACGGTAGCTAACTGTGGATAATGATGGCGAGATTCACTATTTAAATATCGATTGGTATGGGTCATTTTCCTATACACAGTGTGACCAATAGTGTTATCAGGATTTCGAATAACTAAAACATCTAGGATAACTGAAGAATTATTTGTTTCTAACTCCATTGTAAATTGTATTTTAGAGTTTATGGAGTTCGTGTGGTCTAAACATGCAGTTACTTTGTCAGCTGTCCACAAATCCTCGAAAAAGAACACCAATTCCTACCAAGGATGATACGCGAAGCTATTGAAATTAAAAAACATCCTAATTTCCATAGAGACGATGGATGGGTGCTGCCATCTGCTTGCGATCCTAGAATTAACAAAATTAAATTCAAACCCAAGCATACCACTGCAAGACAAGATATTGTAAGCTCGTTCTGTGTAGATCGGACCAAAGATTGATATTCAAAAACTGAAGGTAGCTCGGGCTAACAATGAAATTGAGACTTCAAATATTTAAGTCCGCCCCGTGAACATGGGTGCTGTAAAGCACCTGAAACGCCAGGATTTAAAAATAAGTTAACCAAACGCGACAAAATCTGTATAAATAGTTTTATTCAATATGCTATGTTAATTTATTTATATAATTATAACGTAGCATAGTGTTCCAATAATGTATTTAATTTTAAGTATTACTGGTTTAAGAATAAAGATTTTTGATTTTTTTTGATTTGATAGCTATGTTTATTATTTCTATATTCCATTCATATGAATATTATGCCACGCTATTTTAATTTATTTTATATGTATTATATATTTTTATAAATAAATTAACAATGAATAGCATAATTTATATAATTTGTTCTTTAAGATAATATTTTACTTACCAAGCTTTACGTGAGTAAAATATTTCTATGGCCGAGTGGAATTTGCTTGCCCAATAATCAACATCGTATAAAAAAACTATTATTTTTAGAGAGCTTTACTAAAATAAGAAGTATATATTACCGTCAGCAATGTTGATAAAAATAACTATGTATCTTCGTACTTACTCTTTTTGAACAAATAAGACCTTTGAATAAGGTAGAAATAATTCAAAGCTAAAAAATGTTTGGAACTTTCTTCATTTCGTCTTTTGTAGTTGATTGTGACACTTAAGAAACTTTTATTAGTTTGTGTTGTTCTTTTTTGTATTTTCTAAAGCCAACTGTTTCATTCATCACGCTACATATTAAGATATAAATATCTCGTTTAGTTTTGTAGATCTAACTTAAGTATTCGACAATACCTAGTTAGAGATACAACAATAAGTCAAAGAAGAAAGCAATTATACATTCCGTCCGAGTGTGAGCATTAAAAGCCGAGCATTTTCAACGGATTTACTACCAGGAATAACTATTATGGCAAACAATCAACTATTTGGGGTTATTACCTATGAAACTGTCGTATGTGTAAACATAAAATATTTAAAAAAATTACATCAAAATATTGTTGATGCACATGCTAAATATAAAACTCCGCTCCACGATAATCGATGAAATCTTTAAAGGCGTTCTGCAGGCTTTCCTATATATTGAAATTAGCCTAACAGTAGTTACGTAATTTACTGTTAGGCTAACTTCAACTTCTAAACACTGGAAGTCTTTTGAGGCAACAACTGGAGAATATGAATGAGGAATAATCTCTAGCTTGAGAATAAGTAATATAGACAAATTTTGAAGAAAATTTAATTTTAAAAATTCAAACATTTTGTCCTTTTTATCTTTAAAATTCAGAATGCATATTGCATTATTTTAACTGATTTTACTGCGTACGTACACATTCATAAGGGTCAATCGGTGAGCAAAAACTTTGTTGCCCATTTATTCATTCATTGTTTCACATTCAATTTAATATAATTTCAAATTAAAAGTTTCAAATCATTATTTCTATATTTGCATCTAAGTTTAAAATTGGAATAATCTTTGAAAAGTGAAGCGTTGTTATAAAAAAAGCATAGTAATGCCACAAAGAACAGTGTTGAGTGATCTGCATCCATCGATTTCTTGCAGCGCTTAGTAGGTCGTCACTTCAACTAATAGCTCGATCAAGGTTTTCGAGTTAGTTAACCCTCTATTGTAGCTATACCCCTGGAAGGTTACATTTATGCCTATCAATAATGTACCATCTTTTTAATGTGGAATGAAACAAACAATTTGAATTTGAATTCAAATTTATGTGGCAGTTTCATTCCAGTAAGCGAAGCGTAGGACGGTTTCCAACTAGATGGAGAGATGACCTGAAGAAGCAGTGACGAAGAGCAAATCATCGATATGGGTTGTTTAAGTGCAATTTCCAAGAACAACATAACAAAAATATATTTTTTTTAATTTACAACGTTTTAATTGTTGAGTTTGTATTCGTAGTGATACTAGCATAAAATAATACAGTCGTTAATTATAGAATAACCAATAACCATATTTCTTCGCTTCCAATGCGATACCATTAACGTTCACTAATTTACTATTGTTATGAAGTAAATTTATGCAGCAATATTATGTCGAAGCGACATTTACGAGCTTTACCTTTATCAATATTTTCGCTACTTTTTTTTAAATTACGGACACTATTATCTCAGTATTGTTAACGAAAGGCTTATGTATTCGGAACTGTGAACATTAAAAAGAGAAAATAATGCAAAGTAATATAACTAAATGAACCTAAGAAGTTTGATAAATATTTCATGAGTCACTTCATTCGAAGGTGAAGGAATATTCACAATAGAGTCTCTTTTTCCTAAGAAATAGATTCACCGTATTTTCAAAGTAGAATCAATTGCTTTTCAAATCAATAATAAGTTTTTAAATGACTAGTTAAATTATGTAATTGTATGAAATACATGAGGCAACAGGATGCCATTCTGGGGTGAAACACAATGTCCTAATTTATTAAGAAATGTAGGTCCATGATATCATCACCTGTCTCAATAAACAAGGGGTATGATTTCTATTTTAAATTAACTTTTTTATTTCTTTACTCTATTATAATTAACAAATATTCCGGCTGGAATTCAAACCAATCACCCGCGGCATTGATAGATGAGAGTCTCTGAGCTGTATAGCAATTGGTGTGAATTCCCTCAATTCATGAATTAGATCAATAAAATATAAGCGTAAATAATACATTATAGAATCTGAAAGGGCGGCTGCGTCACGCCTTTCTGTTTTATCTCTGTACGTCATTAAACTATACATATTAATTAAACGTTGGTTGGGGTGGATTACAGGCACACTAAGCCAAAAACTTATTCACTATTTCATATTTATAGATGATTGGTTTTTGTTATCAAATAACGTATGTATAAAATGATGACTATGAATGTTCATTATATTTTACACGGTAGTACAATGTATTATGGTTGCAGCACGAATAACTCGGTCGAGGAAGGATCACACTTTAACGCACAAAATCCCGGGCTTCATACATCCGATAACCGTGTAGTGGTAGTGTAAGAATACCTTCATAACATCAAATGCTACAAAAATATATCCAGTAAAGAGTTGCCGTTTATATTGGCCTAATTAAAAAGGCATACTTTTATACTTTTGTAGTGTGATATAAACGCAGGTACCTCATATAGTCCCGTAGGTGTCGTAAGATGTGACAGATGAAAACTAAAGCAGGAGGACTAAAATAGAAACTTAAAAATTAAAAAAAAATATATTTGAAAGTCACTCTTTTGTTTAATTTACCACATTTAACACAAAATAAAAATAGCTTTGTAGCGATCACCTCATTTCCAGTGGTTATTATCACCCATAAATTCCTTAATACTATAATAACTCTTTATACAAACTCAGTTTCAATAAAGTTTTTGAACTTTGAGCAGGTCAAATTTTGTATATGTTCTGGTTATACTGTTACTACTAGCTTGAGTCTGTTCCTAATATTTACACAATGATTATTACTTCTTTTGTAAAACTTCTTTTATTATTGTTTACATACATTACCTTACCCTCCCCTTAAAAATACTAAACGACGTTATGCTATGGAAAAAGTTATTAAGCTATTGCATAGCTTATATCGCGGGCCTTGAGCGCAGGGACCGAATCCAGAAATTCCGTAACGAAAAAAAACCTCACGCTCCCCCACTCCGACGGGCACGGAGGTGTGGCGTTGAAAGCCGTGCATCGTCTAACGTCGTTTCAGTTCGGCAGACTTCGGCACTCGGCAGAGTTCGGCACGGTGTTTGTGTGCGTGCGACTAGACGTATGCGTGTACACTAGCTGCTAACTGAATGATAAAAATTCCTGAATAACCTACATGTATTGTGAGATATTAAAATTATTTTGAACAATATTAACTTTTCATTTATTCAATAAGAGAAAAAAAATTGTTTTCTTATCGGTCACCACTCTCAAAAAGTGTAACTTGATTTAATATCAAAGACTTAACTGCATAAATAAAATAAATAAGTAATTATAATCGCATAAGTTGATAAAAAATGCTATGCAATAGCTTTACCGCGGCAGTCACCGAGTGCCACACGTATTTTATTTATTTATTTATTTCTGAAACTTATAATTCATATTGATTATTTAATTTTTGTAACAAATTACAAACAATGCTGACTTTGTGAATTCACTCAGAGTACAACAAAATAGGTCCGTCTCACAAGCTATTAAGTTGAGCGTGCAGAGTGGGGCGTTAGAGGTGCCTCATTTAGAAGGTTGGTCCGACCTTGCTGCTCCACTGACAGTTATAATAAAACTAGTATAGCTGTTGTTACAGCATTTGCTGCAGGACTAAGTCTGCTTGCTAGTTTTAAAACATGAGCCAATGAAGTTTCGCGTCTAGTGTGATTCCAAGAAAATGGTGTTATTGACAAGACTTAGCTTCTTCCCAATCGAAATTACATTAGTACTTTGGTGGTCTAAAAAGATTCCGACCTAATCTTGTACCTTTACAAGACATATTTCATTAAAAAAAATTTTTTTTGCAGTCTCCTTGTAGCTCTACACACTTCTCCCAGCGATGCTCCCATTTCGTTTTTGTCTGCATCATAATTGTTCACGAAGGTGATTGCCTCCACATTTGATGAAAATCTCTGTACTCTGAGCGTAACTTTTAGATAAGGAAACAAAAAGAAGTCGCTTGGGGCTATATATGGTGAGTAAGGCGGATAAGGATGGTTAAGCAGTTCAAACCGTAATTCGTAGATTTTTGCCACAACAACTGTTGAGGTGTGAGACGGCGCGTTGTCACGGTGAAAAATTTGCAAGTGGGTTCATTTTTCCGCAATTTCTGCTTTCAGTTTGTCAAGTAATGATGCGTAGAATGGTCCTGTAACGGTTTTTCCTTTATAGTGATAATCGATTTGGTAAACTTTAGCAACGATATCATCAATAGTTGCAGTGTTTGGACATCCCGAACGTTTATCGTCTCCTAAGCTCTCACGGCAACGCTTAAGTTAAGCTGCCTAAAATATCACTGTGGTGAATGATGGTGCAGAGTCCCCATACACAGAGTCCAACTCATCTCTGATTTGCGTAGGGATATTGCCTTTCAAAAACAAAAATTTTATGACAGCTCGATACTCCATTTTTTAATTTTTGTACAAAAACACTTAAAGCGACTCACTCAAACGACTGTCAAATAACAACTACGCGTCCAAAATAGCGGAAATTTTGGTGCGCAACTATCAAAAGGTGTATAACATTCACAAGATTTTATTGACGAGTGCCGCCATTCATTCACGTTGAGATCGGAAACTTTTCAGACCATCCCGGTATTTAGATGTTCGAAATTTGTTTCATGCATTTGGTTTTAGTGCTATTGAAATGCAAATTATTAACATTAAACCAATAAAAATGTACAAATATATATATATATATATATATATATATATATATATATATATATATATATATATATATATATATATATATATGTTTTTTTTAAATATAAATATTATCTGTTATAGTTAATCATGTTGATGATACGACAAAGTTCCGAAAACGGTAACGCAATAAAAACAGAAACTAAAACGTGTTTTACTTAGAACTGAGTTGCAGAATAGGAAAAAAAAATAAGAATATAAAACTTTGCACTCACTGCAGGCACAGACCGTCTCTAATTATGAAAGCATATGAAGTATAATTGCTTACTGCTTCACTGCGGGTACATGGGTTATTCTTTGAACAACATTTTCCTCATATTACGTATACGTTTCTTTAAAATATATTTAGTGTATGCTTAAAGCAGGTACTAAAAAGCTTGTTCTCTATGTATTTTTGAGAAATTCTGTATTTTGCATAGATGTAAAAAATCTATTTCATGCTTTACCTCTATCACAAATTATTTAATCTGTGAAATGAATAAGTGGAGAACTTAATGATAATAATTATATTAGATTGAATTTATGATTTCTTATATTTACGCGAATACTTTACTGATGCTGTTGGTTGGTAAAGCACTGTTCCAACGCGTTTTACATAATGTTAATAAAATTATACAACTCGGTATAAGGCACTTTTTTGGCAGAATGTTCGAACCAAAGCCGAAAATATTATAAACTAATTGCCACGGTTAGCACCAAATGCTAAATCTATCTTGTCTGTATTAGAACACTGCAACCTTTCCACACTGATAATATAGCCTTAGAAATGATTTCATATTTACTAACGCAAGCATAGTACCATAAAAACCTCTTTATTAATCTAGACCTAAAAAAGTTAAATAAGTTAGGGAATGCCATTCGAGTAGATTTTTACTGACTTGTTTTCAAAGATTTAAAGACATATAAATCTTTTTTGTATAAGACAGTTACAAAAAATTTTGGATTTTTCAATTTTGATTTCTTAACCATTGTGTAAAAAAGAAATTTCTTAAACAAATAATCAAAAGTTCGTGTAGTAATTTTTTTCGACTATAACGCTAGGCTTACAGTTTTTGATTGTGTAACAAACTATAAAATAGCACCCAAGTTAGTATAGTCTAACGATTAACAAACATATACTGAGAAATTTTGTTCAAATTTTGTTAAAATGTTGAAACAAAGACAAGGTGCTCAGAAATTACTCCGTTAAGTTTTTTGAAATATTCATTTGCTATGATTATGGTAATAAAATAAAAAGCAAAGACTTTCTTTTTTGCTTTAACATCATCATTATTTCGCTTTAACAAAGTAGACTAAAATCGAATTTAATTTCTTTTGTACAAAGACATTTTAGTAGTTTATCATTTGACTATATTTTGTTTCTTTTTATTTTTAACTCTAATTGAATAACTCTAAGAGAACTTTCATTTACTTTTAAATGAAACTTTGATGAAATAGTTTTTTATTTAATAATGTTTAAATTATGACTCAGTCATGAATTCTAGAATTATTTTACCTATATTTCAAACCCATATTTAAACACTAAATAGTTAATAATTTTTATTTTAGGAAGTTTAAAGAAATTTGGTTGAGAAAAGAATTTGTTAAAAATGCTATTAAGGGTCAAAAGAAATTGTCAAGAAGATCTCATTGGATCGGAGGCCCGAAGGCTTATATTTTTTTTATATAGAAGAAGGGGCAAACGAGCATGCGGCTCGCCTGATGTTATGTGACTACCGCCGCCCATGATCAACCGCAACACCAGGAGAATTGCGGGTGCGTTGCCGGCCCTTTAGAAAGGATTAAGCTCTTTTCTTGAAGGTCCCCAGGTCGTATCGGTCCGGAAAAATCGCCGGTGGTAAACTATTCCACAGAGAGGTTGTACGTGGAAGAAAACTCCTTGTGAAACGTACAGTGGTGGACCGCCAAGCATCCAGATGGTGTGGATGGTATCGGGAGGTTTGACGTGTAGTGCGTTCACGAAATTTGGCGGCTGGGATTAATCCGAACAATTCCTCAGAGCACTCCCCGTGATAGATGCGATAAAATACGCAAAGAGATGCAACATCTCTTCGCAGCGCCAGTGAGTCGGCCAGACATCTCCTCGGACAATCTCCTCGGACGACAAAGCCTAAAGGGGCGTCGACGGAAATCTGATATCCGTCCGGGTGAGAGGTTAGCAGAAGGTCCAACAGGGAAGGTGCATGATCCTCCACATCTGGAATCCGCGTAGGCGAAGTAACCAGTTGTGTCAGACCATATGCCAAGGCAAAATCATGAACAGATCTCCCCGCATGATCGGTTAAATGTGAACCAAGCCATTCGGCGTGATGGGCGTTAAAGTCGACGAGGATCACGATCTCTGCGGAGGGGATATACTGTAGCAACGAATCTGCAGCCATTTGGACGTGGTCGAATAGTCGGTCTGTTTCGGCATTACTGCTATGGGACCTATAGAGGCACCCGTAGACGCGCGGATGATCGTCGCTGTCTACGCGTAGCCAAAGGATGGACAGGTCCGAACCTTCAAGTCTGCCGAGGCGTCGAGAGCAGATGTCCTCTCTGACGTAAACGCAAACTCCAGCCCGAAGCACAAAGGAGTGTTCCAGTTTGTACCCCGGGTAAGAGAGATACGAGACATCAGCCGGAGAGGACACCTGCGTCTCGGTCAGAAAGAGCAGAGCCGGCCTCGCCGTCTCGAGATGGTAGTGGACGGCGTTTAAGTTAGAGTGAAGTCCCCCGACGTTGCAGAAATTCACGGACAGCGTGGCAGGGGCCGCCTTTGTCTTGTTGCTCCGTTTGCCCCGAGCAGTTGTAGTCTTGAGCGGAATTTTGCCCCCCCCCCCCCCCCAGAATACGCGGGGCAGCCTGAGCACCCACGCTCAGAAGTGGAGAAACGTGGTCGTGGATGCTCAGCGAGGGATTCTCCAGGGGTGCTGGTACCCTCCTGGGGTAGTCGATCATTATTTAATTCCGCTACCATGTTGATGGGGGGGGGGGGATTTGGGCCTCCGGCCACCTGCACTCACCAGACGAAACTCGGAAGCAGAGCTTCTACTTCACGCCGGTATTCTGTGAGGTCGTGGTACCACCCCGGTTTGAGCCGGCCCATACGTGCAACAGCAAAGCTGCCGCGTGGCTCTACCACTGTTAAAAAAATATTACCATATTATATAAAATATACTCATTCGTGTTTACATAAATATACTAAAACTTTAAAAATTTTTTTTTTTTGGCATTGTTTGTTCTGGTTATACTGTTACTACTAGCTTGAGTCTGTTCCTAATATTTACACAATGATTATTACTTCTTTATTTTTTGCCACCTTACCCTCCCCTTAAAAATACTAAACGACGTTATGCTATGGAAAAAGTTCTTAAGCTATTGCATAGCTTCTATCGCGGGCCTTGAGCGCAGGGACCGAATCCAGAAATTCCGTAACGAAAAAAAACCTCACGCTCCCCACTCCGACGGGCACGGAGGTGTGGCGTTGAAAGCCGTGCATCGTCTACCGTCGTTTCAGTTCGGCAGACTTCGGCACTCGGCAGAGTTCGGCACGGTGTTTGTGTGCGTGCGACTAGACGTATGCGTGTACACTAGCTGCTAACTGAATGATAAAAATTCCTGAATAACCTACATGTATTGTGAGATATTAAAATTATTTTGAACAATATTAACTTTTCATTTATTCAATAAGAGAAAAAAAATTGTTTTCTTATCGGTCACCACTCTCAAAAAGTGTAACTTGATTTAATATCAAAGACTTAACTGCATAAATAAAATAAATAAATAATTATAATTGCATTAGTTGATAAAAAATGCTATGCAATAGCTTTACCGCGGCAGTCACCGAGTGCCACACGTATTTTATTTATTTATTTATTTCTGAAACTTATAATTCATATTGATTATTTAATTTTTGTAACAAATTACAAACAATGCTGACTTTGTGAATTCACTCAGAGTACAACAAAATAGGTCCGTCTCACAAGCTATTAAGTTGAGCGTGCAGAGTGGGCGCGTTAGAGGTGCCTCATTTAGAAGGTTGGTCCGACCTTGCTGCTCCACTGACAGTTATAATAAAACTAGTATAGCTGTTGTTACAGCATTTGCTGCAGGACTAAGTCTGCTTGCTAGTTTTAAAACATGAGCCAATGAAGTTTCGCGTCTAGTGTGATTCCAAGAAAATGGTGTTATTGACAAGACTTAGCTTCTTCCCAGTCGAATTAGTAATTTTCGAATTTTATTTAATAATGTTTAAATTATGACTCGGTTATGAATTCTAGAATTATTTTACCTATATTTCAAACCCATATTTAAACACTAAATAGTTAATAATTTTTATTTTAGGAAGTTTAAATAAAATTGGTTGAGAAAATAATTTGTTAAAAATGCTATTAAGGGTCAAAAGAAATTGTCAGGAAGATCTCATTGGATCGGAGGCCCGAAGGCTTATATTACTATATTATATAAAATATACCAGATGTATAATAACTAGGTCAAAAACAGGTAGCGGCATCATAAGCACAATAATTCTGGTATTGCGATAGGTAATGAAGCATTGTAAGACAAATATATAAATGTAATTATAATGTCCTCCAGACCGAGTTCCGGCCACGGCGGCCGCCAGCTGGCCATCGGCCCAGGACTGGATTATAGTGCCCAAAAGTTTGCGCAAGCACATGTGCACTCTCTATTCCTTCACTCTTATAATCCTATGGGACGGTAAGCCGACACGACTGGAGAGAGATCAGGCGCAGGACCAACGACTTTACGTGCTTACCGAGGCACGGGGGTGAGACACCGCCAACTTCCTGACTCCGGACTGATAATTTCTTTACAGAAAACTCAATGTTAATTTTTTGGCCCGACCCGGGATTCGAACCCAGGACCTCATGATCAGCAGTCGCAACACTACAACCACTAGAACAACGAGGCTGTCAAATAATAATTAAATCTTCATAACGTTTCATGAATATCGTAAGAGGCGTCAGATGTAAAATGCAACAGAAGATGGGCAGCAGCATCTAATTTATAACAATTCAAAATTATAAAAAAATGCGGTTGTCAACCCGCCTGCCAAGAGGGTCAACTATGGTAAAATCACCTTTATGAAGCAATCTATAGCACAAACCTACATTCAACAGTGGACTTTATAGGTTGTTATGGTATAAATCAAAGAAACATGGCAAACATAATAATCATGTAATTGTGTAGTATGTATTAAACTCCTACAATGGAAAACATAATAATCAGCAATCCCTTTAATCTATTTAAGTCTGTACACAAACAAATTTAATCGAATATAGCTTAAGATATAGTAAATTACTCACTAATATTTACCAAGGTTGTTTCAATGCTGTCATATAATAATAGCGCGCTATTTAACGAACAGACTATAACTACATACTTATAGTTACTTTATTCGAACTGTCAAATATAGTTAGGACATATTAGATATATTCAAAAGATATACAGAAAAAAAAACATATAAATCATTCATTATGTAGCATTTGTAGTTCATCATACTGTAGTTGAATTTTGTTAAACTTTCTGTAAGGCAGAAAGCAAACATTACCATATGGAACGATTTGGCCTAATTATGCCTAGTAGTGGTGGTGTAAGAATATCAAATACCCCATATCGTCCCGTGGGTGTCGTAAGAGGCGACAAACGGAAACAAAAACTGAGGATGAACAGCAGCATCTTCCTGATAATAACTCAAAGTATTAAAAAATCCTCTCTATGAGGCAATCTATGGGAGTGGTATATTTCAGGAGTGGACTTTTATAGGTTGTTAAAGATGGAGACATTTCTTCAACAAAATGGAACAAGGGAAACAAACCAATAACTAAATATTAAAAAAGCGACGGTTTTCAAAATATTTGCCAAGTGTGAGGCTGGGATTTGCCAGAGTTGCCTTATAGGGCACTATAGAGGAGGAAGCCTATGTTCAATACAGGACTTTAGATTTAATGGTACGGTACAATTACGTTTGTTGTAATATTGTTATGTTGTAATATTGTTATGTTGTAATATTGTTATGTTGTATTTGGTAATATAAACGTGCCTTGAAGGTTACAGTGAAAGATATAAATTACGCGCTCGTGCAAAACTGTACATGAATTTAAGGCTGAGTTTTAATAGAGCCGTAGCAGAAAAACCCAAAACTTACTGACCATACTTTTATTGTGTATCGCAGATATGACAATTAAATTTTCATTTTAAAACATCAGGACCAGTAAGCTAAAGTGGCAATGAACCCGTAGAACCGACTACCGATGGGATAGAAAGGTTCTCGAGTGGCAGCCTGGTACAGGTAAGAAACGGGTTGTACGGCCACAAGATGGAGTAACGGTCTTGAAGCCTATGTTCACAAGTGAACTTATGAAGTAGTGTAATGATGACGATGAAGTAATTATAACAGTTAAACGAACTCGTATTAGTCGTATGTGATAAATTTAAGTCTTCGTCCTGAAATAAATTACTCACATTAATACCAGATAACAGGAAAAAGCGTCAAAGGTGAGAATTTAACTATTAAGGTAGGCCGCTCTTCTGGATGTACCGATCCAGCTGTATACATTTACGCGCTATAGGAGATAATTAATATCTTCGAATTTAAAGAAAGAATTTATTCCATAGGTTCTTAACATGGAAACTTAGTTTCGTTTTTATTTTATTTTTTTTGCTTTGAGTTTCACCTACTTACATAGTTAAAATTGAAAAGCAGAACAAGAGCAACGGGCAACACCTACACACTTCTATCACTTTTAACGTTACTTTTGAATTCACCTTCAAAGCTCAATGCTTTCAGCTGTAGCTTTTACTCTACTAACATCTGATTGATTCAATGCAGTGTTTTCAACAAACATAGCATTCTCTATGAAATAATTTTATTTTCTCATCACAGAAAGGTAAGATAAATGTTATATTGACTTCGTTTTATTAATATTTTTATGATTTTCAATTTTCAATGCTAATAAACTGACTTTTAAGGCTGGTAAGATATGATTTTCAGCCACATATTAAATATGCGTCAACCCCTGAAATAATTAAAGCCCTTATTAAATACTTTTACACGCACGTAAAATAAGCATAACCCTTAACTTTTACAAAATAGATTTGCTTTTAGATACTTCTTACAACCCAAATTCTATGGCACACGTTGAAAGTCTCCATTCCACCCTATTATAAATATATCGCTTCGCGAAATATGAACTGAAAATTGCAGATGCCGCATCTAGCATGTAATGACTTATGCCATTACATGATAGATGAGACATCTAGTACAGAAACAGAAACAGAAACTTTTTTATTCAATGTAGATTATAAACAATACTTATTGAAAGTCAATTTTTTTCATATACCGCTGATTCGCAAAAAAAACCTCTATCCTGGGAAGAACCAGCAAGAAACCCAATGGGACAATTTTTTTTTCAAATAAAAGCTTACAATCATGTTTACAATTAATAACACAAGGCAAATTAGAAAGCTTGGTAGCGATCACCCTTCCCAGTTATAAAACGAAACTGTACACTTAACAACATGTGTTACGCCTTTAGAAATAGTGGTTGGTCATACTGACTTCCAAAATACTTTAATATCGGATTTAACAAAAAAACAATTATTACAAGTACATTAACGGCGAAAAAAACATAATATTAAGGAAAAAAGAGTAGTATATATATATATATATATATATATATAATGAAAATTATGTAGAAACAGTTAGATATTTTAAGTTCCGTTTGAGAGTTGTTTGTAATATTAATTTGTTTTTTCATTTCCCAAAGAGTTTTATCTAGCTGTATGAAATTGAATTTTGTACTGTTTGTAATATTAATGAACGTTTTCATTATTTTGGCGACGATTGTAATTTGTGTCTTTAACTGACCTTGATTTAATTTTAAATCATTTATCAAAGCATGGTACCTTATGGCATCGTCATCTAAATTACCTGTTACAATTTTAATGAGAGACCCGAGAAGATTTAGTAGTATACCGCGTTAAACCCTTTTAGATGGTAATAATTGCTTTAATTTTCAATTGTTTTATTTTGAATGTAACCTGCTTGAATTTATAAATTATTTACTTCATAGTTAATTATCATTTTACCAAAATAATGTGTTACGTGTGTATTTAGGTAACTGCGTCGATTCATATTAAATTCTAGATCCTCGCTTATTAAGATTAAATCTAATATCTTTACAAAAGACCACTTATCGTTACTAATGAGAGCTTGTCACTTGTATATTTGTAGTATGCCGGAGTTACGGACAATCAGTTGAAATAGAAGGGACTGGATCCTGAGGACTTGCAGCAGGAACAGAACGCACCTGTTGAGGATGTTTTATATCCTTAATTAGGGCCCTTGTATTTTAATCGTGATATTTAATTGGTACTACATTCCTAACTATGTTTCCTATGACACCTACTTTTTCGTAACGCGCTTGAACTTGCTCCTCCTAACATATTATGTGGTTTTTATAAATATTGTGTCCCCTGATTTAATATTGAATTCTTTTTTCGCCTCCTGTTTTTTCCTTAATATTTTGTTTTCTTCGCCGTTAATGTACTTGTAATAATTTTTGTGTGTAATTTTTGTTAAATCCGACATTAAAAGTATTTGGGGAGTCAGTATGACCAAACACTATTTCGAAAGGCGTAACACATGTTGATAAGGGTATAGTTTCGTTATATACCTGGGAAAGGTGATCGCTACCAAGCTATTTCTAATTTGCCTTGTGTTGTTAATTGTAAACATGATTGTAAGCTATTATTTGAAAAAAAAAATAGTCCCACTGGTTTTCTTGCTGGTTCTTCCCAGGACAGAGGTTTTTTATTGCGAACCAGTGGTAAATGAAAAAAATTAACTTTCAATAAGTATTGTTTATAATCTACATTGAATAAAAAGTTTCTGTTTCTTTTTCTGTACCAGATATCTTATCTATCATGTAATGGCATATACTTTTATTAATGTATATGAAATATGTAATACAAATTTAAAATCAAAATAAATTATTGTGTCTCATTCCAAATTATGAAAAGTCTCAATTATTTCAGCTTTACTCAATGTTATTTAATTTAAATAATGCAAATTTGCTTTTATAAAAAGTAGACGTAATAAATTATTACTAAAGTTTATCATAATAATTATTTAATTTAATTTAATATTAATTAAATATTAAATTAAAGAACAATAATGCTTCAAAACTAAAATAGTGTCACATTAATTATATTGAATGTGAAGAAATATGGTTATTGCCTGCCATTAAAACCGTTAGCACAATGTAAATGGTACCTGCTGTTCATGTAATTATTCCATTGTATGAATGTCTATATTAAAATTTAATTATTAAAGTATAACAACAAAAATACTTTAAGGGCTTACATAAAATTACTCCTTTGTTATGATCGCTTAGTTGTAAATATAAAGACGCAATTCACAAGATAAAAATATTTGTTTTATAATATTATTTATTTGGGTAAATATAAATAATTATCGTGCTATTAGAAAATAATTTTTGTGTGAATTATACGGCCTCCCTTACAATCGTTGGTTATCGCTTAATATGATTTTAGTAAAAATTTATGATCTCTATTTATCTATTCCCATTGTTATTTACCGAAGAAAGAGGGGGCTACTTTTAGTATTTCTTAATAAGACGCCATTTTTAATGAGTGTAGTATTTAGTATTGATAGTAACGAACCATTTTTTAATCATTACTGTCTCATTAAATTAAATTTTCTATGAATTATTTATGCCGCTATATTATGGTACTTGCATTGTTCGACCTTGATAGCTACAGAAAGTCTGCATTACAGGCTGCGAGGTATTCAATCTAAGCCTTAAGAGGTATCAACGCATTTTTGTCCTTCTTAAAGTGGATTACTTGTGTTTATGTTTTGCTTTAGCTACTAGGTAGACTGAAGTTTAGATTGTCTGTTTAGTTTTTTTATTTCACTATATTATTATATATTATATTCAATTAAAAAGTCTAAAATTATAATTCTTTTGAGCTAATGTAATGAAGAATATGGATATTACTATAATACAACGCAAATAGCAGCGTAACACAGACGCTGCTAATTTAGTTGTTTTAAATAAGTGTTAGACTATAAAGTTTTTTTTTTTCAAAGAAACTACTACACTACTACTACTACTAGTAAAAACATCTGGGGGTGTTATTACAGTGACAAAAAACAACATTTCAATTAATATATAGTAATGCATAATTTAAATATAAATGGACGTTAGATATTTCTAAAAACTATAAACTTGCTGAGCTGGCAAATTCGCATTGTTAAGCCGATACATTCAAAGTAATGATGCTGTTCTACAAAAGGCTACAAATAACCTCATTAGTTAAAACGAAATTCCAGTCGCTAGACAATATTAATAATCTAACTCGTATGCTTCAAATACCCTAAATATGATTGAATGTGGATTAAGATGAGTGTCTCAAAGTCAAAAGGTTATACTTTCAACGTGATCAAATTTAATTATGTCATCTGTTTTGAATTTGCTTCAATCAAATCTATTATACCTATCACTAAGATTATAACTACAACCCATCACAAAGTCCACAGCTGAACAAGCCGCTCACATAGATTTCCACGAATTACAGTCCTGATCCACTTGATTCCGTTGCCTACGAGAGTATAACATCAGGTCGTCATTCTATCTAGTGGGATATCTTTACGATTACCACGTCTGTATGAAGATACCAATGAGTACCTTACTTTCCTATCGGTTGTCTGTAGCTGGTCCATTGCTACTTCAACTTGTTTATCTGATTAACAGGCTATGTTAGTTTCTTATATTCATTGGTGTGTATCCTTGTAACGGATTTTACCAGCACAAAAATTTAGAGCAAAGCATCAACTAACTCCGACAACCCGCTTGCAAGCGTAGCAACTATGGCACATATCCCGCTCATGAAAGCTTATAAAACTAAAATAATATATCAAATTAACTTACATATTGTTATTAACATATTTTGTGTCTAATAAGTAATAACATTACAAAGTGTTAATATTCAAAATTACCCTCTTTATCAAGAAAATGCATTTCAGTACGAAAAGCCTAAAAGTTGCATTATTGTCTAAATTTTTGGTTGATGTAAAGGTGAAAGATTCTAAGCGAAAATTGTATCATGAAAAAAACGAAGATAGACGAAGAAATTCCATATAATATTCGCTCCTAAAAATTATATTTACCATTACAGACGGACTTATTTAACTAAATATTTTAAACTCGTAGTCGTCATCATGGATGAACCAATCATATAACGATAAGAATCATCAAACTATTACATATTATTACATCATATTATTACAGTACTTAACAAGTGTTGCTGAACAAAGGCCTCCCCCAAGATCTTACCACGAAACTTCTTAAGCTTCTGCATCCAAGGACTTCACTTGCTGGCTACTCAACGCTTTGCTTTTCAGTGAGAGGCTCCTACTTAAATAAGCAATCTGCATCCATCGTCTTACTACATGTCTTACCAGTTCATTACTAAATCTAATATGAGGTCACCTTACTCATCCATAACGGATAGGTGGTCACATACCAGCCCGTTGGAATTGATTTTAACTTTTTTTTAAAGCACATTTATTAATTACTTCAGTCGCATTAGATAATAAGCCTTAGCAAGGGCGTGCCCTTATACACCGAAGCTTAACTTATTTCTAGGCTGTTCCTCCCAAGTTCAAGTTAGTAACTAAATGTTCAGAGTAATTTTGTTCATTTTAACTTCAATGTTTACTTGAAAATAGCAGCCTGAATAGTTGTTACCAACTTTTACATTGATTGTCCATTGAAATACGAAAAGAATTTTAATCACGGTATGGTCTCAATACCCACTTCAAAACTCCATTCAAAACAATGCGCTGTTCATTTTATTAGCAAAATGTATCATCAGCATATTCTATAATGACCTAATGGCTTAGTGGGCAGCGCAAATTCCTGGCGTGTTGTGATTCATGCGTTCTAATCCATGTTAAAAAATATTCTATTACAATTGAACTCCTGAAAAAAGGTCTACCCCATAGATTGTCTCATAGGAGGAATTTTGCCATAGTCACTTTGCTTGATAGCCGTGTTGGCAACTGCAGGCTTATTATTTTCAGAATGTGCTGCAGAAGAATTCTTCCTTTACTTCATCTTATTACACCCACATGATAGTATGGGATAGTAAATATTCTTACGCCACAACTACAACGCAGCCTGTCAGATACGTATACATCTATATTATGACGTCAGACGACATTATGGTGACGTGATGTAGTCTCTTTATTAAAGCAAGAATGCTTTGCCTTGTTGCACAAAAACATTTCTTGCGTCAAAATAAGGCGTTTCATTTTTGCTATATATTTGTACTTTATTTTTCGGATAAAGTCACGATCATAAACGTAGTTCATTAAGGTATCTAAAAGCCTTAATAGAGTCACCATTTTATTTCAATTAATTCAGCACATTTCATAACCGTTTCATTTACATAGCGAACTGCAAATAAACATTTAAAGATATTCGATGATGCTATTTTGTCCTTAAAAAAATATACCCTCTAATTTTACTTTGCGATGAGCCGATACAAAAATATTTTCGTTTACATTTTACGAACAAACAGCGATTGGCGGAAAGGAAACTTCCGCTTGAGAAGAAATTTATGATAACGAAAAATACAAGAAATCCAACATTCGTTTTCAAGTTAAACCAAAAGGATCTTAGAATTCGCTAAATGTTTTTTTGAGAATTTATTACTCCTTTGTTGTTATGCACGTACGCGGTAAGTAGCAAGATATAAAATGTTTTTGTGGTATTTTGCCATTATTATAAATTATGTTATGCCGGTATAAAAATTGTATCATTACAATCATCATAAATTCAGCCTTTCGCTACTCTACTCTTGAACATACGTCTTCCAAAGGAACGTCACAAAGCAATCGTCTCTAATACCCTGACTAGCGACATGGATCAACGTCAAAGATGCGAGACGTCTGGTACTGAGATCACCAATTCACCTGTCAAACGTAGCGATTTAGGCAAATCCACCCTTCGACGGGAGAGTTGTTTGTGCTAGTATG
The DNA here is from genome assembly GCA_907164705.1 of Parnassius apollo. Taxonomy (NCBI): domain Eukaryota; kingdom Metazoa; phylum Arthropoda; class Insecta; order Lepidoptera; family Papilionidae; genus Parnassius; species Parnassius apollo. The sequence continues at coordinate 8,279,724 of CAJQZP010001207.1, read as the reverse complement.
AGCATAAGGTACTATGACTTGACTCGCGTCGGCGTGTCTGCCAAATTCGGAAAAGAAATAAGTGACGCCCCGGCAATATGTATTAGGTCTTTACCTATGAAATTGCCGTTTTCTATGAAGTAAGTTCATCATCATTCATCATTACAGCCCTTCACAAGTCCACTGCTGAACATAGGCCTCCCCCAAGTAATGCCACAAAGCACGGTCCTGAGCCACCTGCATCCATCGACTTCCTGCATGTCTTACCAGGTCGTCACTCCATCTAGTGGGGGGTCGCCCTACACTACGCCTACCGGTACGAGGCTGCCACTCGAGAACCTTTCTTCCCCATCGGTTATCGGTTCTTCGAGCTATATGGCCGGCCCATTGCCACTTCAGCTTACTAATCCGTTGGGCTATGTCGGTCACTCTGGTTTTACTGCGGATATCCTCATTTCTGAGTCTATCACGCAGAGAAACTCCGAGCATAGCCCTCTCCATAGCTCGCTGAGCGACCTTAAGCGTCCTCATACGGCCAGCAGTGAAGGACCACGTCTCAGATCCGTAAGTCATCACTGGCAACACGCACTGGTTGTACAATCTAGTTTTTAGAGATTGAGGTATACCTGACGAAAAGATATGCCGTAATTTCCCGAACGCTGCCCAGCCGAGTTGAATCCGTCGATTGACCTCTCGGTCGAAGTTGGACTTACCTAGTCGGACTATTTGTCCCAGGTAAACGTATTCGTCAACAACTTCGAGCATAGTGCTCCCAACAACTACCGGCATAGGTGTGACATGGACATTGAACATGATCTTTGTTTTGTCCATGTTCATCTTAAGACCTATCCGTTGGGAGGCACTATTGAGGTCATTGAGCATAGTGCTTAAGTCCTCCAGCGATTCTGCCATAAGGACTATATCGTCGGCAAATCGAAGGTGAGTGATGTACTCGCCATTGATGTCAATACCGTATCCTTTCCAGTCCAGTAGCTTGAAAACGTCTTCCAATGCAGCGGTGAAGAGTTTCGGGGATATAACGTCACCCTGTCTTACACCTCTCTGCAGTTGGATAGGTTTCGAGCTCTGGTTCTGTACTCGGATAGCCATCGTAGCCCTACTGTACAAACACTTCAGCACTTCGATATACCGACAGTCAACTTGGCACCGCTGAAGGGACTGTAGCACCGCCCAAATTTCGACGGAATCAAAGGCTTTCTCATAGTCCACATACGCCAGGCAAAGTGGCAGATTGTACTCTTCAGTCTTCTGTACAATCTGCCGCAGGGTATGTATGTGGTCTATGGTACTGAAGCCTTTTCGGAAACCGGCTTGTTCGGGAGGCTGGAAGTCGTCAAGTCTGCGTGCGAGACGATTCGTAATGACTCTCGAAAACAGCACGTAGACGCGGCTCAGAAGGGAAATCGGTCTGTAGTTCTTTAAGAGAGCGTTGTCGCCTTTCTTAAAGAACAAGACCACCGCACTTCTGCTCCACGCCTCTGGAGTAGTGCCACCATGGAGGACGGAATTGAAGAGCTTCTGAAGGACTTCAAGTACCGGTGTTCCACCCGCTTTCAGAAGCTCCGCTGTAATTCCATCCTCGCCTGGGGCCCTGCCGTTTTTAAGGTGCTGGAGAGCCATTCTAATCTCGCTTAGACTGACGTCCGGGATATCATCGGAATAGTGTCGGATAAGACTTGCTCTTGGATCGTTACTCACACTTGCGTGTGGCTCCAACGATGATGTGTACAGCTGCCCATAGAACCTCTCAATCTCACTCAAAATCTCAGGTGTCCCGGAAACGATGTTGCCACACTCAGTCTTCAGCCTTGACAGTTGGCTCTTTCTGGCAGACAGATCTCTGGCAAAGACTTTGGAGCCCTGGTTCCGCTCGATCGCTTCTTTAATACGAGAAGTATTAAAGTTGCGTAAGTCTCGCCGTATGCATTTGGAGATCTGTCTGTTCAGTTGCCTGTATGCTGTCAAATCTGTTGACGATTGCAGCCTCATCTCCCGTCTAACAGCCATGAGATTAAGAGTGTGATCGGAGAGTTTTTGTGTTCTTCTGCGGCGGGTCTTACAGAACTTAGCTCCGACCGCATGGACAGTTTCCACGAGCTTGTCGTTCATATCGTCCACTGCATTGCAATCTTCTAGGCACTGGAAGCGGTTACGTAACTCGAGCTGAAAGGTTTCGGGATTCTGGATTAGAGCACGAGGGGGACGGAGCGTTGACTTCATTAGACGAGACCTCTCCAACTTAACGTTTAGGTTCAGTGTGCCTCTAACCATTCGGTGATCGCTGCCAGTTTTCACCCTTGCGATCACTGAGACATCACTGAACAGTTGGCGTCTGGTCGTCATAATGAAGTCAATCTCATTTTTTGTCGAACCGTCGGGGCTCGACCAGGTCCACTTCCTGTGGGGCCGCTTCTGGAAGAAAGAGTTCATCATAAAGAGTCCCTCTTTCTCCATAAAGTCGGCCAGCTGCTGGCCCCTTCGGTTCCGTTGCCCTACTCCAAATTTCCCTACCTTCAGCTCACCGCTTTCTCTTGTGCCCAGTTTTGCGTTGAAGTCTCCCATCAACACCGTGTAGTAGGTTCTGGAGGAATGTATGGCTCTGGAAATATCCTCATACATTTCCTCCACCTCCTCATCGGGATGTGCCGAGGTTGGTGCGTAAACCTGAATGACCTTCAGCGAATACCGTTTGGTGATTCTGAGTATCAGGTACGCGACCCTCGTCGACACACTCCCAATCTTTACAACGTTGTTGACGAGAGATTTGTGGACGATAAATCCGACACCTCCTTGGGACAGATGGTCGCCCTCCCGGTGATAGAACAAGTTGCCGGACTCGAGGATTGCCGTGTCCTCCCCCTTCTTCGGACCTCGGATAATCGAATAATATGCCAGCGCAACTTGTCTACCTCTTCTTCCAGCTCCAGTATCTTCTCGTCAGTCCTCAGGGTGCGTGCGTTATATGTTGCCAGGTCGAGTCGTCGTAGGTGGCAACCGAACCTCCACCGGAGATTCTTAGCACCCCCTGCCCCGCCGTTACCATGGTCGCCACCGTAGCCAGGAATAGCGGGGCCGCCGGGGACTGGGGGCCGTCTGTTTGTGTATTTGTTCATTGGGGGGTATTTGCCATAGTTGCCACGCTTGGCGAGCGGGTTGGCAACCGCAGTTTTTTATTACGTCACAGTTGTCATCAGGAAGACGCTGCTGCCCATCTCCTGCCTGTCTCCCTCTGTCGCCTCTTACGACACCCACGGGAAGATATGGGGTAGTGGATATTCTTAACCGCCACTACACGGCAATTTAAGTAAGTTAACGTTTTTTTTTTTTCTATATTTATTATTTCTATTGATCAAAGTAATCACCCATGTAATCGATGTATCTTTGATAACGCAACGTTAGTTTTATGATGCCCTTCTTGAAGAAATTAGCTGGACGCAAGCAAAAAATTCTTCAAAGGCATTTTGTAGATACTACCTCTCGAGTGTTACACTTTTTCCCGCCAAAAAATTTTCCAAATTCTGAAAAAAGTAGAAGTTTTTAGGTGTAAGATCTGGTGAGTATGATGGATGACGGAGAACTTCCAATCCCAGCTCTTGTAAGTTGGAAACCGTCTGTGGTTCAGTATGAGGTCGCGTGTTGTCGTGCAAGAGCAGCGGTGATGTGCGGTTGACCAAAGTTAGTTGGAGACGTGCGAACTTCTCCATCGATATGTAAAATACTTTACAGTACACATCTGCAGCAATGCTCATTCCGTTTGGTAATATGCTGTGGTGAACCACACCGGCGTTACTAGATCACCAAACTGTGACCATCACTTTTTTAGGGGCAAGTTTTCGTTAAGGGCATTATTGTTTAGGTTCTGAACCAGGATCCAGCCTACTTTTTGAGCACTTGTAATTGTTAGATGGAATCCATTTTTTGCCACAGGCAACAATGTGGTTTAAAATGAATTCGGTACACAAACGAATTACACAATCACCTTTAATTCACAAATATCAGCTTCTACAATCGCCTTTAATACGTCATTGTCGACCAAAGTTTTCGGACGACTACGGAGTTCATTTTTCAGGTCAATATTTCCAAAACAGAAGCGAGCAAACCCATAACAGGTGGTGTGTTCGTTTGTAGTATTGGCTCCGTAAACATTATTGATGTTGCGTGCCGCTTGTGCCATTTTGCTTCTACAACGGTACTCTTATTCCACAATTACTCGAACACTTAACGAATACAAGTTGACCAAAAAAAAATTAATGCGTAGAAAACATAACACTAATCAATAAAGAAATTACTAAATAAAAAAGGATTCCATGTTTTTAAAATAAAATTATTTTAAATTAGAATTCTTAGACAAAAAAACATTATTTTGATTTGAAATGAGACATTATTTTGATTTGAAATGAGTACTGCAAAATGGGGGATAGTACTGCAAAATGGGGGATATTAAATATTCTTACGCCGGAACTACAACGCAGCCTGTCAGATACGTATGCATCTATATTATGACGTCAGACGACACCATGGCGACGTGATGGAGTGATGTTTTTTTTATCAAAGCAAGAATGCATTGCCTTATTGCACAACAACATTGTTTGCTTCACAACAAGGCGGTTCGTTCTTGCTATATATTTGTACTTTATTTTTCGGATAAAGTCATGTTCATAAACGTAGTTCATTAAGATATCTTAAATACTTAATTAAGTCATCATTTTATTTAAATTAATTCAGCACATTTCATAACTTTTTCATTTACATAGTAGACTGCAAATAAACGTTTAAAGATATTCGATGATGCTACTTTGTCCTTAAAAATATACCCTCTATTTTTACTTTGCGATGAGCCGATACAAAAATATTTTCGTTTACGTTTTACGAACAAACAGCGATTGGCGGAAAAGAAACTGCCGCTTGAGAAGAAATTTATGATACAAGAAATTCAACATTCGTTTTCAAGTTAAACCAAAAGGATCTTAAAATTCGCTAAATGTTTTTTGAGAATTTATTACTTCTTTTTTATTACGCACGTACGCGGTAAGTAGCAAGATATAAAATGCTTTTGTGGTATTTTTCCCATTATTATAAATTATGTTATGCCGGTATAAAAATTGTATCATAACATTTATCATAAATTCAGCCTTTCGTTACTCTACTTTGAACATAGGCCTTCCAAAGGAACCTCATAAAGCAATCGTCTCTAATACCCTGATTAGCGACGTGGATCAACGTCAAAAATGCGAGACGTTTGGTACTGAGGTCACCAATTCACCTGTCAAACGTAGCGATTTAGGCAAATCAACCCTTTCACGGGAGAGTTGTTTGTGCTAGTATGAGCATAAGGTACTATGACTTCACTCGCGTCGGCATGTCTGCCAAATTCAGTAAAGAAATAAGTGACGCCCCGGCAATGTAATACACATTGCCGGGGCGTCTGGGAGGTCTTTACCTATGAAATTGCCGTTTTCTATGAAGTAAGTTAATGTATTTTTTTCTATATTTATTATTTCTATTGATCAAAGTAATCACCCATGTAATCGATGTATCTTTGCTAACGCAACGATAGTTTTATGATGCCCTTCTTGAAGAAATTAGCTGGACGCAAGCAAAAATACTTCACGCTGGCAGTCATTGAGTTTGTGGATCACCCATTTTTCTAGCTATTTTACTTTACCAATTTGCTGCAAATGTACCAATATTATTTTGACGATAACGTTGAAATCTGCTGTTGATTCAGACGTCACAATCACCTTTATTAGAGTATTGATTGTAGTTGACGAAAAATATTTAAATGCGATGAAAACATAACGCTAATCAATAAAGAAATTACTAAATAAATAAAAGGATTGCATGTTTTTAAAATAAAATTAATTTTAAATTAGAATTCATAGACAAACAACCATTATTTTGATTTGAAATAGCCAGTACTTCAGAATGGCAATTTCGTAGGTAAAGACATATTTTATTTATAAGAACCATTTTGAGCTATCTTGTAATTTCCCATAACTAAAAACTATTAGATGCACACTTTTTATTTCGTACACCAACTTTTCTTACTTATAATCTTGAAAAAAATGTATATTTAATTAACCAAAAAACCTCTCTACACTGATTAAAAACCTAAGCCACTTCTAGTTTACTCAGAAACTTGAAAATTGGCATGAAGATAGATTAGGTGTAAGCAGAGGAGAACAAATCTGAAAACTGCAAATTATCTATATTATTATTATTATTTTATTTCATTATTCAAGTAAATACACCCATTTGGTTAGTAAAACTTAAAACTTAAAAACTAGGGGTTAGTAAGTTCACAAAATACATAAATTATTACCACACAAAAATTATTATTTAATATCAAACATATTGGGCCTGGAACCCATATGCACTGTGTTCCAATACCTCATCACAGGGCAATCTTGCCTTCCATATATGGAAGCTAGGAGGCTGTTAGTGCTGTCTCGCACGCGACGCATGAAGGAGGCTATTCTTTTGCGTAATATTACTGCAAAACTGTCCACGCGTGCCTCAGAAAACATACGCGATGCGCTGCAAAAGCATGGCAGCCCCAACAACATTCTGAATCCATTGTTGTACTGAACACGTAGCGCATTGAGAATTCGGCGAGTACACTTCGTCCACAGGCTGCAGGTGTAGAATGTCTGACAGTAAGCTTTGAATCACGTTATATTAACTTCATTCGTATTATATTATTCATTAGTATTATCCATTAGTATATATTCGATGTCGAAAAAGTTATTGGTGCGGTAAGCTTCAAATAATGTACTTTTAACTAACCACACTGATAATTTTGACGATAATTTTTATAATTTATTCAAAAAATAGAAAATAGTGACGCGTTTACGCAAGAAAAAAGATTGAAGGTTGTGTATTGATTTGGTTTCATAAAAGTATTAAACTTTTTACAAAAAACTGATGATATCAAGCCAAGCTCGGTACAAACGAGTTTCGTTGTTGGTGGTTTCGCAAATGAGTTGTGATCTGAACGGGCACTGAGCCCATGGCAGTCCTAAGCGCGAAACCAACCCCGAAAGTCTTTTGTACCTTTTCACATTTACGTATTTGGTGGGATATACTGAACAGATACCACATAGCGAAACGACCCAATCGAAGTTTGACACACACACATTATCATTCAAACTAATAATATAGGTTTATAGGTTATTGTAATATAGTTTTATATGTTATGTATTATTATTATTATTATGTTGTTTACTTTCATATCTCGGATTTTAACGGTTTATTAATAGCACGGGCCTAAGCCAAGTGTATATTAGTGCTTTATTTGGTATTATCCTGTGAACTACCTTATTCAGTTACCTGTGTGTTAGGTTGTGAGGCAATTTGTCTAAGTATAGGTGTGGTCTGTTCTTCAGTTTGCAGGAACTTCCTAACTATTCTGCAATTCTGCGTGTATTTAGTATTATAGTAGTATATAGTATTATAGCTTTCTGTAACAGTTTGTATGTGTTGGGTGGTAAATTTAAAGTTTTTATACATTGATGTAATTGCTTCGGTATTACGCCGATTGTCGATAGGACAATAGGCACTATAATTACTTTTTGAAGATGCCAAAGTCGAGTTATTATTATAGTTTTATATGTAGGTATATGTTGCAGCCAAATACCTTAATAAGTCTTTTCAGTTAAAAGCCTAGACATTACGTGGTACGGTTTCTATATTAACTTCATTCAACGAGGCGGTCGCTGGTCTGTGCCTAATTATGCGATATGTGATATATTACATAAATGTACGCGGCTTTAGAGTAGGCCAAGGGCCACCACAGGTGCCCTAATGACGCTGATATTACAGGATATGTGGAATGTTGTATTAGACCTATCGGCTAAATATCAGCCAAGGTATTCTAGTTGAACGGTGCCGTTTAAAAAAAGGCTTATTAAGCTAGTTGCTTACAACATATAAATAATATTGCCTATAAAATTTACACAGATTTTGTATGCAATGTCATTAAACTGAATGTTGAAAATCAGCAATAAATAAACATAACAATACAATACAGGTAAGCTTAGCTTATCATCTTGACAAATAAATTGAGAACCAATCTCAGAAATATAAATTATTTCTCATGAACGATTGCGAAGAAAATCAAAGTATTCAATGCATTTACGCTCGAAATAACATAAATAGAGATAACTCCCATCAATACCTATTTTTCGCTCCAATATCCATTTATTAAGTTCAATCAGTGGACATCGCTTGGGGTTATAAAAATAGCGATGGAAGGGCGAAGATTGTTTGGAATAAGTCACAAGTGAAGTTATAATAATAAAATATGTATTATATATTTGGAGTTAATCTACTCAGGCTTGCTATTTACTATATAACTTTTTTACGTCTAGTTTTTATCAGGTAAACGAAGCAAGCTTTAGTTATTCGTACGTATATATTATATGAAGGTTCTATTACTGTACTACTTTCTTTAATAACATAAATAGAAATATCGCTATATTAATCATAATTACATAATTTGTATACTTACCGGCTCTGAAACGCATTCTGAATCATGTCAAACTTATTTTTTGGTCTACGTTAGTACCATATCGTGTCACTTAGAATAAGCCTTGAAGAAACAAATCATAAATGGAATTTTACGCTATGTAATACCGCATCGTGTTATGGCATTAATGGGTCACATTCATACAGCAGATGACGAACACCTATACTACACTATAAACATAAACACATTGCAGGTTTTGTTGTCTTTTTTCCTACATTTACTTTTATAATAAGTTTAGTATACGAAAAGGACTTTGTAGATTGGTTTCTCAATTTATATTCGTTTGCAAACTTCCGGTTATAGGTATGTTATGGTATTGGATTTTACTAGGTAGCAGATCGCCTTCTATCTTGTAAAATTACCCATTATCCCATGAAATCCGTCCGCTTTGGTACCACCCTTTCTTATGAAATTTGAGTGCAAAGCGAACTATCAGTCCACCTGATGGTAAGTGGCTTCTAAAGTCCGTGAAATCCTGCAGCTGATTTTTAACAAGGAGGGCTACAGATGTGTTGTCACTACTGAGGACTAAAACTAAATCCCTCTTAGTCTGTATTAATATAATTATGCTGGGTTTCTTAACCCTTCAGACAGAAACACTATAAATGAATTTAGTATAGTACGCATACCGTTTGGTTGATATGAATGGTTAAGTATATTCCTTTCCTGCTCATGTAGCAGGAAAGAAATATGAAAATTCGCCCCCACAGGTTGGCGGATTGTCGGTTATTTTCAGTTATCTAATGTTTCAGTTTCCCCCTGTGGCCTCTTTCAACACGCACGGGATTATATGGGAGTAGTGAATATTTATATGCTGGCAATATACAGCCACATTACTTTGTATTTGTTTATAATTATGTATGAAATTCGCTGGTTAAACTTTAAATATTTCGCCATTATTGTATATCAAAGCAATAAATATCTTAACTACGAATCTGACTTAAATCAAATATTTATTTTAACGGTACATATTTGAAAGGCATTGGAGAATCTCCTAGAAATCATATAAACGTTTTCCCAACCAAGGGCAGACATAATAAGCGACTAGAACTTTCTGCTCGGCTAGTATTGAATACAAATTACATCCAGACATTACTTTGAACGAGATAAGAAAATAAATCGCACTTCAAAAGATGGAAAATAAACCAATCTTAAATTGTAATTGCAAAATTTCTCGCAAAAAGACACGATAGCGAGAACAAATGGCACATTTTAGTCTTATGAAGCTTTAATGAATTAAAATGTCAAATCAAATGAAGGTGTAGGGGCGCTGTCGTTGTACTTTACGCATTAATGTACCAAAACCTAAATTCTAAATCTATTAAAATTTAAGAAGGACTCTGCATAAATAAAATAACCTTACTCCTAACCTAAATGGAACCTTACTCCGCGGGCCATTTCCTATTTTTCTTTATTGGCCATATAGGAAACCAGCTTATTTTACAAAGAATAAGTAAAATTATTTCTAAATTTCATTTAGCTTACATTCTTATGATATTCGAACTAATTAATATATTATCGCATTAAAAGACAATTAATTTGCGGATCTAGGTCCTTTTCTTTTTAAAATCCATAAAAAAATTTGAGGATATATAAGGTGACAGCTAACTGAAGGTGACAGGTAGGTAGAACATGAAATGCATATGTTATTGTCATCAGTTTTTTTTAGTAATTCGACCGTTTTTAAATTTTGTTTTATACCATCCACAGCTAACGATTGGCTATAATGATGGTCTGATAATGAAATATATTATTTGGTAGGGGAGACAAGTGAGAATAAATGGGAGTGACAGAGAGATTGATTAAAAAAATTACTTGCATTATTCTTAAAAATAACATAGTTCTTAAAAGACAACTCTACCACTAAACATGATCCTAAAGAAAAGTCTGCAACAAAGCTCAATCCCCTAGCGGTCACATGAGACTGTACCCACCCACTGCACTTTAACCCATAAAAACTTAGTTTGGCATTATAGAATCAATATGAAATTTTGTATCCTCTAGTGCAATAAGAGAACAGTTATCTTTTGGATATTTATTGTAATCTACCTTCATTTCGTACGCCATTTTCGCGTGAATGTTATTGTGTTGATTTTTGGGTTTTATTAGTGTTATAGTGCAGTGTTTTATTATAAAATTGTAATGAAAGTTTTTGTGTGATTATAACTTATCTTTTTACGTAAATAATGTCTGGTAATATATATTGAAATAGTTGTGATTTTACATGTGACACAAGCTTGGTATGTTTTCTTGTTATCAAAATACAATAAAATCTTTTTGTAATGAAATAAAACCTGACTTTTGTTTAGACCACAGGACCACCAGTTATATATTTTTTTTATATTTAAAGCTAACAGATTGAAAGTACCAGCCATAAAAATACATTGTGCCCTTGTCATCAGAAATTAAGGCTCATTTGCTCGGATTTGACTAAAACCGTGAATGAGTTACCATGTTCTCCTTTTTTATCAGATCGGAAGCAATCTTTTTTGTCGAAGTAAAATATGTCAAGATTAAATCTTTTACGTTTTAAACCTAGATAATCACGAAAAGAACGATCTTTCACGTCTCGAATCTTGTCACCGCCTTCTTACTTAAGGACCCCCAAATCCAACGATGAACTTATACGAAAACACTACATATAATATCCTCCAGACTGAATTTCGGTCACGGCGGCCAGCCTCAACAGAAACTAGCCATCGCAGGATTATAGTGCCCAAGTGTATGCGCAAGATGCACTCTCTATTCCCTCACCCTCATAATCTGATGAGACGGTAAACCGACACGACCGGAGAGAAATCAGGCGCAGAACCAACGGCTTTACTTGCTTTCCGAGGCACGGGGTTGAGACATCGCCAACTTCCTGACTCCGGGCAGCTACTGAGAATTTCTTAAGGAAAAAACTCAATAATTGATTTCTTGGCCCGAACCGGGATTCAACCCCAGGACGTCATCATCCGCAGTCGCACTACTACAACCACTAGACCAACGAGGCAGTTAAACACTACATATACACTTGTAGTATACGTCTTTTTAAAAATGCTCCAAATGCATTCTTTAAACTATTGTAAACAAATGCTTAAATAAGAAGCCACCACTTATCATTTGGTGGAACGAGGTTATGCAGACAAATGTTATAGTAAAGCGCACTGACTTAACACTTGCCTTGAAGACCACATTATAATCAGAAGGAAAGACAGATGCTGGAAACTTATTTCACTCATTTTCTAGGCATTATAAATGACGAAGTAATCCGTTTGGTTCTAATACGTGAAATGTCTACAACAAATAGGTGAATACATATTTCAAATGTTTTTTTTTTTTCAATTTACTTTTTATTATAGCAGGCCTTTACATATATATCCATGTTTAAGTTCTTTCTTCAAGTGTAGCAGCTAAATGTTCAGAATATTTCTGTTCATTTCAACTTAAATGTTTACTTGAAAATAGCTGGGAAAATTCCCGTCAAAAATATGCGCTGTACATTTTATGAGCACTGTAGGCCATGTTTAGTATTGTATTGTTAGCATATTTATTACACGCTGTGCCCACGACTTCATTCGCATAGAATTTCTAATTCGTTTTGAAGTTTCATCTCTTTGGACTATTGATTATATATTATGAACTACATCACTGTTTCAGCTCAAACAGTAATAGTATCGATAATTTTAACATACGGAGTAATTCCATCATTAAACCGACTAAGTGCATGGATGATTTCAACACGCAGGATATCGTCTCCAATCAATATTATATTTAAATGAAACTTAGTAACATAGATATAAACTAACACAATATAAAAAATAAAATAAAAATGGGTTAACAATTAATCACAGTTCAGATGGTGTGTAGTAGCGGCGTAAATTAATCCATCACTCTTCCACGTCCTGGCGTTGTTAGTAAGAGGTGATTACGGGAAGCGCCAAAAAAAATGTAATCGCTTTCGATATATGGTGCTAAAAGAAATCGGTTACGTCAGAGCCAGACCTAAAATACCTAGACCGGTTATTCGTACCCAGACTGGCTAGTTGTACCCAGACAGATGGCCAAAGGAGCAAAAGAACCAGAACCCAAAGTCCCTACGGAACCAGCCATCAACAAGGAGAAAATCACGCGTAGTGGCCGAAGAGTAAGATTTACGGATTACTATCGACCGTAGTTACGGTCTGGCCAGGGGGAGTATGTGGCGTAACTCGCTTCACTTAGACCTACGCAAATCCGCTACGCGCATGAAGATTAAGCCATTTAGTTTATTTTAGCCAAGGGAATTAAAATTAAGTTTAAGGAGTTAATTACTAAGTTAAAGGAGTTTATAACGTTGATTAAAACTACTTTTACGGATTTTATCGCGTTTTATTTATATTAATTTTAATACCCGACGTTTCACGGGGGACTGAGGTGACTGACGTCCCGATGTCAAAGTTAACCCGGAGTACCTTCAGCTTTTTAATTATTGTTTTTGGTCCGATCTACGCAGAATGAACTAACTGTATTTTGAAGTCTTGCAGTGGTATGCTTGGGTTTAGTTTTAATTTTATTAATTATAGGGTACCAAGCAGGTGGTAGTACCCAGCCTCCTTCTTTATTGAAATTAAGATGTTTTTTAATTTCAATAGCCTCACGTATCATCCTTGGTAGGAATCGATGTTCTTTCGCGAGGATTTGTGGTCTATCAAATCTGATGTAATGGTTGGGGCCATCTTAATAGCCATCATACCGTTGTTGATTATCGCTCAGAGCAGACCTGTGTCACATTAGATAAGAAAATATAATCGTCGCTTCAATCGATTGACGCACGTAGTGTATTGTAACCTAAGGTTCCCTTTGCCGCCAATAGCATCGTTTGTTAAAATTAGTTATATCTGTGTTGAAAGTGCAGTACCTTACTCGTCGCATCCGAACACGTCACACCGCGTCGAAGTAAACAAAGGTAACAATTAACACCTACCTGCATTAATGCTTGTTGTACTTACCATTCTATAAACGATCTACACTACACAGCCAGCCAATAATAAATTGAACATAATGTCTAGCTGTACTGGTTGTAAGAAATCGGTGCGGCAATCTGAGAAAATAATTTGCACCCGCAGTAACTGCGCTAAGACATACCACTATTTATGTGTAGGTTTGACATCAGAAAGTGCCAAGAAAATATCGTCTTGGACATGTCCGTATTGCATTAGCAAGCAACCAAAAGCAGGTGACAACACCAACACTCCGCTTAAACTTACATCAGAAGAAAATTCTCCAGTAAGCTCTTATCTACAGGAATCATCTGAGTTTCGAACAGGCATCCTAAACTCTCTTAAAGATGAACTCCAAGTTCTTATGAGAAAGGCAGTTAAAAGCGAGTTAAGCTCCTTGAAAGCTCAAATATCGACTATGGAAACTACTCTTAATTATATAAGTACCCAGTACGATGACCTCATGAAAAATCTTGCATCCACCACATCTGAACTTAAATGCCTAAAGGAAGAAAATGCGCGTCTCCGAAGTGACGCGGATGCTAATACAAGACGTACTAAACAATTGGAAGAGGAGTTTGCAAGGCAACAGCAGTGGAGTCGTCTTCAGAATATCGAAATTACAGGTGTCCCAGAGGACAAGGATGAAAACACTGTTGAAATTGTTGTTAAGCTGGCCGAGAAATTGGGTGTCACCATGGACAGCAGTGAGGTGGAGTTTGCACATCGTGTGCAGCCGCGTAAGCCGAACAGTTCCATCATTCACCGTTCCATCATTGCCCGGTTTCGTCACCGCAGCACAAAAGACTCGATCGTAATCGCATCGCGTAAACATCGCGGCATCAAACTAACCGACATTGGTATGGTGCACAAGACAAGCAACGATAATGCCAGAAACAATATTTATATTAATGAACATCTTACACCATACAACCGGGATTTATTTAAACAGTGTAAAATCAAGACTAAGGAATTTAATTTCAAATTTATCTGGACAAAAAACTGCCGTATTTATGTGCGTCGCAACGAAACTTCTCCCCCCATACCCATTATAACGACGGCCGATTTGATAAAAATAGTTTAAATTGTACTGATTGTATAGCGATGTTACTCTTAGTTATGTTACGCATACTTACACAATACACATTTCTCGCTTACATTCATCATATTATACTTCTTTACATTTTAACACCAAACAACTTGCAAAGTTATCATACAACATATTATTCATTGTTTCTATTTATCATTACTCAAACTACAAAACACTATGAAAAAATTCTACATCATATAAAACACTAATGACACAAATAATATATCAATAGGCATTACAAACTGCCTTCCTGTTTTGTTTCTTTTTAAAACGTTATGTTATGTCTTATTGTCGTGGAAAAAGATACTTAGCATTCACTTCTTTTTTTGTTATTACGTTTTCTCTGTAGTGCAAATGAAAGCAGTTATTACAATCCTTTATGTGTATTATTCTATAACTAATTCTGTACTTAATATTTAAAATGGCAAAGTGCAATAGTGGATTAAGACTTTTCTATCAGAATGTACGAGGCTTACGGACTAAGACTGACCAGTTTTATAATAATTTATTTCTATCTAATATTGACATCGCTTTAATTACAGAGACATGGTTATGCGACAGTATTCTGGATACGGAGTTGTGCAGTTCTGACCAATACGAACTATTCCGTCGCGATCGCGGCGCGCTCGGAGGTGGTGTGATGATTGCGTGCGCTTCCCGGCTCAGGACGCGCAGGCGCTCTGACCTTGATCGCGACGATGTTGAGTGCATATGCATAACAGTACCGGCGCGTGCGCTTGGCTCACAACATGATTTAAATATTTTATGTGCTTATATACCGCCAAACCGCGCGCTTTCATTTTGTATGCAAAACTTTATACAAATGCTTACTGTTGCGATTAGTTCAAAACCAGATGACCATTTTATAGTAATTGGTGATTTCAACTTACCTTGTATAAATTGGAAATTAAATAAACCTATAATATTAAAAAAGGGGATCTGTCGAGATGCAGAAATCTGCTGTTGATTTAATTAATACTACTTCTTATTTAGGTTTATCTCAATACAATTACTTAGTAAATCCATATGGTAATATACTGGATTTAATTTTCTCTAATATATCTTTAACTATCGTAAAATCTAAAGCCCCAATTGTAGTTGAAGATATTTGTCATCCATCAGTCGATATTTATTTGAAAGATATAATAGTACCTTCGATTAAAGCAAAAACTAGAAAAAGAAACTTATTTAGGAAAGCTGATTATAATAAATTAAATACTTTTTTTTCTAATTACGATTGGTCCTTTCTAAAATCTCATGATTTGAAATACGTAATCGACACTTTTTATGTAACATTAAATACAGCTATCTCTAACTTTGTGCCACAAAAAATTGTATCTCATACTTACAATTATCCTGTTTGGTATAGTAATGCCTTAATAAAGTTGATTAAAGAAAAAGCAAAGTATCATACTTACTGGAAAAAATATGGAAACCCAAATGATTATGAATCATTTTCTTTGTTGCGTTCCCGTTTAAAAAAACTTGAAAGGGAATGTTATTCGTCTTACATTAATTATTCTCAAGAAAAAATTAAAACTACACCTAAATTGTTATGGGCTTATATAAAATCCAAGAGGAAAAATAAATCAGCTTATCCCCAAATAATGCAATACAATAATAATCAATTTTCAAATCAAAATGATATTTGCAATGCTTTCAATGAATTTTTTAGTCGTAATTTTAGTCTACCGGCATTACATTATCAAAATTTTACACATAAAAATTTCCTAAGCAATGATGTTATTAGTGATATACATCTTTCTGTAACAGACATAAAAAAGGCTCTTGATAATCTCGATTGTTCTAAAGGCGCTGGATGTGATGAGATTCCTCCATATTTCTTTGTAAAGTGCGCAGAATCGCTAGCGGCTCCTATAACATTAATTTTTAATCGATGTTTTGCAGAAGGTTATTTTCCTAAAATTTGGAAAACCGCTAACGTCGTTCCAATCCATAAAAAAGGAACCAAAACAGACATCGAAAATTACAGACCTATTTCTATTCTTAATGTACTGAGCAAGTTGATGGAGAGGGCTGCACATAAGCATTTATATCCTCTGATTGTTCGTCACATTCCTTCACAACAGCATGGATTCGTTCGTGGTCGCTCAACCAGGACTAATTTATCAATTTTTTCTAATGATGTTCTTCGAGGTATGGATGATGGTTTTCAGATTGATGCCATATATACAGACTTCGAGAAGGCATTTGATCGCGTGGATCACATTATTCTATTGCGTAAACTCCAAGAGCTAGGAATTCATGGAAATCTTCTTAGGTGGATAGAGTCCTATCTACGTAACCGATCTCAAGCTGTTGTAATAGCTGGACATCGCTCTGATTTCGTGGATGTCCCATCTGGAGTCCCTCAAGGGTCCATATTGGGTCCGTTGCTGTATGCATCATACTTGTATGATATTGTAGACTGTTTTAAATTTTCCAAATTTCTCATGTATGCGGATGACACTAAAATTTACGCATATATTAAGTCTGAGGAAGATGCACACCAACTTCAGAAAGACTTGAACCAGCTTTGTTTCTTCTATCATGATAACCGTATTAGTGTTAATATAACAAAATGTTATCAAATAAGCTTCACTCGTAAAAGACACCAAATTGAATATCGATATAAATTAGATAACATACCTTTGGAACGCATCTACCAAACCAAAGATCTTGGTGTTATTTTTGATTCCAAGATGCTTATGTCTAATCATGTCACGACAATGGTTGCAAAAGCGTATAAAAATTTAGGATTTGTTATAAGAGTGTCCCGTCCTTTCTCAGATTCTGAATGCATTAAAAATTTGTATTATTCTTATGTAAGAAGTGTTTTGGAGTATTGTTGTAATGTCTGGAATCCGCATTATTTGTCTTATATAGAGAATATAGAGCAAATACAATGTAAATTTATTAAGACGTTAAATTATCGTACTCAACATAAAAAAAGCAGTTATAAGGAATCTTGCTATCACCATGACTTATTGCAGTTAAAGGACCGACGTACACTTCTACAAATTTTGTTTCTACACGACATCTGTAGTAATAAAATTGATAGTCCCGAATTGACAGTTCAATTCCTACAATTCAATGCTCCTTCGAAGCGTACCAGACATACATCCCTATTTCATGTCCCTTTAAGTCGCTCTAAATATGCTCAAAATTCTGTCATTAGTCGTACACTTAACTGCTACAACAAAAACTTTTCAACTATTGATATTTTCCACGACAGTAAAGCTTCCATAAAAAAAAGAAATAATCTCAATTTTAAGAAATAGCAAGTAGTATAAATCTAAAAAATAACACGTACAAACATGCCACACCTCTTTCATACACACACTCTCACACTCACTCAGACACACACACACACACACACACACACACACACACACACACACACACACACACACACACACACACAACAAATAAATATTTACAAAACAAAACACTAGTAGATGTACATATATGCACTGTATTTTGTAAAATGCGTAATGGCGTAATGACTACTCTTTAAAAATAATCCTGTATAATATTATTTCCACACAGTTGTAGCGATACGTTAGAAGATTTTTTTTTTATAAAGTAAGAACCTGTAATTGGCAGAACAAAATGTAAATACTTACTAATTTTATAATGTTACAAAATGCTGTTGGTTCTGTTACAATAAATTAAAAAAAAAAAAAAAATCTAGAATATGATCGCAAACTGCAGACTTCCCGGAACGTTGATGCTTCACGTCAGCTATGTGTTCTTTTACGCGGGTTCTAATTGATCTCTTTGTTTGCCCTATATATGAGAGACCACAATCACAATCAAGCTTGTACACTCCTGCATCTTGTAGAGGAATATGACACTTGACGGATGGTAAAAACTGACTAATCTTATTCGGCGGCTTGTAGAATGTTCTAATAGAAGCTCGCTTCAAGATGTAGCCAACCTTGTCTGTGACACCTCTGACATATGGTAGTATAGCAGGCACACGCTCGACTGTGGCCGGCTTCACTCGGTCACTGTGACGGAGGCACAGGACCCGAAGCTTGTTGTCGCGCAGAACCTGCTTGACGTGCTGAAGCTCGGCGGCCAGGTGTTTGCTGTCACAGATCCCTCGTGCTCTCTGAAACAATTTAATCAATGTATAGTGTTCGCGTAAATATAAGAAATCATTATGAGTTAATAACTTGATAAAATCCGTAATAAATATAGTTTTATTCAATATATAGTTTTCGCGTAAACTTAAGAAATCATTATCTATTCTTCTTCTATATTTCATTAATATCCCGTAAAAGTCTATTGCAAGAAATGGACATCTCCCACTTTAGAAGTGATGTTATAACTTTCACGATTTGCAGACAAATTGAGGATCGCAATACAAGGAAACTCGCATTTTGACGTCGTAAAAACGATAGAACAGCCTGTAAGTTGATGTGAGAAGTCGTGGATATCGATCAGGTATAGTTCTATCGTTCAGTGCTCTGTGGTCTCCACATGGTCTCCAACTATCATCTTTTTTTCTTACCATGTGCAGAAGAGAAGATCAAGCGCTTTCCGATGGTCTGGCTATGCCGCTGCCGAGCAGGTCTGAGAACTCCTGCTTCACAGCTTGCATGCGAAGTGGATCTAGGCGTCGAGGCTTAATGGCTACTGGAGGTCCTGGAGTCGTCCTGATGTGATGCAGGGTGTTATGTTTGCATGGTATGTGCATACCTGGAGTGCGAGTTATCTCGGGAAATTCACGCAGTATTTGGTAAAATTCGGTTTCTCCGGAAACTGACTTCACCGAAGCGATGTCCTTCGTTGATGTGCGAGCTACGGAGTTGACCGAGAGGGTAGTGACATTGTCAACTAATCGTTGATTCCTACAGTCGACGAGTAAATTGTAGTGACTGAGAAAGTCAAATCCGATGATCGGTTGTGTCACATTGGCTATTGTGAAATTCCATGTGAAATTTCGTCTCAATCCTAGATTAAGATGTAGCGTTATCGGTCCGTAGGTGTGTATGACTGTGTTGTTAGCAGCTATGAGGTCATACCTGGATTTATAGCAGGGCATCTTGACTGCTGATCGGGGAAAAACACACAGGTCTAAACCAGTGTCCACGAGGAACTGCATTTTTGATGTCCGATCAGAGATGAATAAACGGCCTGTTGAAGAGGGGTAGTCGCTGGCCGTTACTTGCGACACCCCTGTAAGTTTTCCGCCTTGTATGTGCAAGGCTGCATACACTTGTTTGCTTTGTGCCCATATGTGTAATGGTAAAAGCAGTGCGGGTGATTCGGTGGAAACTTTTTGGGTCTGGGTTTCCTTGAGTTGGATCGCGATCTCGAGTGTGAGTGGGAACGTTGTTGCCTGTTGAGTTGAGTAATGAAAAGTGCTACTTGCCTCGTTAGGTCACTTATCTGCCTTGCCATAGTATCATGGTTTTCCGGCGTCCTAGTAGAGGTGCTGGCAACTTCAGCGCTCACTGGCGCGATCTCGTACACCCTGTCTGCGAGTTCGGCTAGTTTCTCCAACGATAAGTCTGTTCATATAACAGACTTATATCTCATAGAAGCAATCACAGTTTGTACATTAATGTGTAAACGACTCGACCATAATGTTTTAATGACATTTGATGCTGCAGATGCTCCGGCTAGATTCTGCAGGTGGCGTAGGAACTGCGATGTTTTCCGGTCTCCAAGCTCTATGGTTGGTTGAGCAATTGCTGGAGGCGCTTCTCCCGCGATACTGAAAGACGACGTATTAGTCCCGTTTTCAATGAGAATTAGGTACTTATCGGTTCTAGGTGGGTTAGTAATAATATCCTTAACTTCCCTAGCGTATGGAGGTTTTAGTTGCGCGGCTAAGTAGTAGAATTTTGTCTCGTTATTCGTGATCCTGGACAATAGGAACTGGCCTTTAATTTGCGCGAACCATAAAGCAGGCTCATCGGCCAGGAATTGGGGTACTCTAACATCAACTCTCAAAATTTCTGCGGGAGTCAAATCTTTCTGATCGGTGACATTGACTACATTCGGTTCGTCCATCATAGCACAATATCAAAATAAATAATAATGATAACCTCACCTTGTTGTCTTGGACCACACCCTATCCTTTGTTATCACCACGTTTTTTTGGAGCTAAATCGTTGATGCCGTACGATATGTAGCTCAATTTACCGTTATTTCAGCTTTGTCGACGGGACACCATTTGTGCCACGCCCCAACGTTACATTCAAATGTGGAACCGATTTGAAGACCACACCCAATGTTGTGTTTGAATACGTTATATTGTAAATAATTGAATACTATTGAAGGGCAGGAATAAGAATTAACTGACTCGAATGAAGTAATGTTATTTCCATGTAACAAACAACTTTTACTACACACAATTTTAGAAGATGAAATAATTGTTAATTGATATAAGTAGTGCGTCGCGTCCTGTTACTATGCCGGTTGCAGGCGGAATGAACGTCGCACATTCTCGCGTTCCGTTGAAGGCACGGTGTCTTAACTTATCGATGATTTGCATTGTTCCCTGGTTGTGGCGTGATATAAGCGTGTGGCTTAATCTTCATGTGCATATCTGATTTGCGTACGTCTAAGTGAAGCGAGTTATGCCATAATGGCAATAACATTCCTTTTGTGTTTAACTTGTGTGAATGTAAATTAAACCGACAAAAGTTCTCGAAATTCGAAAGATATTTTCAAAGGGGAATGCCCACTCTTCATAGACACTTCGGCCAAGGGTGTCCACATATAAAAGCATATAGATATGATAATATGCAATTAAAACAATGAAATGGTAAAGGAATTGCTTTAAAAAAAGTCGGGGTTTTGAAGATATATAAGTTTTATTTTCACAAATGCGGTTTTTTTTAACAACTATTTTTATCGATTTTATCGTGTTTTATTTCTTTGATTTTTAATTCCAGATGTTTCGGGTGCTTTCCAGCACCCATGGTTACGGTGAACTGAGGTGACTGACGTCCCAATGTCAGTGCTAACCCGGAGTACCTTCAGATTTTTAATTTTTATTTATTGAGAGAGATTTTTATATTATTTTGTGTCTTGAAGTCTTGCAGTGGTATGCTTGGGTTTAATTTTAATTTTATTAATTACAGGGTCCTAAGTAGGTGGTAGTACCAATCCTCCTTCTCTATTAAAAAAAGAATTTTTTTATTTCAATAGTCTCATGTATCATCCTTGATAGGAATTGATGTTCCTTTTAGAGGATTTGTGGTCTATCAAATCTTTTTTTTTATGTCTATCTGGTTGGTGCGGTCCAGGATATGATCACAAACTGCAAACTTCCCTGAACTTTGATGCTTCACGACAGCTCGCTTCAAGATGTAGCCAATATTGTCTGTGACACCCCTGACAAATGCTACATATTGATTGACTGCACATAATGATTTCTTAAATTTACGTGAACACTACACATTGAATAAAACTAAATTTACGGATTTTACCGCGTTTATTTCACTACTTTTACTTATTTTTAATTCCCGACGTTTCGGGTGCTTTACAGCAACCATGGTCACGGGGGGGGACTGAGATGTTTGACGACCCAATGTCATAGTTAGTCCGGCTACCTTCAGTTTTTGAATATTAATTTTTGGTCCGATTTACGCAAAACGAGCTTATAGTATCATGAAGTCTTGCAGTGGTATGCTTAGGTTTGGGTTTAAGTTTGTTAATTATAGGATCCCAAGCAGGTGACAGCACCCATCCATCTTCTCTATTGAAATTTGGATGTTTTTTAATTTCAATAGCCTCGCGTTTATCAAAACGATTTGTGGTTTATCAAAACGAATGTAATGGTGGGGACAATCTTGAACATGTTCGCAGACTGCAGACTTCCCGGAGCGTCGGTGCTTCACGTCAGCTATATGTTCTTTCACGCGGGTTTTTATGGATCTTTTTGTTTGACCTATGTAAGAGAGACCACATTCACAATCTAACTTGTACACTCCTGCATCTTGTAGAGGGATATTACACTTGACGGATGGTAAAAATTGACTAATCTTCTTCGGCGGCTTGTAGTATGTTTTAATAGAAGCTCGCTTCAAGATGTAGCCAACCTTGTCTGTGACTCCTCTGACATATGGTAGCACAGCAGGTACACGCTCGACTGTGGCCGGCTTCACTCGGTCACTGTGACGTAGGCGCGGGACCCGAAGCTTGTTGTCTTGCAATACTTGCTTGACGTGCTGAAGTTCGGCGGCCAGATGTTTTCTGTCACAGATCCCTCGTGCTCTCTGAAACAAAGATTTACCCACGGTAGCTAACTGTGAAGGATGATGGTGAGATTCACCATTTAAATATCGGTTGGTATGGGTCTTTTTTCTATACACAGTGTGACCAATTGTGTTATTAGGATTTCGAATGACTAAAACATCTAAGAAAGCTAAAGAATTATTTGCCTCTAACTCCATTGTGAATTGTATTTTAGAGTTTATAGAGTTAAGGTGGTTTAAAAATGCAGTTACTTTGTCAGATGGTAAAATTGTGAAAGTGTCGTCTACGTACCGCTTGTAGAATCTTGGATTTACAGGAGCAGTAAGAAGGGCTTTCTCCTCGAAGTCCTCCATGAATATGTCAGCGACTATGGGAGATACAGGTGAGCCCATCGCCACACCATCTACTTGCTTGTAGAACTCTTCCTTCCACAATAGATAGCCAGATGTGAGGCAGTGTTTGAGTAATACTGCATATTCAGCAGGCATGTTATTATATTCTAGCTTCCTAGTTACAATTGATATGCAGTCTTCAATAGGTAGGCATGTGAATAGTGACCGAACATCAAAACTGACCATAATTTCATTGTCAGCGAGATGTAGGTCTTTTATCTCACTAACAAAAGAACACCGATTCCTACCAAGGATGATACGCGAGGCTATTGAAATTAAAAAACATCCAAATTTCAATAGAGAAGATGGATGGGTGCTGCCACCTGCTTGGGGTCCTATAATTAACAAAATTAAACCCAAACCTAAGCATACCACTGCAAGACTTCATGATACTATAAGCTCGTTTTGCGTAAATCGGACCAAAAATTAATATTCAAAAACTGAAGGTAGCCGGACTAACTATGACATTGGGACGTCAAACATCTCAGTCCCCCCCGTGACCATGGTTGCTGTAAAGCACCCGAAACGTCGGGAATTAAAAATAAGTAAAAGTAGTGAAATAAACGCGATAAAATCCGTAAATTTAGTTTTATTCAATGAGTACTGCACATGCTTGACTGTGGCCGGCTTCACTCGGTCACTGTGACGTAAGCGCGGGCCCGAAGCTTGTTGACATGCAGAACCTGCTTGACGATTCCTTGTGCTCTCTGTAACAAAGATTTGCTCATGGTAACTAACTGTGAAGGATGGTGGTGAGATTCGTTGTTTTCTATAGACAGTGTGACCTATGGTGTTGTTCGAATTTTGGATGACTAACGCATCTAGGAAATCTAAGGAATTATTTGCCTCTAATTTACACATCAATACATCATTCAGGAACTGAGCAGGAAGCAAAATATTAGTCTGATGCCGTGCCCAACCCAAATACCATATTACTATCATAACATGGGCACAGCATCCAACAGTTGGACGGTCGACAGTACTTTTTAATTGCACTTCTACCAGAACCATTGCCACAAATTAAAATATATATAAAATACACTTTTTGCGACTAATGGTGATGACTTGCAATTCTAGCCCTAAGTAAAGATCGGCTAGGGCTTAAGTTTATTCCTTCCATAATGCTGCTCCTCTGGTTATTACAGAGTTCTATCCGGTATCAAACATTAAATCTTATATGCTCACCATAATAGTAGTGAGCTTGCTTTAATTAGTATGTGACACAAGCAATTAATATTAAGTCGCTGTAAGTTAAAATAGAAAATTCCCTAACATTTTAAAGTCTACATTTATATTTCTAAAGTCTGCCTGCCCTAGCTCTATTTAGATTGCTTTCCCTAGCATACTCAGACAAATCATTATTTGTCTCTATATTTTGGTGAACTATTTCAAGTATTTGAGCCGCATCATCCCTGTCCCTTATTTTGGTGTGGAATTTATTAATTATAGCAGCAGCCACTGCAGTCTATCGTCAAATGTGTAGAAGCCCTGTTAAAGTAATTTTGATGAAATATTTTAAATTCTGTTTTAAAAATGCCATTCACCACCTCTACTACCCATATCGACACATAGTCACGGCTCTGGATTTATTAGCGTATCTTGTCATTACCTGAGATTCACCATCTGCTGGAGACATTGCTGCGGCCCTTAGACATCCACATCTATACTCGATTACAAATCAAAATGCAGATGCGTTGTCACCCGTGAGGACTAAGATCATTTTCTCGTTTCCAGTAAAAAGGGTCTCCGTTTCTCTACACTCACCATACAAAACACAGCAGCATTAGGCTACTATTTCATGCTGGTATTCTGTGAGAGCGTGGTCCGTCCCCGGTCAAGCCGACCCATTCATTCATGCTACAACTATACTTCTAATATAACTGCAGCATGGCTCTACCATGTATAACACACATACATATGTGTGTCCATTGGAATTGAACTATTTACCTGTTGTGTTCGAACCGATTGTTGAGAGATCAACAATTGCATTTTCCAACAAAACAAAGTAACACGATAACACGCAATTGAATTCTTGTGACATGACAGTGACAGGGGCCTAGCTGTCAGATTCGATGTTGCTACTTAACTGTCATAAAATCTATGAAACGATATCGATTTTTATTCTATTAATAATATCATAAAAAGAATAATCACCGACGCGTTTTAAGTTCTGCACGCTTTTTAAAATATAATTTCCCTTATTTATTGAAATTCTATTTCAAATGTATTTTTAAGAACAGTTAACTTGTGCTGTATTGTTTTGTTATGCTTTAGAGAATTCATGGTAAATCAGCTAGAAATTAACTTCTTGAATTATCATAACATGATTCCATTTTAAATGTTATGTTAAGAACAGATAAGAATAACAGTAAGAAATTGTGCAGTAGCGTTTTGTTATACTCTAAATAATTCTTGGTAAATCAGCTAGTAATTCCCTTGTTTGATTATCATAACTATAAATGTGAAGGTTGTCAACGATTTCAACCGAGCCTATAGCAACGGTTGTTTTTGTTTTTAACGGTTGAGCACCATGATTGCACAATAATTATTCATTCGCAGAAATCGTCCTCAGACGAATCACCTGGCGTAGGGCTGAGTCTCAATAGATCGCAGCACGACGCTGCTCTACCGAGCAAAACACCCCGCCAGGAACGTAAGTCATCTACAGACTATTCCGAGCTTCGACATCGAACTGAGGTAAATTCGGACCCTCGGCGCCATGGTGCACGTGTTAAGACCGATAACACCGATCACCGAGATCCAAATGGGCTTCGACGTCGCACCGCACGAGTGCAGAGCGACTAGTAAAGTCTTATTGTTTAGAGCCTCCCGACTCTCGGAGCTCCACAGTGAACACATCCTTGCCGGATTCGGTTAGGCTGGCTTCGGCCTTAGAGGCGATCAGTCATAATCCCGCGGATGGTAGCTTCGCACTACCGGCCGCTCGGCTGAGTGCATGAACCAAATGTCCGAAACTGCGGTTCCTCTCGTACTGAGCAGTATTACTGTCGCAACGACGAGCCATCAGTAGGGTAAAACTAACCTGTCTCACGACGGTTGAACCGCTTTTTATGACTTGAAATGGATAAAAACCCATTCTGTGCAATAAGTTTTTTCTCCTTGGTAATGAATAAACCACAGAAACCCCTATAATGTATAATAGTCCTTTTTTTAGATACAAGTAGCACATTTTAAGGAACCGCAAAAACAACTTTGTTATTTATACAAACACTATGAAAAACAAAATAATTTGTTGCTGGTGATAATGATAGTGGTATTTTTACTCGATTTAAAATATATGCTTGTTACTACAGAACTCTTCATGGGCCTGCGAGTCCGACTAGCAATGAACCACTTTTTTTCAACTTTTAGTTTTATTATGAATAGTTTTTTCGTTTAAGTGAGCTCTTTTACTTTAGATTTATTACCTCTTTATCTATAATAATCAATCTGAGTAAGTAAAGTGTGTAAATACGATTCTTGAATTGTAAAAATAATAATTGGATTTCAACATCTTAGGTAGGTATTTAGTTTTATTAATTCAGATAATATTAATCTCACAATTAATTATTGTAATAATATAATTTTATCACACAACTAACGCCCTCATTAGCAATGTAATGGTGAAAGAATTTTCAAAATCGGTCTAGTAATTTTTGAGATTAGCCAAAAAACGTATTCATTGAAAGTAGCGCCCTCTATAATAAAATTCATCCTATATTAGATATCTAAAATTATACATAACAATCTAGTGGTGAAAGAATTCTCAAAGTTGGTCAAGTACTTTACGAGTTAAGCGAAAAAATATTCTTTGATAGTAGCGCCCGCTATAATAAAATTCATCCTATATTATATATCTAAAATTATACATAACAATCTAGTGGTGAAAGAATTCTCAAATTTGGTCAAGTACTTTACGAGTTTAGCAAAAAAAAGTTTTTGATAGTAGCGCCCTCTATAATAAAATGCATCCTACGTTTTTAAGCACCATAGCAAAAAACGATTCAACATAGCCTAACACAGTAAAAACATAACCATCCTTTTTCGTCTGTAGTCGGATAAACAACTGGTTGATAACGGTTGCGTATCGGCTGCTTTGGATAAATATCCATTGTCAACGGTTGTTTTAAACCTTTATCATAACATCATAATAATTATCGAAAAATTATTTTAGCATTGTAATAATGAAACCATAAGTGATCGATCGAAAAGGAGAATCGATTTTTTTAATGAGATTTGTGATTGGCAACATTTTTTATTTTATTAACAAACTAATTAATTAATGATTTACCTAATTTAATTTTTATCTTTTCGGTACTTTTAATTTGTGCAAAAATATTCCCATCTTTTTAGGATAAATGAATACCGCGATTAATAACCATAAATAAAGATATTTTTTTTAACAAATGCACATTGTTGGGCGTTCCATGGCCGAAAATGGGCATCCCCCTTATATATTTTTAACTTATCCATTAGCCGTGTCCACACTGGACGATCCAACTCGTAGGCACGGTTGGTGTGGACGTGCCTCGCGCGATCCAAGCAGCAAACTTGGAGCATACGCTCGTTACGTTAGTGATCCATTCGTTATTATCGGTTTTGCAATCATACTCAAAAGGGTCTCAGTTACTTAGCGCGCGCGGTGTTGACGTTTGCGAATTCATCGCGCGATATGATTTTTTTAAAGTCATCGTTTAATATCCCTTTATAAGTAGTATAAATGCTTACAGGACCCTAATAATGCCAATTACATAAATAAAGGTGTGCGAAACGATGCTTGGCGATACAATAGTCATGAAATGGATTACCCAGTTGAAGTATTTAAGAAAAAATCAGATCTTTGTCTGGAGAATAACTTTTTCGTGATTTTTGTCGTATATATTTAAGGAGAATATAGATTATTGCTGCCCTAGTAATTTGCCGCCCTTGCTGCACGTGAGACTGATTCAGGGTGGATCAACCGGAGCGTGTTGAAGCATCCGATAGTATCGGAGCCAGATCAGAAAATTATGGTTCATGATCATTGCTTCACGATCCTAGATCACGGATCGTGGGATCGCCGATCCTTCGGCGATCCCACGATCGACGATTTCGATCGTCTGGTGTGTGACCCGGTTATTGAGTCTCAATACGATCCACTCGCGGAGAATCTTAGCACCGCAATTCAGAAAAGAATGTCATTTGTGCAACGCCATTTATTACGTTCTTTGTCATTTTTTTTAGTTTAAGGAAAACATATTGCTTTTTTGTTTAATGTATTTTAACTATAAATATATTATCATAGAACGTAATTTTACACACAAATAATTTTATTACTATATCTGAGATTTTATGGCGCCGTTGAATTTATTCGAACCTATTTTTGACATTATCATATCTTTTGATAAATTAGCCATTTAAAAAAAAGATTAAATGCGATTATATCATAAAGCGTGCAAGGGCACGCTTTATGATTTTCTTAACGAATTATTATTTAAAATGTTTACTTGATGCGTGATTTGTTCATAAAGAAACAAAAAAGCAGACAGACAATTGTAAAAAATTATAAACATGTACTTATTTACTTATGTTTCGGTCCCCTTAATGATTTTTGCTATAAATATAATATACAATGTACAGACACAGGTGATCCCATTTTTATTATAGGTATACATTTAAAGATTTTTGGCACTGTTAACATAAATTATAAAAATGAAAAAGTCAAATTTCGGCGCGATTGATACATTATATAAAACGTACCAGAACTATTAAATCAGTGGCTGCTGAACAAATCACTCCTACAGTGGCATAGGCAAGTAAGAAATTCGATCCTAGCCGAAACTAACGTAATTGTTATTAGTTCTTTTAAAATTTGATTTACCACGTAGGTTACTCGATGATAAAGGAAACCATTTTAAGCAAACCTACTAATTCAAAATGTAATAAATAAATGAGCTTCTCAATACGCAGTAGGACAGCGAGTAATATAAAATCAGCAGTAAATATGAAGACACATCTACCAGGAAAGAAAAACACAATCTGCCTTTATTTATTACACTTGCACAATACCACCATCTATCTATGACATTGGTTAACTTTTGTACTTTAGATACTAGGGTTAATTAAATTTTTTGTTTATATTTATTACGTTAATCTTTCTTATTTTTATGTACTGCTTTTCAGATATAATTATATCGTTATTGAAACTTATTTTACATCATTTAATTATGATTTATGATATTAGATTAAAATGCACTTGATGACTCAATGCCGCCATTGAACAAATTCGTACTTATTCTTTGTACCCATACTTCAGAATATTAATCACAAATTTTGATAGAATAAACCGATTTTAATAAAATAAAGACGAAATGTAACAGAAAGATATGGTTAATAATATACGATTATTTTGATATAAATTAGTACTTTTCACGTGATACTTTAATAAAGAAATTGACAGACAATTCCATAAATTGCAGAAATGTATTTTTTCACTTATTTTTAGTCACACTCAATCACTTTTATTACAAAGATATAAAATGCACAGACATCTGCAATTTACATTTTTATTATATGTTTATGTCATTCGTCATCATTCGTTTGATCTAAAAGCACGTACCTAAAGTTAGTTCCGTAAGCTTAGTATTAATCTACCCTCAACATGACAAAATGTGATAAATGTGGAAAAAATATAACCAAAAGTAATCCTGGATTAGAATGCAACCAGTGCGAGAAAATAGTTCACTTAAATGGGAACTGCTCTGGTCTTAATAACAAGCAAAAGAATGCACTAAAGGCCGCTGAGAATCTAGGATGGACATGCCAAGATTGTCTTGAACCTAATAACTTACCTAATAACGTAACTGAATTAAAAAACTGTACTAACCTAACCGATTTTATTCATAAAATTCCCCACAAAATTAATCTAACGTGTATCCATTTTAATACGAGTGAAAATTTCGGGAATCAAGGAAGTGACACAACATTACTATTTAAAAATGTGTTTATTGCCTTTCGAAGTATTCTCCGCGAAATTTGACACATTTTTCCATACGATGGAACCAATCACTGAAGCAACCATTCCATTCGGAAGTTGGGGTCTCCAAAATGGCCGTTTTGTAGGCGTCCACAGCTTCTTCAGGTGAAGAAAATCTCTGTCCACGCAATTTATTCTTTATTTAAAGGAAAGTATAGAAATCATTAGAGCTTAGTTCGGGGCTGTACGGCAGATGGTCTAATAATTCTATGTTTTCTTCCTCTAAAAACGCTTTTGTTCTGTGTGCGGTGTGAGAACTCGCATTGTCGTGATGGAGGATGATGCGGCGGTTGCAGTTCTCTTTACTGAGTTCAGAAACGACCTGTGGCAAACAAATGCTAGCACACCATTTTGCATTAACCATTTTTTATCTCTCAAGAGGAATAGTCGTAACATGGCTGGTTTTGGAGACAAACGTGGTCACCATTTTTTTTTTGCAACACTCCGTGTACGAACAATTTTTGTTGGCTTTAACTCATTTTCGAACACCCAAACTCGTGACTGTTTTTTGTTTCGGGTTCGTACATGTATATCCAGGATTCGTCACCTAATACGATGTTGTATACAGCATTTGAGGATCCTGCGTGGAATCTTTCGAGAGTTCTGACGCACCAAGTAACGCGAGCCGCTTTTTGCTCTTCACAGAGCGAATGCGGTATCCATCGGGAAAACAACTTTTTTACACCTAATTGTTCATGCAAGATTATTTGCATTTGACTCATTCCAATTTCTAAAGTTGTCACATGTCGATCTTCCTCAATCAGCTTACGCACAGCATCAAAGTTTTCTTGGGTGACTGCAGTTTTTGGACGACCTTGACGGGGATCATCACTGAGCTTGACACGTCCACGTTGAAATTCAGCAAACCAGCGATAAATTGTGGTTTTGGATGGGGCTTCATCACCAAGTGCAGAAATCAACCGGTCAGCACACTGTTTTTGTGTTAAACCACTTCGAAAGTCATAATAAATTATCGCTCTTGAATTTTCTTGAGTCAATTCCATTTTCTCAACGACTAAACAAGTTTGACAAAACCTTGTGACAAGACCGAGAATCTTTTTTTTAAATAAATAAACGGTATTCGATTTTTAAACCCAAGGAGTTTTCAATTAAAAAGATTTTCATATGATATTGTATATTATATACGTGGTAGAGCCATGCTGCAGTTATATTAGTAATATAGTTGTAGCACGAATGGGTCGGCTCGACCGGGGAGTGACCACGCTCTCACAGAATACCAGCGTCAAATAGTAGCTTAATGCTGCTGTGTTTCGTATAGTGAGTGTAGAGAACCGGAGACCCTTTTTACTGGAAACGAGGCATTCCATCTGAGTCCTCACGGGTGACAACGCATCTGCATTTTGATTCGTAATCGAATATAGATGTAGATGTCTATGGGCCACAGCAACCACTTATCATCAGGTGGACTGTGTGCTCGTTTGTCACCCTATCCTATAAAAAAAATTACAGGAACAGTGGAAATATTCCATTCCCGATACATTTAGTGCAGCCTATCTATGAGGTCACTAATTTCAAATTTTTCTAGTTTAGAACACATTATAGTCACTTGTCCTATTAGTATTGATTTAATTATTCTGTCAGAAGTAAATATCCCAGAACATTCGATCTATCTTTTCCAACTAAAGAACTACTTTTCTGCACACTGCAGTTCGCCGTCTTTCGAGCGCAAACATTTTAATATTATTTAGAGTGAGAAGGTAGTTCGCTCATTTCTATACAAATAACATGAGGATGAGTTGTAGTGGTTATTTAGTTAGAGTAGTATACAGGACGTTTGGAGAAAATATAATTTAATATTTTTGAAATATACATATGGTAATTATATTACATATAGTAAGTATGTTAGTTTTTAGTTATATTATGTTAGTTGATTCAAAAAGTATGTTTTTAATTTGTATTTAATATTTTTAGGATTGATATTTTCCTTCAAGTTTTTAGTTAGTTTAATTTAAGAATAGTGATCTTATTTTGATGATCGCCATACATATTATGTGTTTTAGCTATAATTAATTTAGGGTTATATATACTTCTAAGCTGATGTTTGTACGTAGGTATGACTTGTAATTTTGTATTAAAGAACTGTTCTACAAGTAAAGTAAGTTTTAAGTTTTATTCTATTGGCAGGATACCACAGTATTTAAATAATTTGTTGTAACTGACCTTATAATGTAGTTTGATTTTAGGGGGGACAATTGTTTTGATGATTCTAAGTTGTAATTCATGGATTCTACAAAGATGCGATTTCCAGGTTCTACCATAGCTACTTAATCCGTATTGTATTATTAACATTATTTATTAACTTTGTTTAGTATGTATTTTAGTTGTTGTAAAATAAAAATAAAATAAAAAATATATAGATATATAGGATATATAGATTTTATAGCCGAGTTCTAATAACAGACACACCAAATATTAGAACGCGTGTCGTATACTTACATTATTCATCAATAAAGTTCACAACTAGATATAGGGCTCCACCGTAGACCGTAGACCGTAGACCGTAGCCGTGGTAGCTCAGTGGTTAACGCTCGCTGTAATTATAACAGAACGCGAGTAACCCGGGTTCGATCCCCGCCGGCACCAATGAAATTGTTAAGTGCAATTTTAAGTGCTGATTTACCACGTGCTCGGCGGTGAAGGAAAACATCGTGAGGAAACCTGCATGTCTGAGGAATGAGAAAAAAAAATATTTCGAAGACATGTGAAGTTCGTCAACACGCATTTGGGCAGCGCGGCGGACACTTCCTTGCCCTAAACCATCTCAGAAATGAGGGGAGGCCTGAGCCCAGCAGTGGGACGTATATAGGCTGTAACTTCTTTTAACTTTTACCGTAGATTTACTTACAAAAGGTTTTTCCATAAATACCACGTTTTGAGGATCGCAGTTTTCAGTTGCTATCAGAAAATTCTTTTTTCTCTGCAAATTTACGGCAACACAATCTTGCTATATATTTGTACTTTAGTTTACGAATTAATTCACGTTCCTAATTGTAATTCATTAAGTTTAATTGTTAAAGCCTTATTATGTTCAGTTTTGTTTTTGTATTAAAATAACAGTAACCTAATAGTTGGGTGTAACTATAGAACTAAATAGTTCTATAATAGAACTTTGATTCAAATTCATCTTTGTACGACTATATTAAGCTGTTTATGTAATAACAGCAACGTTAAAAGCGTTGCTAGGATTCGACTTATTGCAAAGGCAATATAATATGTAAGGTTTTGTAGACATATGTCCTTGAACATTAGGCTTTTGGCTAGTGACAAGTAGATGAATGTATATCATGTGTCAAGTTACTAAAGCAAAACGAATTTTTCTGACGATTGAATAAAATGATTTTGAGTTTGATCAAAGGATGCTATTTCAATTTATGATTTTTTTCACCGTTACTCACATAAGTAGCGAAGAAAAAAAACTACTATTACAATGTTATTAGTATTTGTTTTATGAAACTACCCGTAATAAATCATTTCATATCTATTGATCTTACTTAGATTTACTCTAGAAATTATTTTTATTTATACACACTTAAATTTAAAGAACCGTGGTAGCTCAGATGGTTAACGCTCGCTGTAAATATAACAGAACGCAAGCAACCCGGATTCGATCCTCGCCGGCACCAATGAAATTGTTAATTGCAATTTTAAATGCTGATTTACCACGTGCTCGGCGGTGAAGGAAAACATCGTGAGGAATAAAGATATTGATAGTTACTTTGCAACTATCCGCTCAATTAAATAAAGTAATAATAAAAAAACTAATCTGTGATATAACCGTATTAGTTTTTATGACATAGTTAAATAAAACATTTACGAGCTAAATTATCCCGTAAAAAGTAGTGGAAAACGATACAATTGTTTAACGGTTTTGCTGTTACGTTATTCTTAAACGTATTCTTCTTCTACCTAGCGTTTATCCCGGTTGCTCATCCCGCCCAGCGCGGGAGAACCCAGGGTCCGCTTTCCTACACTTCCTCCTCCACTTTGCCCGGTCTTCGGCGTCCCTCGCAACTAGCCCATTGGCGCGCATGTCATCCTGCACGACATCAAGCCAGCGTTTCTTGGGCCGTCCTCTACTCCTGGTACCAGGTAGGGTCATGTCCAAGCATTTGTTTCCCACGTAGCTTGCCGGCCGTCGTAAGACGTGGCGGTACCAGCGGAGGCGACTTTCCTAGAGCTTGTCAGCAATATCACGGACATGGAGGCTGCCGCGGATGTATGTATTCCGTACATGGTCTTTCCGCGTGACACCACACATCCACCGCAGCATGTTCATCTCCGTGACATGCTACAACCGCCGGTGTCGCTCCAGCACCGGCCACGCTTCACTGCCGTACGTAAGGACAGGCCTTATGATGGTCTTATAGACCTGTCCCTTCAGATTATTATTCAGATATTTTGGGGTCACAAATGACACCCATCACCACGCTCCATTTCGCCCAGGCCGCTGATATACGGGCCTTGATGTCGCGATCGATGTCCCCGGACGCATCAAGCACAGATCCGAGGTACCTGAAGTGGTCCGTGCGCTCGACGGTGTCGTCGCCTATACGGAGAGACGTCAGATCTGTGCTGTTGCAGGCCATATACTCCGTCTTCGCCACATTTAGCTTCAGCCCGCCGTTCTCAAGCGCCTCCCTCCATGCGTGCACGCGTCGGGTGAACCGTCCTTTGTTCCCATCTACCATTGCGATATCATCAGCGTACATAAGCAGCCAAGGCTGCGGTAGTTTCTGTACGCTGGCTGACAGTTCGAATAATCAATTAATCTTAAACGTATTAATGTACAATTAAGCTTTTCCAAGTTCGAAGACATGACGGTAACTTTACTGTTACCAGACCGCTTACTTGAAGTTTACGTTTCTTTAATGGATAAAGTAGATTAGATGTGGCTCATTCGATGATCAGAAGAAAGGAAGTTGGAAAAGTTTGTTCGAATTTAATTTTGATTTCTTAAAGCAATTGTAAATTTGGAGATGGGGAGCCTTTGTGTAAAATATATCTCTAATGCTTTTACTGCTATAATTGTTCATGGTGTATCAAAATATACTCCTAGCGCCACCTGATTGTATTTCTTGTAGACTAATCATTTAAAGTAATGTAGTTAGTTAGTTTGAAACAGAAAGGTAAAGTGTGTTTTTTTATTCGTCTTAGAGTAACAAAAAAGCTAAAATTCTATCCGTAAGTAGCTTCTAAAGCCCATCAATACCTGAAACTGACTTTAAACAAATTAGGCCATATATTTCGTTACTTATTCTTTATACCAATATGTTGCTTACGGTGTTGTATGTGCGTATACTATACTCTTTTTTGATAAAACTTTTATAAATACCTTTCTAAATTTGTTTGTATATCTTTATAAATAAAATAAAAATAAATATTTATTGTTATGCCTGAAGACAGATGAAATGTCTCACAACAGGCCATTATACTGGCTTTCTTATCCTACCTGTGTGTGCACTGTTGATACCGATACTGAATTTAAGCAGAAAGGCATATTATCGACCAATTTAAACATTTCCTTATGAGTCGTTTTGGCTCATAAATATAGGATTTTTTAACATTCTACTACAGACTACAGCGCTACATATGTATTATTGTCTAGATAACACAAATATATTGTGTAAATATGACCGTAACCGGTTACGTCATTCAGAAGTTACATGACCACTAACAGACGCCTACGATTATTATATAGGTTAAAGTGTATAAACATATGTATAAATTAATATGTTATATAAAAGAAATACAAATATATACATAACGTAAATATGTTATTTAGAAATAAATTCACATTATAACCAAATCTTGCGAAATTAAAAAACAATCCTTGGGCTTCTTTGTTCATAAATCACATCTCATTTTTGTAATAGCCGCGAGCATCTGTTTTTTAAAGCTTAATCAAACATCGTATAATATAGAGTTAACTTCGAAAGGGAAAATAACCTATTACAATCTGATGTCAGCGAAACTTAAAGAGAAGAGTTTAGGCGTCGTTGAATAAATCTGAAATTTATTGCCTGTAAATAATTTCGATACTGTTACCAATGACTGAGTTAAGCACTCGTAAATGGGACGTTTTAGAGCTTATTTCACGACGTAGCTTTAGATCATAAACTTTGTTTGCTTAATAATAAAAGTAATAAGAGTGTAGATTTATTTGTGTGTTTATATAATATTTCAATTAATGTTGGCATTTGTGGCATTCTTTGGGGGAGGAGGGAGGAACAGAGGGCTTGTAAAGACCTGTTATGATGATGATGTTGAAATAATTAATATTGCATCAGTACGAAATCATCAATTTTGACGAAATTCCTAATTTAATTTTAAAAACAAATAATTTAACTTAATAAAGGAAAGTTCCTAATGCTATTGAACTTTTTAGAATTTTTAATAGAATATTGTTGACAAACAAGAACACAATACACATGATTGTAATTAGATGCTGTGGCCATTGACATCTACATTTATCTTTAATTAAATATCTAAACGAAGATGCGTTATCACTCTCACTTCCACTAATAAGTGTTTCCTGTTCTCACCATACGAAACGCAGCATATTCTGTGAGAACGTGGATCTTCCCCGTTTGGCCCCACTCATTCGTGATTCTTTCTATAATAATATAGCTGCAATGTGGCTCTACCTACGAACTGTAGGGGAGTCACACTTATAAAAAATTAAATACTATAAAACATACACACTTTACATACATAGTTCCCTGCTGAATTTCCCAATAGACACGCATGATAGTCGTACCTATTGAAATACTGGGTGGATATTTTTTTACCTACATTTTCATTTTTTAATTTTATAGTTTTTTATTTTATTTATTGTCATTCATATTCATAGTCCATCTAATTTTCATGCCTCTTTTTACTCTTAGAAATCATCTCTACCAGTTTCTTAAGCGCGAATACCGAGTCATCTGAACCTCCTGGTCTGCATGATCATATTTGTGCTAGTTTTTCTCCCTACCCCAATAATTTTTTCACACACAATATGTTTGTGCCTAATATCCTAACCTTCTAGTATCCATTAGCAAGTCTAATCGACGTAATTGTTAAATCTGAAACTTTTTTCAAACCTTCTCTTTATTCTTTTCAGTTTTCACTTCCTGGTTATGTTTTGATACATACATAATAGCTATTAACTTGCGTTCTAAAATTCCTTACAAACTTATCTTTTCTTTCCCGTTAATTTATCCTGCTTATCTGGGGAGTAAGTACCCTTTCCTTTAAGTTACGGTTCATTATACATAAATCCTTCTTGGTGTGATAAATTATTTATTTTTATATATTTGGAAATATACTTACAGACTTCTGTCCTATATACAGTCATGTAATCGTGATGGAATATTTCAACACATGCTTACTTAAGCACGTTCATATAAGCTGAAGTCTATTGTGTCCTCACATAATCTGCAAATTTCACCCTTCTCTGCCACCCATCATTTTTCCAACGGCACTTGACCTTGTTATAGTGTCATTTTTAAATAATATTGCAAATCATGGAAAAATAACAGCTTGTTTCTCGTAACATGACCTTATTTTCATATCGTACCGTATCGACCACCTGATCGTAAATCACATTTACGATTTCTTCGTAGCTACATGGGTATTGACTTAGAAGCCATAAGACGAGATGCAAGTAAAATGGATTGGTCTTTCGCAAATGATCGTGATAATATCGATGATATGATCAATAGCTTTACTGCTTTAATATTTAGATTGTATGATTGCCATGCCCCTCTCAAACTTATATAAATAAAACATTGTACTGCTCCCTGGATTGCGACTGAGATAAAAAAGTGCGCGTAGGGATTAAGTCAGAAGGAGATTTAAACATTGTCCCTTGGAAATATAACTAAAAAAGTTTAAGATTCTACGCAACCGTTGCAATCGTTTGTGTAGAGAAGCTAAAAGGCGCTTCTTTTATGACTCCCTTTCTTTTCACTTTATTTTCTCAAAACGGTCGGCATTGGCAAAAATCCTGCGCTTGAGAATGGCAATCTTGATATAGATATACTCAATCAATATTTCTCTCGTCCACATGTTTCATTACCTTTATTTATAAAAGCTGAGACCCTGTTTGAATTATCCAGACGCCGTTTGCAAAATTTCTTCCAGTTTAAATTTGTATCAGTGTCAGAAGATGAAGTAAAGTTATCAGTGCTAACTATATGTTCTTCTTCGTCGGAAAACGATACAATTTCTTCCACAATGAAAACAATGACCTTTATTTTGACCATTACCTTGTATTCTGGGAGAATTTCGTATCTTGGAAAATTAAATATGGGAGAAGTTCTTACTCACATATTTAATTTTTATTATCTTACACCTGTTTTCCATATTCGTCGGAGTTAGCAAACGTATATAGCAATTTCTTCCACAATGAAAACAATGACCTTTATTTTGACCATTACCTTGTATTCTGGGAGAATTTCGTATCTTGGAAAATTAAATATGGGAGAAGTTCTTACTCACATATTTAATTTTTATTATCTTACACCTGTTTTCCATATTCGTCGAAGTTAGCAAACGTTATTCTTATAGCCAAGTTGCTAACCTCACATTACTTTCAGAATTTTTAACTATATCTATATATTACTATTCCTCTCTAAAGTACTTCAACATGTTATTCATAATCAGTTTTCTTTTATCTTAATTTCAACAATATTTTACGCACGTTTTAATATCGATTCCGGCCCTAACATATTCCCGTTCATTCTCTGTATATGCAGCAAGACACTGAAATTCACTTTTTCCTGCTATTCGAGAAATTAAAATCTATCGTTGTCTTTTATGTAAGTTTCATAGCTTTGATATCTACTATAAGTATATGTGCAGACATAAGTTGCGTTGCGTATAAGTGTAAGCCCACACAGTATGGATAAGGGAGAAATAATTGTCTATCTCACTCGCACGCGACATACCCTGCTGACTTACGGAATATGCTTTGAAGACCTACTGATGACAGATAATCCGTCCAAAATTGCCTTTCTGAAACCCCACAGACTGGTGATTTGACAAACCCAGTGCGAACGTATCACGTGTGTACTCGCTTAATGTAGTGAATGTGGCAAATAAGTTCGAAAATGCCTACTTTTTTAAAGAACAAGGCTGACAAACTAGCACACAGTCCACCTGATGGTAAGTGGATGCTGTGGCCCATAGACATCTACATTTATCCTAGATTAAGAATCAAAACGTAGACTCGTTGTCTCCTCTGATGACTAAAATGAAATGCCTCGTTTACAGCAAAAAAAGGTCTACGGATCCCTACACACCCCATACAAAATACAGCTATATCAAGCTGCTATTTTACGATTTTTAACCTTAAAGTAGATGACGAATGTGAAAACTAAGACAATATTCAAAGTGTGATATTTTGCATAAACATTGGTTCCGACTGGAATATAAAAAAATCGAATAAATGTTAGGCCTTGTTTCTGTCTAGGAACTTTTTCTGAAAAAAGCCTCTTAGCTACTTTAGCACAACACTGCTTTCTTTTTGTATTCCGGTATGATCGATACAGTGAGCTAATAAAATTACAGATATGAATGCTTTCAGTTTTATCTCTCGTCAACATAACATGCAAATAGATGAAAGACAAAACAAAGCTAAAAATAAATATGAGAACACAGATATAATTTACACTGACAATTAGCTATTAATCATATAATTAATTACTAGATTTCAATATGTATTATTTATATTCTTTAGTCAGTAAAAGTATCTATTTCTATTGATATTCCCATTAACAACTTTAACTAACTTACATTAGTTCAACATCGCTGTAGCTATCGTTAAGAAAAAAGTTAGTTACTTCATGTTCAGCTATGTAATCATCCTATTCCTCATTAATTTTCCACGATAAGAGATCGAGTCCCTAATGTCACTTTGAATAACTGCTTACGGTACTCTTGTTCACGAGTATGTGATTTCATTTAAGGGACTTTAAGGGAATGCGGGATGATTATATTTAATGAAGTAATTTGTTTTGCCCAAACTTAATATGATATGATTATAACTGCTGCATTTTTTTATATTATTTAACATTTACGTGTTAGAGCTGTGGCGAATTATGGTCACCCAGTATAAAAAATAATAATTATTTTATATGTTGATAACAACTTCGGCTCTTCATGATAAAACACGGCGTTGCGAAAATTACGACATTTTTAATTTTGTTGATGAAATAGCGCAAATGTGTTGAATCAACCTGAAATACACAACGCTTACGCAGAATATATTTATAAAAATATAAATAATAATTAGGTTTCTTGAGGTAAATGAGAATAATATTTTTTTTTCACATCAATAGTGGGTCTCAGCATCGGCTCACAATTACACCTTCATTAAAACAACTTCTGGCATTCCGTTAATCACAAAACAATATTGGGACTATTGATAGCCGCATGGGAGTTACCATACTTTCGTGGGTTTGGTAGAATGTAAGCAAGGGGAGAAGAAGAAGGTGTTGATGCTAAGAGACAGTATGATCGTCTTTTTAACAAATATAA
Source organism: Parnassius apollo (assembly GCA_907164705.1). Lineage (NCBI taxonomy): Eukaryota > Metazoa > Arthropoda > Insecta > Lepidoptera > Papilionidae > Parnassius > Parnassius apollo. The sequence goes on along the minus strand of CAJQZP010001207.1, from coordinate 8,238,971 downwards.
AAGCACCAAACAGAAACCATTGTATGAGGCTCAAAACCATCTGGAAATTCAGCTAGCAATCCAACTGCCAACCGTATAGATTACGAGGGTAGCATTGAAAGTTTTTAGAGTATCAAAAACTGAACAAACTAGCAAGTTATTGGTTTTATTATATATTTTCAAAATAGTGTCCATTTACATCAATACATCGCTGCATCCGATGGAACCACTGAGAAAAGAACTTTCCCCACTCATCCTTAGGGGTCTCTTCGACGGCGTTTCGAAACGCAGTCACTGCTTCCTCGGCGTCCATAAAACGTTTTCTTCGAAGTTTTTATTTTATTTTCGGAAATAAATAAAACCGCAAGGTGCCAGGTCGGGGCTATAGGGCAGGTGATACAGTAATTCCACGCCTGACGTCACCAAGTAGTCGATTGTTTGCTTGGCGGTGTGCGACGTGGCGTTGTCGTGGCGAAGGGTGATCCTACTGCGAAGTCGTTTCCCCCAAATTTTTTCCAAGACAAGTGGCAAACAATTATTAATGTACCACTCTGCCGTAACTGTTTTTCGATCCTGTAAAACAATTTTTACCTGACCTATCTTTCCGAAGAACGAGGCCACTATCTTTTTTCCCACATTTCGCGACCTCTCTTCACTTTCGTACTCGTACTTTCACACTCGTAAGGAAGCACACTGTCACTTAGTTTCAGGATCATAACAATAAATCCAGCTTTCGTCACACGCAAGTATGTCGAATACAGCATTTGAGTCACCTTCGTAAATCTTTGAACCATTTCAAGACACCAATCAACACGATGAAGATTTTAGGCCTCTATCAAATTATAAGGTATTCACCGGGCACAAAGCTTCCTGACCGCTAAGTTTTCATGTCTCATCTCAGATTTTGCGCACATGAGTCAAGTACACAAAATCTGATCCAATGCCTAAGTTTGTCCGAATCTCCCGATAAGTCACGCTTTTGTGCGTATGATAAGTCTCTATCGTATGCCGCCCAACACTGATGTTATCTTCAGTCGTCGCCGTAGAAGGCCGTCCTTCACGCAGACCATCGGTGAGATTAGTGCAACCACGTTTAAACTCATTGTTTAAACCAGTTGTAAACAGTGGCACGAGATGGGGCTTCATCGAGAAAGGCCAACTGAAGTCATAACTTTCTTGTTGACTTAAATGAAATCGAAAGTCTTAAAAAATACACTCACCATACGAAACACAGCAGCTTTAGGCTATTATTTTACGCTGGTGTTCTGTGAGAGCGTGGCTATCAATACTACTAATATGACTGCATCATGGCTCTACTAAGTATGAAAACGTTCCTCTACCTTGTTAATTAACTTGCTATTTAGGGGAATAAAAATGATAATGAGAGGTATAATGTAATTAATAATTATAATAGTTGTACAACTTCAAAGGCATTTATTCTGTTGAAGATTGAATACAATTGTATAAGAAATAAAGATTTAAGGATAAATTTAAGACCAAAATATTTAAGTTAAGTCTGTTTTTGATTATAATACTCAATTTATTGTAAATATTATGGAAATAAATATTAATAAAATTATGATAACATCTTTGTTTTCAGGTAATTAATTTTACGTTTCTCCAACTTGGCAGTAAGTACAATGTCATTTTATATTCAGTACTTATTTGGGGTAAGTCTTAAATTTAAATTGTATAAAATGGTTTTGACCATACGTATGACGTTTTAAATAATTTATTACTCCATAGAAAGGAAGATGTGTTCTCGAGTAGCAGGCACGTTATGACCACGCTGTGTTGGGCGACCCCCACTAATTTTGCCCTGAATGGCCTTTTGAAACAAGCAAATAGTTGATGGATACGGTCCTTAATCGAATATTGTGGCAATTTATGGGGAAGGCCTATGTACAGACTGGAGATGTGCTGTAATGGTGGTAATAGTGTGATAGTGATTACTTATAGAAAATCAGTTTTACTATTGTACTTCCCGTTTGATGACTCATTATTAAAAGATCTATTTTTATTCTAATTTACACTATTTAAGTGAAAACAAAGTCAAACATTCACAACAGAATTAAGCGCCGAATAAAATTGCAGTGTACACACACTTTAGTCATTTTTATCAAGATAGACGAAACTACAAACACATACATAAAATCGGTGGACCCTATAACGTAGAAATATTTTAAAAATAATTTTAAAAGTAATCAGCACAGCCAATTTCAAATGGAAAGTTAAAAATACCAATAAAAATGTTTAATTTTAAATGACATATGATATCTTTGGAAAACCAGGCTTACCGGTGCAATCGAGCGCATAATTTGTGGCTATATCATGGTAATTGCGAGAGAGCTCTGAGGCAATTTGTGAAGGCAAATAATGTTCAAACGTCAACACACAATAATGAATGGTTGAGCTTCTGCTATCATTAGAGCCCGCTGCAACTACATAATTTTATATGCTCATTATATGCGACCTAGATCACAAATATATATTATTTTCACAATAAGTTGTTACAAAGTGGTAGACTTTGTTACAATGAGACAGAAAAATATAGACTATTCCTATCTTCGGACACATTGAAGGTGTGTAACTTTTTTATATATGAGGGACCAACGAGCATGCTGCTCACCTGATGGTAAGTGACTACCTTCACCCATGAATAACTACAACACCGTACGAGGACTTTTAAAAAAAGGAAGCTCTATGAAAAGACAAACAAACTTAAAATCCACATGATGGTAAGTGACTACTGCATTCCATGGATACCTGCAATCACCTTTAAACAATAAAAGCTACAGATATCACCTCTGAGGACTAAGATAATATAATGGCCCTTAGACAGGAACACAGCAGAGTGGGCTCTGTCGTTTGACGACAGAAATAGATAAGAGGGCGGTCCCTGTGTAGGACACCTGGGCAGAAAGGGTCCTACCACCTAGTGAGCTCACTTTAAGGCCATTTTTTTATTTTTGCCAGTAAAACCAGCCTCAACGCAAAACGGTCTCGAAGCGAAAATTTTTCCTAAATTCTGTCGGATTTCGTACGACGTTTTTCTTGCCATAATGTGAAGTTGGCGGATTGCACATGTTCTCATTTGATAATTCAGCTGTTATAAAAGTTATTAAATAGAAATTTAATAATAAATAATTAGAATAAAGAATAATTTTAAGAAAAATGACAAACATTTTAAAAACTTACGAGATTTAACATATTTGGGCAAATTCTATTAATTACTACTAATATTTGCACAATAATTGTGTTCTGTATATTTCGTTTATGTATACAATCTGTTAGAGGTGATAAAAGAAAATGATACAGTAAAAATGCAGCAGAAGTTTTCTGATAACAACTCGAAATAATAAAATCTGTAGTTGCCAACTTGCTTGCCAAGCGTGGCTACTTTGGCAAATGAGGAAAACTATGGTGGAGACCTACGCTTAGCAGTAAAATTTTGAAAAAGTGTCATAAATGAAGAAAGAATGTTCTTTGTGCTTTATTTTAAACAGCAGACATCTAATAATAAAAAGAGATGAAAGAAAAGTGGCTAGCATTATGTTCGTCATGTTCCTTTTTCGCCTAATTAAAAAATGGTTGTATATATATATATATATATATATATATATATATATATATATATATATATATATATATATATCTGTAACCAATTATGCTAAGGTCGGTCTACAAATAACTGTTTCGGTGAGTTAGCCTCCTTTTTTAGCGAATACATGGCAAAAGTTATTTTTGTGCATTTTCCGGTAAATTTATGTACTACGGGTTTCCGTCCACACAGGCCAAAATTTTCTCTCGCTTTAAAAGAGAAATGGAGCTAAAGATAAGACGTAGATTATATACCAAAGAACGTAAGACTGCGAATAAAGTACGGAATTCTATTTGAGACCATTATTTGATTTTGGAACGGTAGTAGCTATCCCCTTCAGATTTTTCAATTCAATCCTATTGTAGAACCGTTGAACTTTCAACTGATATGT